>CM075977.1:125160456-125218065 GCA_038087875.1 Malacoraja senta
CGGCACTCCACTCGCCACTGCCTGCCATTCTGAAAAGGACCCGTTCACTCCTACACTTTGCTTCCTGTCTGCCAACCAATTTTCTATCCATGTCAACACCCTACCCCCAATACCATGTGCTCTAATTTTAGTCACCAGTCTCCCGTGCGGGACCTTATCAAAGGCTTTCTGAAAGTCTAGATGCACTACATCCACTGGCACCCCTTCATCCATTTTACTTGTCACATCCTCAAAAATTTCCGGAAGATTAGTCAAGCATGATTTCCCTTTCATAAATCCATGTTGACTTGGACTAATCCTTTCACTGCTATCCAAATGCCCCATTATTACCTCTTTAATAATTGACTCCAGCATCTTTCCCACCACCGAAGTCAGGCTAACTGGTCTGTAATTCCCCGTTTTCTCTCTCGCTCCTTTCTTGAAAAGTGGGCTAACGTTAGCTATCTTCCAATCCACAGGAACTGATCCTGAATCGATCGAACATTGGAAAATAATCACCAATGTGTCCACTATTTCTAGAGCCACCTCCCTGAGGACCCTGGGATGCAGACCATCCGGCCCAGGGGATTTATCATCCTTCAGTCCCATTAGCCTACCCAATACTATTTCTCGCCTAATGAAAATTTCTTCTCTACCCCCTTAGATCCTCTGTCCTCCAGTACATCTAGGAGATTGTTTGTGTCTTCCTTGGTGAAGACAGATCCGAAGTAACTGTTCAACTCTTCTACCATTTCCTTGTTACCCATAATAATTTCACCCGTGTCTACCTTCAAGGGACCCACATTTGACTTTGCTATTCTTTTTCCCTTAACATATCTAAAGAAGCTTTTACTGTCTTTCTTTTATATTCCTGGCCAGCTTCCCTTCGTACTTCATCTTTTCAGCCCGTATTACCCGTTTTGTTTCCTTCTGTTGTCTTATGAAAGTTTCCCAATCCTCTGGCTTCCGGCTACTCTTTGCTGTGTTATACATCTTTTCTTTTAGTTTTATTCTATCCCTAACTTCTCTTGTCAGCCACGGTTGCCTCCTACTCCCCTTAGAATCTTTCTTCCTTTTTGCAATGAAATGATCCTGCGTCTTCCGGATTATGCCCAGAAATTCCTGCCATTGCTGTTCCACCATCATTTCTGCTAGGATCCCTTTCCAGTCTACCTTGGCCAGCTCCCCTCTCATGCCTTCATAGTCCCCTTTGTTCAACTGCATCACTGCCACTTCCGATTTAACGTTCTCCTTCTCAAATTGCAGATTAAAACTAATCATATTATGATCACTACCTCCAAGCGGTTCCTTTACCTCGAGTTCTCTTATGCACCTCCATTTCTGCCCAGACCTTTCTTGCTTAATTACTGCACTTGATAAGCTCCACAATATGGGACACGCCTCTACATGTAAACTGTGGTACCTCCCCACCATCTCTCAAATTACTCCTTGGACTGATACAGATAAGGCAGCTTTATGGCTAACTTAAACAGTAAGTTGGCTGTTTTTAATTCATTCACAGGGTGTGGATGTTGAAGGCTGTGCCAACATTTATTTTGTATCCTTAATTGACCCTGAATTGGAAGCTTGCCATTTCGAAGGCCAGTTTAGAGTAAACCACGTGGTTGTCGTCTTTATCCCAGCTGGACGAGTTCAGCTGAATTCCTGCCCTGATGGATACTAGTAAACAGATAGGATTTAACAACAAATTGCAAGTTTCATGATCACCACTATAGGGTCCTTTATTTCGACTGGAATTTAAAATCCGACTGCTGTGGCGAGATTCAAACTGGGGTCTAGATACTGTGCACTATACATATTCTGCGTGTAGCATATTTTCCATATGCTAACTTGGCACTACTCCACTAAGCTGGACAATTGATCTTATCACTGTTGTATCTGTAACAAATATTTTATGTAATGTCCTTTATAACAAGTGCAGGAGCCTCCTTGCTTTTTTAGCTAAATGAGCGTCAAAGGGTATTTCCTAATGACATTTTATTTGGCATTACTATATTTTGGAACTAAGGTTGTTCGATTTGTTAATTTTTAACCACACATCGTGAGACAACCTAATATAAACAAAGTACCATAATCGTGCGTTACCGAGTTAATGTGAGGTGATGTGTTCTCTGAAGTATTTCCTCAAACATAAAAATATCTTAAGGTATTGCATTAGGCGTAACAAGGCGAACGTAAGATTTTTTTGATTAGTATTTGCTCCAATATCTGATCAGAACTCTTGAAAAACAGAGAGATTGGTAACTGCATAGATTTGTTAGAAATACTGTGATGGTAATCATAAGACATAGATGATGGTGTCATACGACATAATACAGACTGAAGTGTACAGTGTTTAATGGAATTCTTTACTTGAAACATAAGGATTTGCATCTCCTCCAAACAATGAGTATTTCAATTTGCTTATAATTACTTTTTCAATCATCTTAGGTTTTTAACATTGTTATTTCATGTTATTCTATTCCTACATCTGAATGCTTGAACCAAATAAAACCTCAATGTGAATTAAACGTTTGTAAGATCTGTGTGCTGTAGCAGGTTGCTAAAATTTGCATAGTATAAATTGCATCCATGTGTTCTATCTGCTCCTTTCAGTTGTGTAAAATGTCAGTTTGCCTTTTACTATTATTTTAATATTTTTTTTGCTCAGGCTTGGCAGAGTTTTGACAGGGTGTCGGCCATCTCATCTGGAGACTGCTGAAGAGCAGATACAAGGATGGAAGTGTTCTTTCGGTAAGAAATTTATGTGTGAACATTAAAACAGGTAGTATTTATTGAATGCACCCCTGGTCATCTCATTGTTGTTAATCAGATTAATTGTATTAAAACCAATTCATTTGGCAACAAAATTACGTCTTGTTGACATTTCGGTTGATTAATTTAAATTAGTTGTGGTTAAATTCAATTATATGAACGAAGTAATTGAATATATTAGATGGCAGCATGATGCATTATTGTACAGTTGCATGTATTTCTTGCCTGGTAGGTTAACAGTTCTGTATATTTACTGGGTTTTAATTTAGATTTTTGGTGATGTATAAAACAGTAGTTCAAATCTGTCACTAGTTAAGCACCTCTTATTTTCACTTACATTTATGGCTAAGCGTTATAATCAACATCTAAAATATGAAATAGTATTTATCATATGCTATTTTAATTGACCAAAGGGGAACTCAATTATCAAATTTGTCTAAATGAAAAAACAAGTTATTTTGAGCTTCTTGACAACTCCACTTCCGTGACGTTTCACAGATATCCTTGCGCTTCTGTGCGTGTACTTCAGTGGATCATAAGCATCATTTCAGTGTCCTTATAGAATAATACTTATTCTATTTTCTGGAACTGCATACAATACTCCAAATGTGGACTAACCAAATTCCTTTAAAGCTGCATTATGACTTCTTGGCTCTTCTACACAATGCCCCGACCAATGAAAGCAAGCAGACCACATGCCCTCTTTATTACCCTAAAGTTGCCACTTTCAGGGAGTTACAGAATTGAAACGTACCTGATAATGAAAGGTTTGGATAGAGTGGGCGTGGAAAGGATGTATCTAACAATGGGAGAGTCTAAAACCTAATGGCACAGCCTCAGAATAAAAGGATGTTCCTTCAAAATGGAGATGAGGATGAATTGCTTTAGCTAGAGGTGATGAATCTGTGGCATTCATTGCCATAGAAGGCTGTGGAGGCCAAGACATTGGGTATTTTTAAAGCGAAGGTTGATAAGTTCTTGATTAGTAAGGGGGGGGATCAAAGGTTATGGGGAGACGGCTGGAGAATGGGGTTGAAAAGGAAAAGTAGATCACCCATGATTGAATGGCGGAGTAGACTCAATAGGCCTAATTGTCTAATTCGGTTCCTATGTCTTTTGGACCCCTCTATACATCAATGCTGTTAAGTGCCACGCCATTAATTATATATATTTCCCCTTACATTTGACCTCCCAAAGTACAATACCTCACACTTGCTTGGGTAGAACTTCATCTGCCTTTTTCTACACCCATTTCTGTAGCTGATCTATATCCCGCTGTATACTTTGACATCCTTTCAGTCCAAGACCCCAGCAATCTTGCATCTGCATCTGAAACTTACTAACCATCATCAATGTTTTCCTCCAAATCATATATATATCATCAACAACAACATGGGTCCCAGCACAGATACCTGCAGTACTCTACTGGTATCAAACCTCCATCCTAAAAATTGTGCTTCAATTGAGCAGATAAATACCCTGTATATTCATTGCCAGTGGCTTTAATTTTAAAAAAAAATGATTGCATAGAAATTCCAATGGCATGAAGGGTAAATATTACTGCCAAACCAAAGGGAACATATTATGTAGGTTATAACTACATAATTAGCATAATTTGTAACCTTTTATGTGACTGAACCTTGATTTGTTTAGGGGAGAATTTTATTTGTGTATGTATATTAATGATTTTTAATTAGCATAAAGTTCACCCAAAAAATATTATTTTTACAAATAGATTTTGTATGATATTACACACTTTTAGTCATCATGTGCCATGATGCTAAGATACGATTTATTCATTAAAAATCTGACACTCTGCAATGTGTTAAATATTTGCTATTGAGGACAAAGCTTCTTTAGGTATAATTTCTTAAACAAATTGATGTTTGTTTTTCTGGCATTGAGTCACTGTACTATACCAGTGTAACAAGCTATGGTTTCTTTCCATTTGATGAATTCATTATCCAGTGGACCATATGGGGATTTAAGTCCTTTTTTGTGGGATCTGTTCAAGAAAAAATGTTTTTGCAGCTGGAAGGAACTGCACAATTCCCCTTGGATGGTAGCCAGGACTTTAGCCTGCCTCTCATAACATCATTTGATTATTCAGTTGTAAGTTAACTACAAAACTAAAACTCCTTTTCCCTAGATTATTATTAAAGTACGTATATTTTCACTGCCCTCTTCGTACCTTTCATGCAGATTTTGCCAGAAGATGATCATTGGATAGTTTTTGCCAGGGAATAGAATCCCATTAAGATTTCAATTGCATTTTTCGAAAAGCACAAAATATTTGGAAAGCATTCTCGGAAATAGTTTCCCATTTTGTATACAGCTTTTTCCATACCCTCCAACAAATTTCCCTGTTTCACAACAGTGCCAAAGAGTGAAGCCCAGGGTTTCCATATATGGCCCGGTAATGGTTTTGACTTGCTTCTGAAAATTCTTTGATAAAGCGATAACCAAAGGTACGAGAAGGGCAGTAAATACATTTAGAAATGTTAACTGTTTGAAACAACATGAAGTTTCAGAATTTTCCATGATCAAGAAATTACAAGTTGAGGTTTTTTATTAACATGTGGAGTTCCTTCACATTGATGTCTCTCCAGTGTAAGTACAAATGAGAAATATTCACTCAATACCTCGTCCATCTCATGCACCACCATACATAAATGAATTGTTGATCACTAAGGGTCCTATTCTCTCCTAGTTACTCTTTTACCCTTAATATTCTAGTAAAACCTCTTTGGATTTTCCTTTACCTTGCTTGTCATGGCTTTCTTGTGTCCTCTTTTTGCTCTCTTGATTTTCCTCTTTTGTGCTCCTTTGTCCTCTATACTCAATGGATTCACTTGCTCCCACCCATCCCTGCACAGCACAGAGCAGGTGATTTCATTACCAACATTTCAAGAGCTGAATGACACAGAATATATCACACTACATCAAATGTTGTGTGAATGAATCCCTTCTCAACAACTGTTTGGGAATATTCGTTATCAAAAGATGGTCAATGATGGAATAGGCAGGAGGGCTTGAATAGGTTAAATAGACAATAGACAATAGGTGCAGGAGTAGGCCATTCGGCCCTTCGAGCCAGCACTGCCTTTCAATATGATCATGGCTGATCATCCCCAATCAGTACCCTGTTCCTGCCTTCTCCCCATATCCCCTGACTCCGCTATTTTTAAGAGCCCTATCTAGCTCTCTCTTGAAAGCATCTAGAGAACCTGCCTCCACCGCCCTCGGAGGCAGAGAATTCCACACTCACTATTCTCTGTGAGAAAAAGTGTTTCCTCGTCTCTGTTCTAAATGGCTTACTCCTTATTCTTAAACTGTGGCCCCCTGGTTCTGGACTACCCCAACATTGGGAACATGTTTCCCGCCTCTAGCGTGTCCAAACCCGTAACAATCTTATATGTTTCAGTGAGATCCCCTCTCATTTTGATTTGATTTTTGATTCAATTTATTGTCATTGCACTTTTCAGTGCAACAAAATGGTTTAGCCTGCAGTCATAACATAGAATAAATAACAAAAACACACACTCAACACAGTTTAACATCCACCACAGTGAGTCCACCAGGCACCTCCTCACTGTGATGGACGGCAAAAAGTCCCAAAGTCCATGTCTCTTCCCTCCTTGCTCTCCCTCTGCGCTGAGGCGATCCAGGCCTCCGATGTTGTGACCCCGCCGGGTGATGGTAAGTATGTCCCGCGGCTGAATCCGAACGGGCCGGTTCAAACTCCGCGGCCCAGGGCGGTCGAAGCTGCCGAAGCTGCCGCCCTCCAGTCCAGCGGACGCAGCTGTTGTTGCGGGAGCTACGGAAAAACAGGTCACCAACCTGTGACCTGCGAGCTCCCGCCGATGTCGTCCACTGGCCCTCGCCGAGGCTCCAAAGTCGGGTCGGAAGTCGGGTCGCAACGCCACCACAGCCCGAAGTCGGCCAGCCCCGCGTTGGCAAGTCCCGGCTGGCTCTGCCTCCCGAGCCCCGAGGTCGGTCCCAGTTGGAGGCCTCCAGCTCCGCGATAGGCCTCAGCGCAGACGGAGACGGAGACGGGGGATACGGCAAGAAAGGTCGCACCCCCCCCGAAGGAAGAGACAAAAAACATGCTTCTCCCCCCCCCCCCCCCCCCCCCACATACACAACTAAAACAAACCGCAACAACGGGACAAAAGAAAACAACAACAAAAAAGACAAACGGACTGCAGGCGAGCCGCAGCTGCAAGGCAGCGCCTCATCCTTCTAAACTCCAGAGTGTACAAGCCCAGCTGCTCCATTCTCTCAGCATATGACAGTCCCGCCATCCTGAATTAACCTTGTAAACATACGCTGTACTCCCTCAATAGCAAGAATGTCCTTCCTCAAATTAGGGGACCAAATCTGCACACAATACTCCAGGTGTGGTCTCTCTAGGGGTCTGCACAACTGCAGAAGGACCTCTTTGCTCCTATATTCGATTCCTCTTGTTATAAAGGCCAACATGCCATTCGCTTTCTTCACTGCCTGCTGTACCTGCATGCTTACTTTCATAGACTGATGAACAAGGACCCCCAGATCCCGTTGTACTTCCCCTTTTCCAAACTTGACGCCATTTAGATAGTAATCTGCCTTCCTGTTTTTGCTACCAAAGTGGATAACCTCACATTTATCCACATTAAACTTCATCTACCATGCATCTACCCACTCCCTCAACCTGTCCAAGTCACCTTGCATTCTCATAGCATCCTCCTCACAGTTCACACTGCCACCCAGCTTTGTGTCATCTGAAAATTTGCTAATGTTACTTTGAATCCCTTCATCCAAATCATTGATGTATATTGTAAATAGCTGCGGTCCCAGCACCGAGCCTTGCGGTACCCCACAAGTCACTGTCTGCCATTCTGAAAGGGACCCGTTAATCCCTACTCTTTGTTTCCTGTCTGCCAACCACTTCTCTATCCATGTCAGCGTTAGTGCTTTTTTTCCTTCTATTTCTTGTGTTATTATGGCAGGTGAAAACAGATTTTTCAGTTGTTGAGGTATCCAAATAAAGGGTTCTCAGAGATAAGAATAGTTACTGGCACTGACCATGTATTGGATGGTTTCATTTTCAATGTTGCAATGACTTTGATTAATGCGGTAATTTGCTTTCCTTCCCATTTGCTTTTTTTTATTTTAATGTTACTATATAAAAACCTGCTTAAGGAATTATGCTATATATTATGTAATGTTACATTTTTATTAAAGGGAATACTTCCGACCATCTACCAGGAAAAAAGATGGCTTCAAGTTGGGGAACAGTAAAACTGAAGTCTTGCTCGTGACTCCTTCAATGGATGCAGATTTATATTTTGCTGAAAGAAGATGGAGTCCCTCTTTCAATCATTTTTCTTCCATGGGTTTTGGGGTGGCACGCTTACAAATATGTTTTTGTCCATTTAAAAAAAAAATTTAGATTAAAACTAATTGAGGGGTCTCTGAACCTGGCTGATTTTAAATCATGGATAATAATACAACAAACAATAGTTTTACCAAACTGGAAACACTAAACTGTACAAACTGAACAACCATGCTTGCAACCAATACAGGTGGGCCTTCTGGCCTTGTCGTACCATGCAACATATTGTCTTCCATTACTACATTAGAAGTGCATAACCAAATAATTAAATTTTATACGTCACTTTCTCATCATTAAACAGTAGCATACAAAGGCTGAGAGCCCCTTACATATTATTTCAATACATTAAGCTTGTTAGTTCATAATGTATGTCCAAAATCTTCAATTGCCTATGTAACTTCATATTTTAGCTCTGTAAATTTTATGTATAGAAATACTGTAATAGTATGTAATGCATTGTTTCCTAGTGGTAACTGATAGTGGTGCTGCTACGGGATATGAGACACTGATGAATGGTGCTATTTTGGATTTTAAAACATGCTCCTTGGCAAGGTAGCTCTGATGGGTTTTTATTTATTTGTTACCGTTCTGAGAGCATATTGATGCTTTTCTGATTGCTTTCAATTTTTTGGACTCGAGTGACTGGTGGCTTTAATTTTGGATTTATTAGGCTAGGAGCAGTACCTATTGACTGAAGAGTTGAATTGCAGCAAAATGGATGCATGACAGTGCCTGAGAGAAAAAGGGGACAATTACAGCATTGCAAACTTGTCTTTTTTAAATTGCTTTCTCCCTCTAAGCACTTTAATAGTTCTAAGAAATCTTTAAAAAGCATTTATTTTAAATACTCAGCTGTAGGTTGAGATAGTCATTTATTGTTTTGAATGGTGTCCTTAGTATGCAAAGTCTATAAACATGACCATAATATGAGCTGCAGTATTCTGCACATTTCAGAAATTTAAAAGTAAGGTAACTAGAAATAATGAAATGTTTGGAACAGAAAACTGGGACACATCCATAAAATATAATACACTCCTATGACAAAGTACAGTAAGACTCTTTATTTGACAGAAAATGGATCGTGGAATATATTGCCAAAAATGGGAGACACAACCCTAATCTCTTTATTTTGGGAGGCTGTTTCCCTCTTGGCACAATTCAATAAATTGGAGATAGGATTTTTAATATTATCACTAAGTACCAAGTCAAACTTAGTCTACAAGTAAACATGATGATGTTCATTTTTGATACTCTTTAAGCTTTTACAGATAAGCAATTATAGATGCAAAGGGCATGTAAAAATGAATTTAATGGAAACCTTTTGACCTGGTATCAGTTATGACATTGATCAATCCACAGAGATACCTAATCGATTGGATTTAACAATTGACTGTGAAGCTGGTCGAGTCTAATTGTGGAATAAATGTTAGTGTTCTTTTGCAAATTTTATTTTTCCAAAGAAGCTCGTCTTCATTTTTGATAAAGAACAAAAATAACACAAAATACAAGGGGACAAAGTAGAATGAAAAGGATGCTTGCTGTTTTGTGTTTGCTCCCTTTCTAACTAAACCATATAGTACCACCAAATATGAGATGCTGCTGTGTTAGATATGGTCTGAAAGCCCACCTTAAGAAATATTTTAATGTCTCTTTAGCTGTTCCTTCCATTCAAGCTTTCCTGCTTGTTCTGAAATATTCCAGTTTCTGACTGTTAAATGCTGATGCATGTAATCATTATTTACTGTGTTTAAACATTACGGTTGAAGCTGTATAACTAGCAAAGTAGGCCATTAGTAGCATTTAGCATATGTACAAAGGTTATACTTTATGATAATGAAATTATGTGACATGTTTTAATGAAAATGTGATCTTCAATTGTTTTACTGTTATACGACATATACCCAGTATATCACTATTTTGTGTTTTAGTAGAATTCAATAAATATTAATCGCAATTAAGTTTTTACTGTACAAAGTGCATTTATTTATTTTATAGTTACAAATGTTCCTTTATACATCAGATAAGATCAAATCACTTGAATAAATGAATCTTCCAAAATTCTTGGGGATTAAATGCACTATACAGCCAGCAAAATATGAACGTTTGAGATTTTATATCTGATTAATACCAACTAATCTTTGTCATTTCCAATAGGTATGCTACCATTCAAAGTCATAGTTATATCAGCGCTCCCCACACACTTGCACTATCCTACACACACGAGGGACAATTTCCATTTATACCAAGCCAATTATCCTACACAACCACATCTTATTTGGTCCATAAACCTCTAAGCCTTTCCTATCCATTAATCCATCCAAATGTATTTTAAATGTATTTCTAACATCACATTCTGACAGCTTATTCCATAAACCATCACCCTCCATGTGGAGAAATCTCGCTGCTCTGGTCACCATAAAATCCTTTCTCATACCCTATTCTGACTGCGTAAGTTGCAAGAAGCTGCTCAAAAATCCGTGTATTTTTGTGCCTGTTTTCACTCCTCTCTCAGTTTGTAAAGACTTGCTGTACAGGTGATGGTGGGTTGCGGGGTAGGGAGGGTGGTATTCCTAGAAAATGCCATGTCACAATCTTCAATAATATGAAGCCATTCATCTGCACACGCTTCCTAAATCGCAAGTCAAAAAAAATTTACTTTCACAAATTCCATGAGAGCAAAATTCCATGAGAGCAAAACCTGTATCTCAATTTTTGGGTAGAGATTTGTGATTTCTGTAGTAGCAAATTTCCATAATCTAAAATGCCTGTATTCATTTTTTTTCCTGAGAGAGTCTTGCAACGTATGGAATGGAATACGTGATTGTCATATGTGACGAGGCACAGTGAAATTCTTTGCTTGCGTACCCAAGGTATGCAAATAGTTGCCACATAAAGGGCGCTTACAAAGTATCCCCGCCGACGACTCCTTTCCTCTCTTTCCGGCGGACCCCCAACCTGGGTCCTCCATTGTTCTTCCCCCTCTCCCACACAGTGGTTCCCCTGCGCCCTCGTCGACTGCTGACCATGGGTCGACCTGCGAACCGCCCACTGACCTGCAAGGCGACGTCGGCTGCGAGGCCCCATCGAACTTATATGTTGCATGATCCGGTCAAACAGTTGTCTGCCAGAAAGGAGCAATCAGGTTACCATAATTTAAATACACAACATTAACAATACTTTACAATGATTATTTCTCTTCTGGGGATTTCTTTTATACCAAATTCAAGCTTCTGCAGTTGTTCTGCAGTGGTAATGATCAGGCAACCCCAGTTTCAGTGATTGTGAATTAGTGTTTATTCGGAAGCAACGAATGAAGGAGGATTTGGACATCTATGGTGAAAATAAGATTGGATTTTTAAACTGGGAAATACTAAAAGTTGTAGAGGTGTTGAAAGAGTTGAGGGCGTAAACATTAAGAATCCAGATAATGGAGAACGAAAGTATCAGGATATAATGCATTTGGAACTATGGAGCTAGAACAGGCTGGAAGGGGAAGTATACATGAACAGTTCTGTTTATAAATCTTGGGAATGAGTAGAAGTGGGATGTGTGGTTAGTGTCTATGGACTTGGAATCTGGATGGAAGATTTAGAGGCGAGGTCAACGATAGTCTGGAAAATGATGGCTTTATGTTTAGTGGTGGCATCTTAGTCCAAGAAGCTGATGTCGGAGAGCTGATTGAAGGTTCCAGAAAGGTGAACCCTAGTTTGCCAAGAAATACTACGTCTATCAATAAGTGTCATGTCAGTGGGAAGAATGGAATGGTACAATTTTGGTGTGGGGTAGATTGGAGTGAGAAGAATGGAAAACTTAATGATTGGTATTAAACCAGTAGATAGCAATGAGAAGCTGAGGTATTCTAAAGAATTCTACAAAAAGGAATCGCTGTGCTGGGAAAAGACTCCTGACAAAGCAATAGACATGACAGGCATGCTGAGCACAAAATCCATTGAAGTGAGATTTTGAAGAGACTCAAACTGACATGCTTGTCATGCCATTTCCTAACTCCCCCACACAGTTATCTTAAACCAGTTTCACATTTATTCTGGTCTACTTGCCTTTCTGTAAAATACGCCTCTGAAATTATATTAAAATAAAAGCAATAGATGACGGCATGCTTGCGTCAATAGACAATCCATCAATATCAAAGCCAATATTTGATAAAATTACAATAATTACGGGTAGTCCCCAGATTACGAATGTCCAATTTATGGACATACATCCGTACAGATGAACGAGCTCCTAATATATTGTTAAATTCAGAAGTCTAATGTGCCTACATATTTGTTCCTATGAATGGCAGAACTAGTAATTGGTCTTATCAGTCTTGTGTGCTTTTGTTGCTATTCAGTACTATCCCATGGAGATACAGTACCATCGTGATTTTATGTGTAATTTCCAATTTATGGATAAAATGGACTTGTGCATGAATGTAAAAATGGAACATGTTTGTTCCACATGGAAAGCCTGGGATAATAGAATATGGCAGATGTTTCCAGGCAAACAATTAATAATTAAGGCAGCAGCATGACTACCTATTGTAGATAGGCTAATGGGCCTGTCCCACTTACGCGACTTTTTCGGCGACTGCCGACATAGGTCGTTGCAGGTCGGCGAAAATTTTCAACGTGTTAAAAATGTGTCATACAAGAACAAGGTATGACTCTTTGGCCGACTACTCACGACCATACAGACATCACCCTGTGACATGTCACCAGGGTGTCGCCTGTATGGTCGTGAGTAGTCTCCTAAGTCGCCCAAAGAGTCGTAGTGTCTTTCTGGTCACCGCTGTATTTTCAACATGTTGAAAATTTTCGGCGACCTGCAACGACCTATGACGGGTGCTGGTAGTCACTGAAAAAGTCGTGTAAGTGGGACAGACCCATTAGTGATTCTAGCCAACTTATTTTCCATGGAAATAGATTTTATTTCCTTGGTTGCTAATTCTTCTACATGTTATTTCTAGACATAGGTGCAAATAAAAATCCAATAGAAGTGAAAATTCATTGTTGCAACTACAAAATGTGTTTCAAAGAAATGATTAATCTGCCTTGGGAATTCAGGAACAGGAATGACCATTCCAAAATTGACATTGTAAAAGTTTGACCATTTTGGAAAATTAAGCAATATGCACTCTAGACAGACACAAAACGCTGGAGTAACTCAGCGGGTCAGGCAGCATCTGTGGAGAAAATGGATAGCTGACGTTATGGGTCGGAACCTTTCAGATTGAATTCACTGAAGACTCCTTGATCACAATGTTAATCACTATCATTTATATCCAACCTCAATCTTCTTCTTCTCAAGGCCACACACAAGATTAGAAGTTGTTCAGCCAGAGCTGAACACACTTCTCGACCTGACTTTGAGTCCTGAAAAGCGCTATATAAATAAAATGTATTATTATTATTATTATTATTATTATCTGCGTATAATGGTGTCTGTCTTGTCGCTTTCTTGTGCTTCTTAGTGGTGGTGGAAAGATTGGTGGAAACGGCTGCGACGTGAACGCTCTTTCCTTGACCCCCCCAACCTCAATAAAGTAAAGATGATGGTGCTAATAACGACTCTGCTTCCTGTATGGTGGCAAAAGCCATAATCACTTTGTTATACATAATGTGGAGCATATTGCAAAGATTCCCCAGATTTATTCAAAGGACATAATTTGCAAAAGACACATCAATTATCAGCTCTTAAATTATCAGTCTTGTTGTGTTATCATGCTGCTTGAATGGAGGATAGCCTTTGCCACGCAAAATGTTTTATATTACAGCAACAGATCATTTGTATCGTCTTTATACAATGCTCAGTTACACCAGGGCTTTAGCTATTGAAAAACGAACAAATTCATGATTGTCAACTTTATTGTTTAGTCCATGCATAATAACTTAATAATATTAATAATAGAAAATAAATCTTAATTAAAGCTTGTCTGAGGTTACAAAAGGGAAAGTTGCACGTATTATTACCTTGCACCATCGATTTGAAACTTAGAAGGTAAAATCATCCATGTAATTTAATACAGTAAAATATAAATCATTTGAAGCAATATAAATGTAGTAAGTGTGAGTGTACACCCTAACATCTATAACAGTCATATACTAAATTTCAGCTTTTCCTACCCGAACTGCATTCCATTCACTGGTTTCACCTAGAAAATGTTTTGTTATCTTAAAACAAACTATGCAAAATACAGAGAAAAGGTTGGGCATCTTTCTTCATCCATTTAAGCTTCTAGCCAAACCAATCAACATATCATTGCTTGTATCCTTGAATATGTTCAAGCACTTTATGATACTTTTGAAACCTTGATATCTGAAATAACTACTTGGATCTTGTCTGAAGAAGGGTCTCTACCCGAAACGTCACCCATTCCTTCTCTCCCGAGATGCTGCCTGTCCTGCTGAGTTACTCCAGCTTTTTGTGTCTATCTTCAGTTTAAACCAGCTTCTGCAGTCCCTTGCTACACATTCTGTTGTCTTGCTGCTCGGACTAGGCACAGTTTGTGATGCTCTGAGCTGTAAGCTTCCCTCATGTTTTTGTATGTTTTTTGTTTTGTTCACTTTCCATAGAAAAGGCTGAACCTTTATCATTTTTGTCTCTTTGTATTTTTTCTGTTTCAAAATGAGAGTTTTTCTAGTAACGGTTACGTTGATGATTCTGGACTGCACCCAATCACAGAATTCCTTCTAATCTTTCCTCGACACCCTTTAGTTTAATTTATTATCATATGTACCAAGGTACGTGAAAAGCTTTTGTTGCGTGCTAACCAGTCAGCAGAAAGACAATACATGATTACAATTGAGCCATTCGCAGAGTACAGATTTCAGCAACTTAAAACATTTTTTCTCAGCTTTGCTGGTCCTATGATTGGCCTTGATCTGAAACGTTGATCTGATCTGAAACGCTGAACTCTTTCCTGAGAGTTGCTCCCTCATCTGGTTAATTCTTCCAGTATTTTTGGATTTTCTTCGTGATTTCCAGCATCAATAGAGTTTTGCTCCAATAAATAATTTCAACTTGGTTGCAGCCCACACATCAACAGAATATTTTATCTTATCAAACAGAATGTGGAGCTTGCAAAATATTTAAAGACACGGAATAATCTGTCAGTTATTAGAGATAAATTGTGATTCATATTGAACCATCAAAGACCATTGTTTTTCTTTAAAACTTTTTTTTTAAATGTAATTAATTTGGGTGAGAACCTCAATAAGTAGCTTATAGTTATATAAAATAAAGTGTGTGGGGCATCACAAAGCTTGCGAGAAAGCCCGTGTTCATTGTCAAGAGATCCAGAGGTATCTGTGCATAATTTGAACCCATCCGTTGGTCTGTCTTCGATCACATATTTCTGAACCCAAAACGCATTTGATGGCCAATGGTTGAGAGATCTGTAAACATTGGTATTCAAAAGAGTTTGGAGATTCTGGCACATAGATTGCACAAATTTAACGTGTGGGTATAGAATATAATTACAAAGTAAATAGCAAGAGTTTGAAATACAGGAGTAACCAAGTCATAGAATCATTGAACATCCATCTGCACTAATCAATTTTATTCTCCATACATTCCCATCAACTCCCCTAGATTCTATCATGCACCAATGGTCTTGGGTTATTTTACAGTGGACATATGGGAGGTATCCAAAGCACCCAGTGGAAGCCCATGTGGTTACAGAGAAAACATGCAAACTCTGCATAGAGAACATCCGAGATCATGATTGAACCCGGGTTCCTGAAGCTGTAAAACAGCAGTACCAGTTGCCAGCATAGGAATCAGTCTCAAAGAAGAGGGGTGGCCATTTTGGACTAAGATAATGATAAATTCTTTGCTCAACAAATGTGCAACTCTTTGGAATTCTCTATCTTAGAATGCCATGGAGGCTGATTCACTGAGTGGGATCACAAGAGATTTGGGATGGCAAATTACTGCAGTGTTTAGTGTTGCTACCCCTCAGTTCCAGAGATCTTAAGTACTGTCTATGTTGAGTACCTCAAAGTGGGTGGAAGGAAAATAAGGGGCTGGGACATTGGATTTGTATAGATGGTGGGCCTAAGGGCTTGATACTATAACTGTATCCTGAGGGCTTAAATATATCTGGATGTAAGTTAAGATGCTGTATCTCGAGCTTTCTTCGAATAGTGGAATATGCAAAAAAATTCCACTATTATTGTCAGTGGATATTTTTAAGGCAGAAATAGATAGATTCTTGACTAGCACAGGTGTCAGAGGTTATGGTGAGAAGGCAGGAGAATGGGGTTAGGAGGAAGAGATAGATCAGCCATGATTGAATGGTGGAGTAGACTTGATGGGCCGAATGGCCTAATTCTTCTCCTGTTCCTTATGACCTTAAAAGCAGACAGATCAGATTGGAAGTGGGCTGCAGAATTAAAGTGATAAGCAATTGGAACCACTTGGTCACCTTTCTGGACTGAATGTAGGTGATTGGCAAAGTGATCCCCTAATCTGAAGGAAAGGAAGTACAAGGATATTGATGTCGTACTGAAGAGGGAAGCAGGTGAGAGGCAAGTGCACAGACCCCAAACCTATCTTGTTTGTTTGTCCACAAAACTTCTTCCTAAAAGGACTCTTCATTCTCCAAAAACCCCCACACAAAGTGCCAGAGTGCATGACCCACTGACTAGAGGTCTAAAGAACGCTCCCAACCCAAACTGTCTAAAGAAGGGTCCCACCCAAACAGCCCAAAGAAGGGTCCCAACCTGAAACAATTATCCAAGTTCTCCAGAGATGCTGCCTAAGCCACTGAGTTAAACCAGTACTTTGTGTCTTCTATCGTAAACCAGCATCTACAGTTCCTTGATTCTCCATCCGTGTTGCTCCAGCTTTATCGTGACTGTTCTGGTGATAACAACTTCCACGCCATTCCTTCTGGGATGTCCTCCTTTCCTTCCCACCTCCTCTGCATGTGTTCCATGTCCTGCATTTGTGCTTTCACTCCCTCCCCTCCAACCGAGAGCAAGGGTATGATTCCCGACCTTCCACCCAAGGAGGCTCCGTATTCATGGGACACAAGGGACTGCAGATACTGGAAACAAGAGTGAAAAACAAACTTCTGGAGGAACTCAGTGGGTCAGGCAGCATCTGTGGATGCAGGGAGATAGTCAATGTTTTGGATCAAGACCCTGCAACAGGACTGAGATTATAGAGAGGGGACGTAAAGATTCGAAGGTGAGGATTGAGACAAAAGCTGGCAAGTGGTGGGTGGATCCAGGTGAGGAGGGTTTGATGGGCAGATGGAGCCAGGTGGGGGAGGGAACAGTGAAGACTGAGAAAAAAGCTGGGAGGTGATAAATTGAAAATAACTGAGATTCTGGAATCCTATAAATAAGGAAGGTGATAATGGAACCATATAAGGTGGAGTGATGGGTAGTTGCAAACAGTTGGGGGAAGGGATGGGGAACACATTGGGTTGATTGCATGGGTGAAAAGTAGGTGTAACGAAGTGGGGGAAGGGATAAAAACTGGGTAACAGGATTGGGGATGAGGGTGGACAGAAGTGGAGGCAGATAGGACCTGGGTGGATCAGAAGGATAGAGAAAGAAATACAGGAAGTATGGGTTACCTGAAATTGGAGAATCTGGAGTATACACCATTGGGTTATAGGAATATGAGGTGCTGTTCCTCTAGTTTGCTTTTAACATCATCCTGACAGTGGAGAAGGCAAAAGACAGGCAGCTAGGTGTGGGAATGGAGAGGAGAATTGAAATACCTTCTCCACTGTATCATCAGTTCCAGATAAGCCATTGAGAAGTGTAGGAAGGAACTGCAGATACTGGTTAACACCAATGATAGACACAAAATGCTGGTGTAACTCAGTGGCTCAGACAGCATTTCTGGAGAAAAGGAATGTTTATGTATACTTCATAATATATAAACAGGAATAGTCCATGTCTACAAGGTGATCTCTTCTATGTTGACTGAAGAAGGTTCTCGACCAAAAACGTCACCTATTCCTTTTCTCCAGAAACACTGCCTGAGTTGAGTTACTCCAGCATTTTGTGTCTATCTTAGGCCATTGAGATGTTGTTTTCATGATTTACCAATTAGAAATACCATTTGTGCTATATATAGCATTTGCACTCTTCTACTTTGGTGCACTATATTTGGTGCTCATAGTGTGGACTCCTGTACACTCAAAAGGCCAAATGCAGATTGGGTGATCCTTCTGTATAACATATTCAATCAGCAAGGGTGTCTTCCATTTAGCTGCCTCTTTAATTTCCACACAACTTCCACTCTGATCTCTTTGCCTTTGGTCTCTCAGACTGTTCCAATAAAAACAACATAAAGCACAAGGAACAGCAGCTCACCATCTGACTAGGCACGTAATCCCTCTCAATATATAACTGAACACTTGGATCCAAGTAGACACACAACGCTGGAGTAACTCAGCGGGACAGGCAGCATCTCTGGAGAGAAGGAATGGGTGACATTTTGGGTCGAGACCCTTCTTCAGTTCTTCGGGCCTGAAGAAGTGTCTCTACTCAAAACGTCACCCATTCTTTCCAGAGATGCTGCCTGTCCCGCTGAGTTACCCCAGCTTTTTGTGTCTATCTTCGGTTTAAACCAGCATCTGCAGTTCCTTCTTACACACTTGAATACAAGAAAACTGGAGCTGGAGCAGGCAACCTGAGGCTTTAAGTTTGCCACATAATTTGACATGATCATGGCTGTTCTGCCCCAGGCATCAACTCCTCTTCTGTGGTAATTGCACATAACCCTCAATTACCTTTGTTTCAAATGTTTTTCTACCTCTTCTTTAAATATCTCCAGTGTTCAAGTTCTGTAACCTTCTGGGATAAATTTCAGGAATTCACTCACCTTCCACTGTGAGATGAATACACACATCAGTTCTAAATAGCTACCTCCTTTGTTTATAATTATGCTTCCTTAGGATCTTCAGTAGTTCACCCATTTTCATAAAACAAAGAAATACATATCTAACTTATTTTCCTATTCAATGGTACTTTATTGATATATGCACCTAGGTACAGTAAAATTCCTTTGTTGCATACAGTTCTGTACAAATCTTACTATACAGAGACACAAATGTACTTAAGTACATTGGGTGGCGCCACGCTCGGCAGCCTCGCCAGCAGTTTGTCAGTCATTTCGACTTTTTTTGTTTTTTTAGTATGTCTAAATGTATGTGTTAATGCCTCGGTATGTTTGTATGTGGGGGGAGTGGTGGGGGGAGGGAAAGGGGGAAACCGTTTCCAGTCACTTACCTCGGTGGAGATGCGACTCTTCTCCTAGTTGCATTTCCACCCCCCCTCGCGGCCTAACAACTTGGATTGGTGCGGCCTTTCCCGGAGACCGGCCCAGAGCTTCAGCAGCAGGGGCAGCGTGGACTTTAACATCGCAGAGTCAGAAGAAAGGCTCCGACTGCTGCCCAGCTGATTTTAACATCATGAAGCCGCGGTCTGCGGAGCTTCTAGCAGCAGGCGTGGAGCGGACTTTACCATCCCGGAGCCAGGGATCCCTTGCCGGGGATCGGCGGAGAAGAGCTCTGACCGCTGGCCTGTCTGCAGCCTATAACATCGAAAAGCTGCGGTCTCCCATAGGAAAGTGGCCGATTCGGGCACTCCAAGCCACGGAGTGGGTTCCATCCGTACCGAAGTCGGAGCTTCGCTCATCCCGACAAGAGGGCCTGTACATCGGGCTGTCCGTGGCGGCGACTACGGAGGGTCAAGGCCCCAAACACGGGTGAACAAAAGTAGGAAGACTGACTGAACTTTATTGCCTTCCATCACAGTCATCACTGTGGTGGATGTTTATGTTAAGTTCTATCGTTGTTTTTAATTGTGTTGTGTTCTTTTAATTGTATAGCTGCATGGTTACTCAAATATTACTGCACCTTAATTGGTGCATGTGACAATAAATGTGAATCTGAATCTGTGTAAGAATAGTAGATTACACTGTGACAGTATACAAGATTCGCCATGTTTCAGTGCCAAGTTGTATCCTTCATGTTCAAAGATCTAATGGTTTTATCTTTGCCATAAAGAACCCTTGTTCTGGCAGCGACATTGGGCTAAGGTTGTTGGGGTCAGCCTGGCCTGGTGATGCTATCGATGTCCTCCAATGCAGCTTTGCCGCTGCAGGCCGCGTTCGATCCGTACGTTTGACCTCTGTGTGGATTTGTTTATTCATTGCAGGACATCCACCTCATCTCAGGAATTGACTTTATGAACTGTCTTCAGATATTTTTGCATTCAGATGCATCTATATATTCAAAATAATTGCATCTCATGATGCTTCCTTTTTTAACTACCAAATCTTTGTTTTTCTCTCAGTTTCAGTGGTAATTTCATTCTGTTTGAAATTGAGAATTGTTTTCTTCCACTTAGAACTGTGATTTATGCAAGTGTACTGTTTTATGAACTCTGACATTACTCAATGCCAAATCAGTTGTCCTGTCCATCTGGCTCGAGGAAGATTCATTCCTATTTCTGACTCTTTTGTATCACCCACTGATGCCCCATACCTTCATGTTTCTCCGTAAGCAGGAGTACATGTTCTGCAGACTGTGCTGCAGCTGTCATCAAAGCACTCCACAAATGTGCTCCAAAATACTTCAAGCATGTTTGCGCAGACGTAATCACCCTAACACATCTTTCTTTAAATTTTAAATAAAGTGATTGGGCTGAAAATGACTTCTGTCTTTTGCTATTTTGCAATGAATATTTATCTACCTTTTACAACAAGGTGCTATTTCAGGGGATAAGTATAACAAGGTTCAAAGTTATAGATATAGTTACAGCCCTGAAATTCAATGATGTAGAGAATTTAACACATATTTTCTATTGGATTGCATTAAAAAGAACAAAACAGGAAATAGAAACATAGAAAATAGGCGCAGGAGTAGGCCATTCGGCCCTTCGAGCCTGCACCGCCATTCAACATGATCATGGCTGATCATCCAACTCAGTATCCTGTACCTGCCTTCTCTCCATACCCCCTAATCCCTTTAGCCACAAGGGCCACATCTAACTCCCTCTTAAATATAGCCAATGAACTGGCCTCAACTACCTTCTGTGGCAGAGAATTCCAGAGATTCACCACTCTCTGTGTGAAAAATGTTTTTCTCATCTCGATCCTAAAAGATTTCCCCTTTATCCTTAAACTGTGACCCCTTGTCCTGGACTTCCCCAACATTGGGAACAATCTTCCTGCATCTACCCTGTCCAACCCCTTAAGAATTTTGTAAGTTTCTATAAGATCCCCCCTCAATCTTCTAAATTCCAGCGAGTACAAGCCGAGTCTATCCAGTCTTTCTTCATATGAAAGTCCTGCCATCCCAGGAATCAGTTTGGTGAACCTTCTCTGTACTCCCTCTATGGCAAGGATGTCTTTCCTCAGATTTGGAGACCAAAACTGTACGCAATACTCCAGGTGTGTTCTCACCAAGACCCTGTACAACTGCAGCAGAACCTCCCTGCTCCTATACTCAAATCCTTTTGCTATGAATGCTAACATACCATTCGCTTTCTTCACTGCCTGCTGCACCTGCATGCCTACTTTCAATGACTGGTGTCCCATGACACCCAGATCTCGTTGCATCTCCCCTTTTCCTAATCGGCTACCATTCAGATAACAGTCTACTTTCCTATTTTTGCCACCAAACAGGATAACCTCACATTAATCCACATTATACTGCATCTGCCATGCATTTGCCCACTCACCCAGCCTATCTAAGTCACCTTGCAGCCTCCTAGCATCCTCCTCACAGCTAACACTGCCCCCCAGCTTCGTGTCATCCGCAAACTTGGAGTTGCATTCAATTCCCTTGTCCAAATCATTAATATATATTGTAAATAGCTGGGGTCCCAGCACCCAGTCCCTTGCGGTACCCTACTAGTCACTGCCTGCCATTCTGAAAATAACCCATTTACTCCTACTCTTTGCTTCCTGTTTGCCAGCCAGTTCTCTATCCATATCAATACTGAACCCCCAATACCGTGTGCTTTAAGTTTGTATACTAATCTCTTATGTGGGACCTTGTCGAAAGCCTTCTGAAAGTCCAGATATAACGCATCCACTGGTTCTCCCTTATCCACTCTACTAGTTACATCCTCGAAAAATTCTATAAGATTCGTCAGACATGATTTACCTTTTGTAAATACATGCTGACTGTCCAATGATTTCACCACTTTCCAAATGTGCTGCTATCCCATCTTTAATAACTGACTCTAGCAGTTTCCCCACTACTGATGTTAGACTAACTGGTCTGTAATTCCCCATTTTCTCTCTCCCTCCCTTTTTAAAAAGTGGGGTTACATTAGCTACCCTCCAATCCTCAGGAACTACTCCAGAATCTAAGGAGTTTTGAAAAATTATCACTTAGATGACTGCATTTTATAGCCACCATATATTGAAAGCCAGGTAGAGGAGCAAATTTGCAAGCAAATTCAGAAAGTGGATAAGGTGGCAAAGAAGAACTATACGATATTTCCCTTCAATAGATAGAGCTTGGAATATGAGTAGGCAGTTTATGGTACAACTTTATAAATATTCGTTAGGTCAGAGTTGGAGACTGGGACTATGTACAGTCCAAGTCGTCACATTTTGTTGACAGCATGATTGCACTGGAGAGGATGTAGAGAAGATTCCCCAAGATGTTGCCAGGGATTTGAATTGAATTGAATTAGACTTTATTAATCCCCTTATTCAGGGGAAATTCAGATGTCCTTGCAGCACACTAATAAAATACAACATTGTATTAAAAAGTTCAACACCAAAACATCCCCCACAGTGGTTCCCACTGTGGGGGAAGGCACAAAGTCCAGTCCCCATCCTCTTGTCCACCCAGAGTCAGGCCCACTGAGGCCTCCACAGTCGCCGCCACAGCGCCCAATGTTCTCGCCGGGTGATGGTACTCCGGCATCGGGAGAACCCCCAGCAGCTTGGGGTACCAGGAACGACCACCTTCCCACCGAAGACCGCGGCTTCCAAGCCAACAGACCGCGCCGGATGGAGCTCCACACACTGGCAATCTCAGCAAGAGATCCCAGGCTTCGGGCTGGCCGCTCCACAGAACTGCTGCTCCACGATGTTCTCATCGACGGTCCCAGTATACTGGAGTTCCAGCGCGGCGACCCAGGAAAGGCATCGCCCGCTCCACGACAGCGCTCCAGCGCTGCACCGCCGCCAAAGCCGATGTTCTGCGCCACCGCCAAAGCCGATGTTCTGGCCAGGTCCCCTCAGGGAAATGTCGCTCCAGGACCCGCTGGTAGGCCGTAAGGACAGGTCGAAGGCGCTGCTCGGAGGAAGGCAACCCCTCCGACCAGGTAGGGACTCGAAAAGCAGTTTCCCCCTTCCCCCCCACCACCCCCCACACATAAAAAGATTAGGCCCCCTGACTACACACTCAACGTACTAAAAATAATAAAAAAGAAGGGAAAAAAACAGACAGCTGCAGGACAGGCAGCCGTTCTGGACAGCGCCTCCTTCGACTTGTTATGAGGATTAGCTGGGTTTGCTTTCCGAGGAGTGGAATGATAGAGGTATATAAAATTACAAAAGGCATTGATTGGGTAGATGGTTATAAATATTTCCCTGTAGCAAATTTAGGACATAGACATATGGTAGATGTTACCTACCTACCTACCTACCTACCTACCTACCTACCTACCTACCTACCTATCTCCTTACCTCCCTACCTCCCTACCTCCCTACCTCCATACCTCCCTACCTCCCTACCTCCCTACCTCCCTACCTCCCTACCTCCCGACCTACCTACCTACCTCCCTCCCTACCTCCCTACCTCCCTACCTACCTCCCTACCTACCTACCTTCTAAAACTCTGATCTTGTGCTCCTCCGGTTTGCGGGGTTTTTCTATTTGCCCCAAAACTATACACGATAGTGCTGCGATTTTTCGTCCCCTTACTCACCATTCTCCTGTGCTGCGAGTGCAACAAGTTTCGTTCCGATCGATGGTATATTGTAATAGTTATCGAGGTTTAAAAATCATAAAAAACGCGCATGTGCAGATTGCTGATTGGTCTCCTCTCCTGTCACTCCGGAAGGGGCGTCGCTGGGACGCCATGGTGAAGGAGCCGCGCAGTACCTGGTGGGGAGGGTGGTGTCACAGGCTGAACCCGGGGAATGGGCCCGGACTCGAGTCAAGGACAAGCCCGGGGACTGGGACCAGACTGGAGCCAAGGATGAGCCTGGGGACTGCTCCTGGGCTGGAGCCGCAGGCCGAGCCCGGGGACTGGGCCCGGGCTGGAACCAAGGACGAGCCCGAAGATGACGTCGGGGCCTGAACTGCATCCCAGGCGGCGGCCAAGCTGAGGCTGGAGTCGTGCCCAAGCCCCGGGACCTGGTCAAGGTGTACAAGCGCTTCGGGGGCCACCGCCATCCTGCAGCACAGCCTCCGCTTCCTGCTCTGCGGGCAACTTTGGCTCGGCCGCCCGCCACCCTCACCCCGCCCCCGGCACAGCAAGCCCGGCTCCGTCGAGGCCCAGGTCCACGAGTGCTTTGGCAGCCTACAGCCAGGGCCGGGCTGACTTTCCACCAGTGGCACTAACGTGTGTGGTGATGAAGTGCTTTGAGAGGTTGATTATGGCACATATCAACTCCAACCTCGACAAGAACCTCGACTCACTGTAGTTCGCTTACCGCAACAACAGATCACGGTGGATGCGATCTCACTGGCTCTGCTCTGGACCACTTGGACAACAGAAGCTCATATGTCAGGCTGTTTATTCATTGACTACAGCTCGGCATTTAACACAATCATCCCCTCCAAGCTGGTTACCAAGCTCTCAGATCTGGGTCTCTGCGCATCCCTCTGCAATTGGATCCTCGACTTCCTCATCCACAGATCACAGTCTGTCCGTATTGGTGGAAATATGTAATCCTCGAAAACAATCAGCACGGGAGCACCTCAAGGCTGCGTGCTCAGCCCCCTGCTGTACTCACTCTATACTCATGACTGTGTAGCTGGACATAGTGCGAACTCCATCATCAAGTTCGCCGACGACACCACTGTTGTGGGACGAATCACTGATGGTGACGAGTCAGAGTATAGAAGTGAGATCGACCGATTGACCAAATGGTGCCAGCACAATAACCTGGCTCTCAACACCAGCAAAACCAAGGAACTGATTGTGGACTTTGGAAGGGGGAGGATAGAGACCCACAATCCCGTTTATATCAACGGGACGATGGTGGAAAGGGTCAAGAACTTCTAGTTCCTGGGCGTGCATATTTCCAAAGACCTTTCCTGGTCCCAGCACACTGATGCAATATATAAGAAAGCACATCAGCGCCTCTACTTCCTGAGAAGATTACGGTGAGTCGGTATGTCAAAGAGGACTCTCTCTGGAGGTGCACAGTAGAGAGCATACTGACTGGTTGCATTGTGGCTTGGTTCGGCAACTTGAGCGTCCAGGAGCGGAAATGAATGCAGAAAGTTGTGACCACTGCCCAGTCCAGCATCGGCTCTGACCTCCCCACCATCGAAGGGATCTATCGCAGTCACTGCCTCAAAAAGGCTGCAAACATCATCAAGGATCCATCCTATCTGGGACACATGACAATAAACTCTCTTGACTTGACTTGACTTGAGTATGAGAACCAGGCTGAGTTCCAGGCGCTGCTCTACAACCTGGGTAGGTGCAGGGGTAGGGAATGGGAGTGCAGGGAAGAGGATGAGGGAAATGAGGAGGAAGGAGATGGGGTGTTTGAGGGAGATGGGGGGGGACAGCGCTGAGCCCCGCTGTCTACTCACTGGCGAGGGACACCGCGGGTCCTGGGATGGGCAGCGCTCCAGCGGCTCCTGCCCACGGGCGCGGATACTGGGAGCGGCCCTTACACACCGCACCGTTACACGGAGAGAGGGAGCGCCGCAGCCCGGCCCACAGCACGGGGAGGGGGAGAGAAGACGGAGGGAGGGGGGAGAAAAGATGGAGGGAAGGGGGAGAGAGGGATGAGGGAAGGATGTAGAGAGAGGGATGAGGGAGGGAGGGGGAGAGAGGGATGAGGGAGGGAGGGGGAGAGTGGGATGAGAGAGGAAGGGGGAGAGAGTGATGAGGGAGGGAGGGAGGGAGGGAGAGGAGAGGAATGAGGGAGGGGGAGAGGGAGGGGGAGAGGGAGGGAGGGGAGAAAGAGAGGGAGGGAGTGGGATAGAGGGGTAGTGGAGTGCAGGGGGGTAGAGAGTGGGGTCGAAGGGGTCCGGGGTAATGGGCAAGATGGGATAGAGGGGGGAGTAGGGGGAGTGGAGGGAGAGGGGGACAGGGAGGTGGATTTGATGGGAGGGGGACAGGTGTGAGTGGTGGAATATTGCGTTGGGGAATGGGTTGCGTTGGGGGAACGGGCAAGTTGTGGAATATTGCGTTGGGGAACGGGTTGCGTTGGGGGACCAGGCCTCCCGTGTGAAAGGGTCCCAACGGGTCCCACTTAGTCTAGTAGTTATATAAAGTTTTGCTGATCATGATCAGATTGGGGTTCCTATGAAAAGCCCATCAAGGTAGTCCATCATTCCCATGTAATCTGCCGTTTCAACAAGGAAGAGAAGATTCCAAGTTAATGCTTCAGGTCAAATAACATATCACAGATGAGGCTTGACTGGCAGAGTATTTCCAGCATTTTATCTTTTCATTTTAGATTTCCAGCAAGTGCAAATATTTGATTTTCAAGATAAGAATTCTCCCATTTCTCCAATTAGTGAAATTGCAAATGCAGCTGGTGGGCAGAGAACTAGCTGATCAGTCCATTCATATTCAAGTGTTAACTACATTTATCAGAAACTGTTGCCTGAGGCATTGTCATTATGGCCATTACCTCTGAAGGCAAAGTGGTTCAAAGTCAAATGCGTGGATAGAAACCCACTTGTAGTCGTTGACAAATCACTATTCTACTTCCTTTGAAATATTAGTCACTGGATTCAGTGTTTCACTGACAGTTTGGGCAATTGTTCCTGGAAGACTTTTGGAAAGGGCCCTCTTAGCCAGACCTTTATTTTCCTCTGGCAATGGAGGTGTGCCATCTCCACCTGACCCTGTAAGCCTAGCAGAACCTCAATTGTGGTTCTGTGGTAAATTGTAATTTTCACCTCAAACTGAGGCCGATCAGCCATGATTATATTGAATGGTAAAGGTAGACATAAGAGATTATGTTACCATGTTGTGTTTCTGGATTGCAATCTAAATTCTGTGCAAATCTGGAACTGCACTGCTCGAAATATGTGGTGCTATAGATACATAGATACATAGAAAATAGGTGCAGCAGTAGGCCATTCGGCCCTTCGAGCCTGCACCGCCATTCAATATGATCATGGCTGATCATCCAACTCAGTATCCCGTACCTGCCTTCTCTCCATACCCCCTGATCCCCTTAGCCACAAGGGCCACATCTAACTCCCTCTTAAATATAGCCAATGAACTGGCCTCAACTACCCTCTGTGGTAGAGAGTTCCAGAGATTCACCACTCTCTGTGTGAAAAAGTTTTTCCTCATCTCGGTCTTAAAGGATTTCCCCCTTATCCTTAAACTGTGACCCCTTGTCCTGGACTTCCCCAACATTGGGAACAATCTTCCTGCATCTAGCCTGTCCAACCCCATAAGAATTCTGTACGTTTCTATAAGATCCCCTCTCAATCTCCTAAATTCTAGCGAGTATAAGCCAAGTCTATCCAGTCTTTCTTCATATGAAAGTCCTGACATCCCAGGAATCAGTCTGGTGAACCTTCTCTGCACTCCCTCTATGGCTATAATGTCCTTCCTCAGATTTGGAGACCAAAACTGTACGCAATACTCCAGGTGTGGTCTCACCAAGACCCTGTACAACTGCAGTAGAACCTCCCTGCTCCTATACTCAAATCCTCTTGCTATGAAGGACAACATACCATTCGCTTTGTTCACTGCCTGCTGCACCTGCATGCCTACTTTCAATGACTGGTGTACCATGACACCCAGGTCACGCTGCATCTCCCCATTTCCTAATCGGCCACCAATTAGATAATAGTCTGCCTTCCCGTTTTTGCCACCAAAGTGGATAACCTCACATTTATCCACATTATACTGCATCTGCCAAACATTTGCCCACTCACCCAGCCTATCCAAGTCACCTTGCAGTCTCCTAGCATCCTCCTCACAGCTAACACTGCCCCCCAGCTTAGTGTCATCTGCAAACTTGGAGATGTTGCTTTCAATTCCCTCGTCCAGATCATTAGTATAAATTGTAAATAGCTGGGGTCCCAGCACTGAGCCTTGCGGTACCCCACTAGTCACTGCCTGCCATTGTGAAAAGGACCCATTTACTCCTACTCTTTGCTTCCTGTTTGCCAGCCAGTTCTCTATCCACATCAATACTGAACCGCCAATACCGTGTGATTTAAGTTTGTATCCTAATCTCCTATGTGGTACCTTGTCGAAAGCCTTCTGAAAGTCCAGATACAACACATCCACTGGTTCTCCCCTATCCACTCTACTAGTTACATCCTTGAAAAATTCTATAAGATTCGTCAGACACGATTTACCTTTCGTAAATCCATGCTGACTTTGTCCAATGATTTCACCACTTTCCAAATGTGCTGCTATCCCATCTTTAATAACTGACTCTAGCAGTTTCCCCACTACCGATGTTAGACTAACTGGTCTGTATTTCCCCGTTTTCTCTCTCCCTCCCTTCTTAAAAAGTGGGGTTACGTTTGCTACCCTCCAATCCTCAGGAACTACTCCAGAATCTAAGGAGTTTTGAAAAATTATCACTAATGCATCCACTATTTCTGGAGCTACTTCCTTAAGTACTCTGGGATGCAGCCTATCTGGCCCTGGTGATTTATCGGCCTTTAATCCATTCAATTTACCCAACACCACTTCCCGACTAACCTGGATTTCACTCAGTTCCTCCATCTCCTTTGACCCGCGGCCCCCTGCTATTTCCGGCAGATTATTTATGTCTTCCTTAGTGAAGACGGAACCAAAGTAGTTATTCAATTGGTCCGCCATATCCTTGTTCCCCATGATCAATTCACCTGCTTCTGAATGCAAGGGACCTACATTTGTTTTAACTAATCTCTTTCTCTTCACATATCTATAAAAACTTTTGCAGTCAGTTTTTATGTTCCCTGCCAGTTTCCTTTCATAATCTATTTTCCATTTCCTAATTAAGCCCTTTGTCCTCCTCTGTTGGTCTCTTAATTTCTCCCAGTCCTCTGGTATGCTGCTTTTTCTGGCTAATTTGTACGCATCATCTTTTGCTTTGATACTATCCCTGATTTCCCTTGTTATCCACGGATGCACTACCTTCCCTGATTTATTCTTTTGCCAAACTGGGATGAACAATTTTTGTAGTTCATCCATGCAGTCTTTAAATGCCTTCCATTGCATATCCACCGTCAACCCTTTTAGAACTAATTGCCAGTCAATCTTGGCCAATTCACGTCTCATACCCTCAAAGTTACCTTTCTTTAAGTTCAGAACCGTTGTTTCTGAATTAACAATGTCACTCTCCATCCTAATGAAGAACTCAACCATATTATGGTCACTCTTGCCCAAGGGGGCACGCACAACAAGACTGCTAACTAACCCTTCCTCATTACTCAATACCCAGTCTAGAATAGCCTGCTCTCTCGTTGGTTCCTCTACATGTTGGTTTAGATAACTATCCCGCATACATTCCAAGAAATCCTCTTCCTCAGCACCCCTGCCAATTTGATTCACCCAATCTATATGTGGATTGAAGTCACCCACTATAACTGTTTTGCCTTTGTTGCACGCATTAGGCATCTAATAGTACCAATAATGCTGGTACCTCTTCCACATAACAAATATCCTCCAATTTAATTCCCAGCAAATCAGAAACTATTTAAATATACCTCTAAATAGTCTGAACAGTGCCCAAAACATCACCTATTCCTTCGCTCCATAGATGCTGCCTCACCCGCTGAGTTTCTCCAGCATTTTTGTCTACCCTCTAAATAGAGTGGATGGTTTAAACACCTTTAAGACCCTTGTATGATCCAAGTGTGCATGGTAGCCCAGATTGTCAGATATATGTTACATTATAAGTAATGAAGTCACCACTGCATATTTCTAGCAGCAAATACAATGCATAACACAAGCAGCATGAGCCACATTATTATGGTGTGTTTATATTTTGCCATAAAAAATGTACACAAATCAGGCTGAAAGTAAGTGGTACTGACTAATCCAATTTCTAGGCCAGTAAAGGGCCTATCCCACTTGGGCGTCATTTGCGCATCACCCAGGTGGCGCGCGAGGACTTTGAGCATCCCAAAATCCTGGGGTGCCGCGCGCTCCCATGCGTCACTGCATTCGCCACCGCGCCTCACCACGCCACCGCGCATGCACGCGTCATGACGCGCCAACCAATTTTTAGGATGTCATGTAAATGACGCGCAAATTACGCCTAAGTGGGACAGGCCCTTAAGTCATTGCAAATGATGCACTGTGGAAACAAGCCCTTCAGCTTGGCATGTTAAATTGACCGTCAAACACCCAGTGTAGTAATCTTGCATTCTGTCTTGCATTCCTATCATCTCCCTGTCCCATTTCCTGTTTTGCCACTATCCATCTATACCTGTGACAATTAACCTGCCAAAGAGCATGTTCTTGGCATTGGGAGCAAACTCGCCAACAGTCTGTCTCGTCCCTTCCTTCTTTGTTGTTTTTTAGTATGTGTTAAATGTATGTTTTAGTGTTCTTTAGCTTGTTTTATGTGGGGGGGAAGGGTTCGAGGAAACTTTTTTAAATCTCTTACCTCGACGGAGATGCAATTTTTTTCCGTATCGTCCGCACTACAGCCTAACACCGTGGAGCTGGCGGCCTCTGCTGGAGCTTCGGGAGCTCCAACCGCGGGAGCCTGCGGACTTTAACATCGTGGAGCTCGCGGTCCCTGGTTAGAGACCAACTTCGGGAGCTCCAAGCCGCAGGAGCTTCGACCGCATCGACGCGGGAGATACGATCGCCGGCTGCTGGAGCTTCGATCGCCCTGACAGCGGATGGTTCGACCGCCCCGACTGCGGGAGAATAAAGAGGAAGTAGATTAGACTTTATTGTCTTCCATCACAGTGAGGAATGTGGGGAATCTGCTGTGGTGGATGTTTATGTTAACTTTTATGTAGTTGTGTGTCTTGTTGCTTTTTTTTAGTATGGCTGTATGGTAATTCGAGTTTCACTGTACCTTAATTGGTACACGTGACAATAAACAGACCTTTGAGCCTTTGAACCTTTGTACTAGTGCACCCAGGAGGAAGCCCATATGGTCACAGAGAGAATGTCCAAACTTCATACAGGGAGCACTCAAGGCCAAGGTTGCATACTGGCTGCAAGAGTGCTGAGGTGACAATGCTAACCTCTGTGCTGGTCTTAACTGTAACTCGATAGGATAAGTCCCAATCGGTAAATTTAAGTAAATCACAAATAGCATTCAAATGCAGTTAACACAAATAGCATTCAAATGCTGTACATGAACTTTATTCCTCTCACTCAATATCTCTGCTTTTTCTCCCTAAATCTAAAACATTATGAGAAAAAGCCACATTACAGTATGTAAGAGTACTATCTTGAAATTTAGGCAAAATCTTATTCTTGAACCACCACGATATAATGCATTCATCAACACCTTATAGAGTGGTCTAGGCCCTTTTTCAGTGAACCTTTTTAATAACTATGACAGAAGAAACAAACCATAATATCTGTAAAACCAGATGCTTTGACAAGTAGAATGATTTAATATTAATGGTAGTACAGATTTAATAATCTCTTTGAAACAATCTTAGTATCATTTGACTATTGTGCAATTTGTTATTGATTTTACATCTGAATACAAATGATGCAGAGTACTCTGTGGCAATGTTGCCTAAATCTTATCTGGCAAGTTTACAGCCATGTTTAGTGCAGACTACTTTGTCGATTGCATAATCAGGCCAGAACCACTGACCTCATTACCTTTACACATAGACTATAGTGGTAATGATGTATGTATATGTTTAGTCACATTATTAAAATAGAGTTAAATGAATGAATGAACGAATGAATAGTTTATTTCGGTCATACATTAAAAAGAACAAAACTTTACAATCTGTGAATATGAACCAACACTGTATCCATTTCACACAACGTTCACATAATCAATGACCGAAAAAGGAATAGGCTGAAGCCACAAAGCTTATTTTTGCCTATCCTATACAATCCATAAGATAAGATAACCCAGAATATCAGCATTCAAAGGAAAGAAAAAAATAATAAAATTTACTCTAAATTGTAATCCTTACTTATTTTACATTTTAATAATTTTACATTATAATCCTTAATTATTTTACTGTTTAAGGCTTTTTTGAAACTCGACAGAGAGCTACAAAATTTCAACTCATCACTAAGCCCGTTCCATAATTTGACTCCCAAAACTGAGACACATCTATATTTTACATTGGTTCTCACTTTACATGTTTCAAAAAATACACAACCCTCTTAAATTATAATGTCCTTCTCTTAATTAAATTTTTTTTGAATACTAACAGGAAGGCTTTTATTCTTAACTCGGAAAAGTATTTCTAATGTCTTTACATGCACAATATCCAAAAAATTTAGGGTACTGGACTTTATGAATAATGGATTTGTAGTTTCACGGTAAGAAGCTTTATGTATTATTCTAATAGCTCTTTTCTGGAGTTTAATTATAGGGTCTATATTTGTTTTATATACATTTCCCCAAACTTCAACTCAATATGACATATATAGCTTTATAAGCGAGCAATACAATATATACAAACACTTCTTATTCAACAGATCCTTTGTTTTGTAAAGCATAGCAATGGATTTAGATAATTTCCGTTTGATGTATTCTATATGTGGCATAAAGTTTATGATCTATAATCACTCCCAGGAATTTTGTTTGAGAATCAAATACACAGGACAAGATGTTAAGAAGTCCCTTGTGCCAATAGGTGGGGAGCATTTCACGACATTCGTTGATTGTTGAGAGTGGTAGACGCTCAACATCGGGGGGGGGGGGGGTGGGGGGGGGGTAACCTTCAGGACAGTTGGGCACAGGACACATCATCAGTAGTGTACCCTTGCATCACTGGGTGTTTCGGCCTTTTAACACTATACACCCTCCACAAGGGCGGCCCGCTGCAGGATGATCAACCCTCAGCGCATGTCCCGTGTCAAACCATCCCAAAGATTCACCCCGACATACTTGGGGCCCAGCATGAGCTTGAGCCAAATCCACCGGCTGCTTCTTTCAGCCGCCTCTGAGAGTGATCTTATGGTCTTCCGCAGAGCCTGACCGTGGATTCCAAGCTCCTTCAGCAGTCTGATGGTAGATGACGCAACAGATCCTCTGCATCCCACTTCAACTGGATAGACTTTGGTGTTCCAGCCACGCTGCGTTGCCTCTGCTGCAAGCTCTGCGTAGCGCAGCTTCTTACGCTCATAGGCCTCCTCAACAGAGTTCTCCCATGGAACTGTGAGCTCTATGATGTAAGCAGTCTTCTGTGAAGGGGACCAGAACACCAAGTCTGGCCTGAGGGTGGTGGAAGCAATTTCAGGTGGAAAAATTAGTTGTCGGCCGATGTCCGCCAGCATCCTCCAGTCAAGGGCCCTGCATTGGCTTCCTTCTTCTGATCTGGTGGAAGGAAGTTTAGAAATTTTCTGTCCTTCTCGGACAAAGGTTATTACCCTTAGGGGAGGGTTGCTTGCTCTCGGAGGCAAGGAGTTGGTCGCACACCGCCTGTTCTCAAGGGCTGATGCCAGGCTTTTTAGTACCTGATTATGCCGCCACGTGTATCTCCCTTGCGTGAGGCTGGTCTTGCAGCCTACCATGATGTGTTTGAGGGTCGCTGGAGTTGGGCAGATGGCACAGGTTGGATCCTCGCCGTACCACTGATGGAGGTTCTTTGGTGATGGAAGCACGTCATATGTCGCTCTGATGATGAAGCTGATCTTGCTTGCTTCCATTTCCCATAGTTCTTTCCAGCTGATCTTCCTCCGCTCCACACCTTCCCACTGCATCCATTGCCCCTGCTTGGCATGAGAGACCGCCTTTGCACTTCTTGCGGCCTCCTCCTGTCGCCGCACCTCCTCAACCACCAACGTCCTCCGCTCTGATGTTGTGGCCTTTCGCCAAGTTGGTTTACTTGTCGTAAGGCCAAAGCCTCCTCTTCCCTGCTGGACATGCCCCACTATGTCTTTGTGCCTCAGGGCTGATGAAGCTTGCTGTACTGCATCAGATGGTGTCCACTTCCGGCCAGTTGCTAGGGGCGGCGCAACAGAACTGATGATCTTGTCTCTAGAGTCCCTCAGTGTCATCTGGAGTCTTACTTTAGAACACTTATATTCCTCTGTGAGACTAGTGAGAGGTAGTTCCAGGACCCCTTTGCCATAGAGGCCGATGTTCGTTAGACATCGTGGGACACTGAGCCATTTCTTCACGTATGAAGTTATGGTTCGCTCCATCTTCTCCACAGTTGTTATTGGGGCTTCATAAACGGTCAGTGGCCACATTGTCCGAGGAAGGAGTCCAAACTGTAGGCACCAGAGCTTCAGTTTCCCAGGCAGTAGGGTCTGATTGATGTTCTCCAGTCCATTGACAATTTCTTGCCTTAGTTGTTGCACCTGCTCTTTGTCCTTGAGACTTGCGTTATACCATCTTCCCAGGCTTTTAACTGGCTGCTCAGACACTGTTGGTATTGGGTCGTCACCAATACAGAACCGTGCGTCTCTAAGCACCCCCTTGACTATGGAGATGCTTCGAGATTTACTTGGTTTGATTTTCATTCGGGCCCACTTGATGTTCTCCTGCAGCTTTCCAAGTAGCCGCTTGGTGCATGCTGCAGTAGTGGTTAGTGTTGTCATGTCGTCCATGTATGCCCTGATGGGTGGCAGACGGAGCCCAGCCCTGGTTCGTTCACCGCCCACCACCCATTTTGAGGCCCTGATGATGACTTCCATGGCCATTGTAAAGGCCAAGGGTGAGACTGTGCAGCCTGCCATGATGCCTACTTCCAAGCGCTGCCATGTTGTACTGAAGTCAGCTGTTGTGAAGCACAGCTGCAGGTCTTGGTAATATTTCTTGACCAGTGTGGTGATGAGCTCTGGTACATAGAAAAAGGCAAAAGATTCCCAAAGGAGTTCATGGGGAACTGAACCAAATGCATTGGCCAGATCGAGGAAGATCACATGTAGGTCTCTCTTGTCCTTCTTAGCTGCTTGGATCTGGTGCCAGATCATGCTTGTATGCTCCAAGCGGCCCGAAAATCCTGGAATTCCTGCTTTCTGTACAGATGTATCAATGTACTTGTTTGTTACCAGATAGGTGGACAGCCTTTGTGATACAATGCTAAAAAAGATTTTTCCCTCGACGTTGAGGAGACATATTGGCCGGAATTGGCTGATGTCTGACGAATCCTTTTCTTTAGGTATTAGCACGCCGCCGGCCCTTCGCCAAGCCTTAGGTATTGTTTGCTTCTTCCACACCACCCTCATGAGCTTCCATAGAAAGCGTAACACATCCGGTGCGTTCTTGTAGAGCTTGTATGGTACTCCGTTTGGCCCCGGAGCTGATGCTGCTCTTGCTCGCCGGACCATGTTCTCCACCTCTTTCCATCTCGGAGGGCTGGTGTCCATGTTGAATTCAGGTGGTTGAATAGGCGGGATGTCATGTGGGATGACCAACTGCTCATGCCTTTTCGTGTCTTTGTGGGCCTTTTCCAGGTGTTCCTCCAATTCCTGTTTTGATGTTTTCAAAGTTCCACTTTTTTCCTTTGCGAAGAGGTCTTTGATGAACTTGAAAGGGTCTTTATGGAACCGTGTTCTTGTGTGTTCTTTCTTCTTGCGAAGTTTCCTCAAGTTCTCTGCTTTTCGCAAGGTTGCCAATCGGTTCTTGATGTCCTCTTGGAGTAGCATGAGACCTTCTCTCTCTGCGTCAGTTGCTTTTTTCCATTGCTTTTTCAACTGTCTCCTCTCTCTGATTAGCCTCTCGATCTCCTGCTGCCTCCTGGACTTGATTGGTGTTGGTAATTTCTTTCCACCTCTCCCTTTACTCACCCCAAACCGTTCTTCTCCATAGCTGTAGATTGTGTTGCCCATCCTTTCAAGCTTTTCCACTGCTGTGCCCGCTTGTTGCTCCAAGATATGTATAAGGTCACTGTTGACCGTCTCCCACTCTTTCTTTTCAACAGCCTTGGGCCATTTCACTCCAGGTTTGTGCCCTTTGATCTTTCCCGCCATTGGAGGTCTTTGTAGTTGTTGCGTGGGCTCCTCCACCGGCATTTCTGTGCTTGTATCACCCTCTTCAGTGACATGGGTGCTGATGCTCTGCGAACTTTGGTTTGTGTCCCGTCGCTGTGCTTCACTCGACTGATTTGACTGGTTGCTTCGTAAGAAGTACTGGTCAATGCGAGGCCCATGTTTCTGCTCTCTCAAGCACTTTTTCTTCCCTTGGTGGATCTTCAAGCCCTTCACTGATGTTAATTTCTCTCAACCACAGATGCACACCTGAAGTTTGTGTCCCGCAGCTGTTGTGGATGTCTCATGTGCCATGCTCTCCTTGTCAGTAGTCATTTCCGTTCCTGGGTCTGTAACAGTGTTATCAATCGGTGAGCCATCTTCCGCCCCCGCTCTCGCAGGCTCTAGGGGTATTCTCTTTATTTTACTTTTAGTAGCATTTAGCGGGTGTCTCCAACTAGCTGAAACAGCGTTGGGGACTGCTGTCATGGGTAGCTAGCCCATGACGGCCCCAGTGGGGTCTGTTCCCTCCTGTCAGCTGTCTCTCCAAGCTGTCACATGGACTTTCCCATGTTGTCAGCTGTCCTTTCACAGCAGTCACTGGACGAGTCCAGATTATCAGAATCAAATACACAGGACAAGATGTTAAGAAGTCCCTTGTGCCAATAGGTGGGGAGCATTTCACGACATTCGTTGATTGTTGAGAGTGGTAGACGCTCAACATCGGGGGGGGGGGGGGTGGGGGGGGGGGTAACCTTCAGGACAGTTGGGCACAGGACACATCATCAGTAGTGTACCCTTGCATCACTGGGTGTTTCGGCCTTTTAACACTATACACCCTCCACAAGGGCGGCCCGCTGCAGGATGATCAACCCTCAGCGCATGTCCCATGTCAAACCGTCCCAAAGATTCACCCCGACATACTTGGGGCCCAGCATGGGTCTTTCCGCTTGAGCCAAATCCACCGGCTGCTTCTTTCAGCCGCCTCTGAGAGTGATCTTATGGTCTTCCGCAGAGCCTGACCGTGGATTCCAAGCTCCTTCAGCAGTCTGATGGTAGATGACGCAACAAATCCTCTGCATCCCACTTCAACTGGATAGACTTTGGTGTTCCAGCCACGCTGCGTTGCCTCTGCTGCAAGCTCTGCGTAGCGCAGCTTCTTACGCTCATAGGCCTCCTCAACAGAGTTCTCCCATGGAACTGTGAGCTCTATGATGTAAGCAGTCTTCTGTGAAGGGGACCAGAACACCAAGTCTGGCCTGAGGGTGGTGGAAGCAATTTCAGGTGGAAAAATTAGTTGTCGGCCGATGTCCGCCAGCATCCTCCAGTCACGGGCCCTGCATTGGCTTCCTTCTTCTGATCTGGTGGAAGGAAGTTTAGAAGTTTTCTGTCCTTCTCGGACAAAGGTTATTACCCTTAGGGGAGGGTTGCTTGCTCTCGGAGGCAAGGAGTTGGTCGCACACCGCCTGTTCTCAAGGGCTGATGCCAGGCTTTTTAGTACCTGATTATGCCGCCACGTGTATCTCCCTTGCGTGAGGCTGGTCTTGCAGCCTACCATGATGTGTTTGAGGGTCGCTGGAGTTGGGCAGATGGCACAGGTTGGATCCTCGCCGTACCACTGATGGAGGTTCTTTGGTGATGGAAGCACGTCATATGTCGCTCTGATGATGAAGCTGATCTTGCTTGCTTCCATTTCCCATAGTTCTTTCCAGCTGATCTTCCTCCGCTCCACACCTTCCCACTGCATCCATTGCCCCTACTCTTTCAATTTCAACTCCATTTAAATTCAATTTTATTTCACAATTAACCCTATCACCATCAAACACCATAAATTTTGTTTTATTTTCATTTAGGGATAATTTATTAATTTCAAACCATTTTTTAGCACTATCAATTCTCTTTCTGCTATTTTCAATAGTTCTTTTATATCATTCCCTGAACTTCCCTGAACAAAATACATTTAATAATAATAATAATACATTTTATTTATATAGCGCTTTTCAGGACTCAAAGTCGCTTGAATCATCCGCAAACGTAACAAACTTCATCATATTGGATACTTTACAAATATCATTTAAATAAAGTATAAATAACTTAGGTCCCAGTACCGAACCTTGTGGAACACCACAGGTTACTCTTCTAAGCTGTGATTCAGTATTATTAATTTTTACATACTGAAACCTATTACTTAAATAACTTCCCAACCAATTTTGTGTGACACCTCTTATACCATAATGTTCCAATTTCTGCAAAAGTAAGGAATGATCAACTGTATCAAATGCTTTACGTAAATCAATAAATACACCCACAGTGTAAATACTGCTGCGGTTCAATCAACTGACAATATGGGATCCTTTGCAATATCAAAACTTTGCACTATACCTGCTTTTGTTACACAAGGAACTGCAAGTGCTGGAATCTTGAGTAAAAAACAAAGTGCTGAAGTAACTCAGTGGGTCAGGCAACATCTGTGGAAGGAAAAGACAGGCAAAGCATCGATCGAGTCTGAAGAAAGATCCTAATTCGAAACGTCACCTGTCCATTCCCTCCACAGATGCCGTTGAATTACTCCAGCACTTTGTGTTTTGCACATGTTACATTCTGTTCGAGTGGTGGCGCCATCGAGTGTGGCTGCCTCGCCTGCAGCTGTCTGTCCTCTCATCCTTTTTGTTATTTTTAGTCTGTTTTAAAGTTTGTTTTTGGAGGTCTTTAGCAAAGATAGCTCTAGTATCTTTGGTCTTTAGTCTTTTTTATGTGGGGGGAAGGGGTGGAGGGGGAAACCGTTTCTCTTAGTCACTTCCTGGTCGACGATGCGGCTCTATCCTCCGAGCCGCATCTTCGACCCCTCCTCGTGGCCTAGCATCTGGATTGGCGTGGCCTTTCCTGCCGGAGACCGACCAGAGCTTCGGCTTCAGCAGCAGCACAGTACGGGATTCCATCGCGAAGCAAGCGATGCCTTGCCGGGAATCGCCGCGTTGGAGCTCCGGAGTGCTGTGACTGCCGACTTCAACATCGTGGAGCTGTGGTCTGTGGAGCTTCCAGCCACGGGCGGCGGGAGCTTCCAGATGCTGACTGCGCTGACCTTTCCAGCCGCTGGCGGCGCTGACTTTGACATCGCAGAGCCTGGGATCTCTCGCCGAGGTCGCCAGCGTTGAATCTCTGCCCAGCTCGGCCTGTGGACTTAGGGAGCCGCGGTCTCCGGAAGGAGAGTGTTCTTCCGTTCGACGGCCTGAAAACATCGGGCCGCCATAGCAGCGACTGAGGAGAAATAGGCCCGACCACGGGTGAACAGAGGAAGAGACTGAACTTTGGTGCCTTCCCTCACAGTGGGAAACACTGATTCTGCTGTGGGGGGATGTTTTTTATGTTTTATGTTAAATTCTAAAGTGTGGTGTTTATCTTGGGTGCTGCATGGTAACTCAAATTTCACTGCACCAATTGGTGTACAATAAATCTCCTTTGTCTTTGTCTTTGTCTTCCAATGCCTGAATCACACTGACCTCACTTGGGCATAGATGTTTCTTTAGTGCTTTCATTAACTAAATTCAAATTGTTAAAAAATTCTGAATCAGATATATTTCTAAAAATTGTATTGAGTTGTAAACTCTCAAACCATTTATTTGTAATATGCAATATTGATCAAGATATTGGATTCCAATCTGTAATCCTGACTGAAACTAGAAGTGATCCCTGATGATTTACATTTTAATTAAAATGTGTAATAAGTAGTCAGTCAAGGTGGATTGGATATTTAGGTGCATGCAGTTGTGGGCAGTCTTTATTCTGGATATTCTCCAGTTTTCCATATTCTGCTTTGAACGACAGTACAAATCTCTATAACAATTATTTTTTATACAGTTAATGCTTTCAGTTCAGGACATAAACTATTTGGCTTCTTGCTGGCATGTTTGTAAAGGAACCTTTTAAACCATCAAAAAATCAATACAAATCTGAAAATAATGCACAAAGAAGTTTGTCATCCAGGAACTGAGCAAACAAATTGGCAGCTGCAGTTACTGAGTGTTTAAAAATAGCTACCTTCACTAATCTATGATTGCCAAACCTTGACATCTTATTTGAAAGGGAAGAGGACATCTGGGAGCAAAACTACATAAGCTGAGAGTGTGTGTGTGTGTGTGTGTGTGTGTGTGTGTGTGTGTGTGTGTGCGCGCGCGCGCGCGCGTGCGTGCGTGCGTGCGTGCGTGCGTGCGTGCGTGCGTGCGTGCGTGCGTGCGTGCGTGTGCGTGCGTGTGTGCGTGTGTGTGTGTGTGTGTGTGTCATTTTGCCTTTGAAACGTATTTCCTCAAAAACCAGACGCAAAAACGCGGAGAATTTTACATATTTTGGTAGGGATTTAACTTATGATTTCAGAAATGCACTCCTCTCTAAATTTGCTCAATTATTTCCCCAGATTTTGAATAAAATTGTTCACAAAACTCACTTAAAAAAAAATAATCGCGGCTACTGACGTCACAATGCTCACATGCCCACCAATCGAGGCCAGCTGCCTCCTGGCCCCGTCCCCCCGCCACTGTGGATGAATGCAGCTGCTGTCAACATGCATACGCAGTTTTCTACGAGGTACGTTCGCCCACCCACCCCCCGTTCTTAAAAAGGCGCAGAAAGATCGAGAAAGTTCTGCAGAACAAAGATTCTACAGCTCCGCTATAGGATCTTTGTTCTGCAGATCTCGGGGCAGCGGCGCCTCATGCGCTGAAACTTCTCCTCACTGCCGGCGCAGCTCGTGAAGACCCGCCCGCTTATTCTAGCTGTGGGTTTCCAGAGAGTCAGAAACCACTTCTGTCTCCGATCGTCTGTGCCCCGGCCCGGCCCGCCTCTGTCCCGCTGGTGGGTGCGCTACCTTCCGGCGATCGGCTGGTCCCCCCGCTGATTTTCACCATCCTCAGATCGGGCCCCCGCGAGCTGCCGCACCGCCCCTCTCTCTTTCTCCACCCCCTCTCTCTCTCTCTCCCCCCTCTCTCTCTCTCTCCCTCCCCCCCCTCCCTCTCTCCCTCCCCCTCTCCCCTCTCTCTCCCTCCCCCCTCTCTCTCCCTCCCCCCCCCTCTTCCCCCCCTCTCTCTCCCCTCTCTTTCTCCCCCCTCTCTCTCTCTCTCCCCCTCCCCTCCCTCTCCCCCTTCCTCTATGGGGTAAAAGGAGCAAATTAATAATATTAATATAATATCAATGGGGGTAGTTAGTGTGTGTGTGTGGGTGGTTAGTGTGTGTGACGCCGCATGCCGCCCCCCCCACCCTCCGCAAACACGCATTGGGGGAACAGACCCAACGGGTCTGCACTTGGTCTAGTTCTACTTTAAAATTGTATGATAATTAAACATTGAAAGATGATTAATCAACTGATCAAAGCCATTGCCATCACAATGTTATGGCATTTCACAAAATTAAGTTATGTACTATCCATATGTTTAATCACCTTTCTACACAATTGTACGAAATTAAAATGTTAAAAATCTTGCATAACTATGATAATATCATCGATCATTAAAAAGCTAAAAAATAAATTGCTGGAGGAACTCAGCAGGTCAGGCAACATCTGTGAAGGAATGAACAAAAGACATTTTGGATCTGGACCCTTCTTCAGACTAATGTCATGTGGGGTGGGGGTGGAAAAGGCTGCAAACAGACTCTTTGCTAGCTTTCTCTTCCCCTACTCCATCAAGAACGGTCTTGACGCAATACATCATTTGCCCATTTCCCTCCACAGATGTTGCCTGACCCACTGATTTCATAAGTTCGTACGTCATAGGAGCAGAATTAGGCCATTCAGCCCATCAAGTCTACTCCGCCATTCAATCATGGCTGATCTATCTTTCCCTCTCCACCCCATACTCCTGCTTTCTCCCTGTAACCTTTGACACCCTTACTAATCTTTCCTCCAGCATGTAGAAAACGAAGAACTGCAAATGCTGATTTATACCAAAGATAGACACAAAATGCTTGATGACTTGGCGGGTCAGGCAGCATCTCTGGAGAAAAAGGATGTTGATGTTTCAGGTCGGGATCCTTCTTCAGACTGCATTCGGGTCCCGACCCGAAATGTCGCACATCCCTTTCTTCAGAGATGCTGCCTGACCTGATGAGTTACTCAAGCACTTTGTGTCTATCTTGATTTTCTCCAGCAGTTTTATTCATTCTCAAATTTCCAACTTCTGCAGTTTCTGTGTCTTCATAAACTATTAAGTTTATCCTTCCATTTGACGATTTAACACTCCACTGGGATCCATGCTAAATAGGCAAGTAGCCTATTACTTGGTATAGAGTTATTGTTTCCTTATGAATATTCCAGTCAAGGCAAATAAAATTCAATGCAATTTTGTAGATTATCAGCATTCAAATTAGAAACAAGGATTTTGATCGTTACTCAAGTGGGCAATTTTAACGCAGTGCTCACCTGTGGTGACCTCGGGTACATGGACGGCTAGTGGGAAGAGGCAGCTCTACGGTTGCTGGTCATTGGTCAGGTGCGTCTCTAAGGTTGCAGCCCTAGGTGGCGGGTCATTGGTCACATACCAGCCCTAGGTTGGGGGTGATTGGTCACATACAGCCCTAGGTTGGGGGTGATTGGTCACATACAGCTCCTAGGTTTGGGGGTATTGGTCACTACTGGCCTAGGTTGGGGTGATTTGGTCACATTACTGGCCTTGGTCGGGTGTGATGGTCAAGGTAGTCGGCATGGGCAGTCGGATGCCACTATGACATTTGGTGGAGGGCACATCGAGTTCAGGAAACAAGGAGACACATTAATTTTGCTGCAGATAGAAATGCTGCTGGAATATTAGAAGTCTCTTGGGCAGAAGCAAGATGAACAGGCAAGATTAATGAAAACATGGGGTTTTTAAAGTTGCATTATTTTGGCAGCAAATTTGAACATGCTCTCAAATCTCATGGTACTTCAAATATTAGACAATTGTTACTATCTCCAAGCTATTGAGGTTGCCAATCTTTATGTGTGTCTACCAGAAACTTTAAATCAACTGGCATTGACCATTTCATGGTACTTAAAGAGCCATTTGCTCTCAAAGAGAAATTGAACATTGCGAGATAATCTTGTATGAGGGCTGCACGATAATCCGATTCGAACAAAGGTGGGGAGCCTCTGTTTCACTGTGCGTACAAAATTGCCATCTCAATTCAAGTAGATGTTGGGAATGTAAAACAAAAATCATCCCCAATTTCAGATGAAATGATGGCAGGGAATGGAAGGATATGTGGTTATGAGCAGGTAGATAAGAGATGGCCATAATCATGTTTGGCAAAGTCATTGTGGGCCGAAGGCCTCTTGTTGTGCTTTACTGTTCCTGTCTAGGCTTAAACATGGAGAGCATTTGGCACAAACTCCATTAATTATGGCATTAAATTAACTTACTTAATGAAACCATTTACTTAATGAAACTAGCTACTTCAAAATAGAAACAAGGAAATGCAGATTTACAAAAAATGACACAAACTGCTGGAATAACTCGACGGGTCAGGCAGCATCTCTGGAGAACATGAATAGGTGACATTTTGAGTCGGAACCCTTCTTCAATTACTTAAACATGTTGCGAGTTACTTAATGTAACTACTGCAGGAAGCAGTCACAATAGTGAAACTACCAGATTGCCATCTCTGATTCACTACTTAATCTTTTGGGAAGGAAATTTCCTGCAGATGTGATATTCCATATCACAGCAATGTAGTTGGCTTTTAACTCCCCTAAGAAATAGTCCAGCTTGCTGTGTATAAACCATTGCAATGAATATATGGAAAATAAAATAAAATGACAACTTGGACATGGGCAAGTGCCAAATTTAGACAAGGTATATAAGGCTAATTGAGAACCTGTCTGCCTTAATCATATTTGCAGAATCATTTACCTCATTTAAACTCTCAATCTTATATCATAATTCTCAGCAGGATCGACCCACCAAATGTCTTTTACATTGGTGGGAAGGAGTGCCTTTGGAAGTACTCAACTTTGATTTTGATCCATGAGGTTCTCAAGGAGTCATCTAAGACAAAGAAACCTTCTGCCAGTTACTGTCGTCACTCTGCTGTCCGTGCTCTCTCATTGAATGCTGAATAGAAGAGAACAATGAGGGTAAAGAATTCTGCTTAGATAACTGACCTCATCCGTTATCAAGAAAGGTTTGGTAACCCTCTACCATTTGCACTGGCCAACTTGAAAATATATTATTATATTTACTTTAAATATTCTAGTATACCCACATACGAGGCTTAATCTTTTGAAGTGTCAGTTGCTCTGTAGTCTTCACCAACTGTCTAACTTATCTTTGGAGGACAGTTATCTTCGGGTTCTCTCTTCCCTTTCTGGATCAGATGCTATTGTTTGTATTTCCAGACATGGCAAGATTTTGTTTTGCCTGATGATTTGTGTTTTTCAAGTTGATAGGTGCTCGTGTTGGTATATACTGCAAAACTCATATTAAAATAAAGTACTCCCAACTGTAACACAGTGCAAAAATTCTTCTACCATGTCAAACATAACCTATTGTTGGTTGAATTAAAAAATGCTTTGAGAATTCTCTGCTTATTGCAATACCTCTGCATGTTACAGAAATGTGCTTTAAAAGGTCAAAGCCTTTTCCGATCTGTGACCCATTTACTATTGTTTTTTTTATTGCCTTTTTGGGTTTCTCTAATCATAAATCCAAGTGATTTTATTATTCATTCAGATGGATGATTTAGATTTGTTTTTGACCTAATGGAAATATTTTCCATTTAGTGCAAATGAATCTAAATTCAGCCAATAAAGCAAATGGTATAGGATTACTGAAGTCATTGACATCTTCCTATGATATAGTGTATTTCAGGAAACTTTAGCTCAGTAAAGAAGCAAGTGTATCCGTATTTCGACCACACTGGGCAGAAAACCTTGAATTTCAGCCAAGAACATGACTACTGGTGTGGAAATAATGGAATGGCTGCAATCTGAGTATTCAAGTCAGTTAGGGCTGTTGCCAGAAATTTTGTTTTCCTTAAAGCATAGAAATGCTTTACAGAGCCCAGAGCTTACGTGGATCTTGGACAAGCAGCAACAAAGAGAAGCAGGGAGCTGATTGGCTGAAACCCATGGGAAAGGTGAGTGTCACAGGAGAAAACAGTTTAAAACTGAGGAATTTGGTTTGTAAATTGGTAAATTAGGCAATTTATCAGTCAATATAAGCAAGGCTGCTCTAAGGGAGCGGCCTTGTGAGGGAAGTGTGAGTCTTTGGCTCGAGAGTCTTCGGCTGAGGAGAGGCGGCTACGCAAAAAGCTCGAGACGACGGGACGTGGTGAACACATGACAGGACAGATGAGAAAGTGTGATGCTTGCAGAATGTGGGAGCCCAGGGACACAGATGGAGCCTCTGGCTGCTACAACTATGGCAAGTGTGTCCAGCTTCAGTTCCTGAAGGACTGTGTTGGGGCACTGGAGAAGCAGCTGGATGACCTCAGGGCCATCCGGGAAAACGAGAGTTGTCACGCCGAGGATACGGGAAGAACGAAGGTGTGTGACTGAGAGAAAGAGTGGTAACCGTGGAGTCCAGGTGGCTGTGCCTAATGAAAACAGGTACGCCCTCTTGGAACTGTCGGGGGAGATGATGTTTCCAGTCCGAGCGGCGGACACGTCGGTGACTCCAATCCTAGAGATGGGACACGACCGGCAAGACCAACGTCGGGCAGAGCCCTAGTGGTGGGTGACTCCATTGTCCGAGGAGCGGACAGGAGATTCTGTGGCGGCAGACGAGACGCGAGGATGGTCTGTTGCCTCCCTGGTGCCAGGGTTCAGGATGTCACGAGCCAAATTCAGAACATCCTCGAGAGGGAAGGTGAACAGCTGGCAGTAGATGTGCACGTAGCACAAACAACATCGGGAAGAAGAGGAAGGAGGTTCTCCAACATGAGTTCAGAGAGTTGGGAAGAAAACTGAAAGGCAGGACTTCTAGGGTGGTTATCTCTGGATTGCTTCCAGTACCTCGTGCTAGTGAGGAAGGGAATAGGGAGATAGGGGATCTGAATGTGTGGCTGAGGGGCTGCTGCAGGGGGTCGGGTACTTTTCGGCGCCGCTGGTTCGGCGCCTCCGTTTATGATATCTGTACTCATCAGAACCCTAACCCTGACCCTGACCCTAACCCTGACCCTAACACCCCTAAACGGCGGTGCTTAAACGGCGGCGCCGAAACGGTACCATTCCGGCTACAGGGAGCAAGGATTTAGATCTATAGAACCACTGTGATCTCTTGTGGGGTAGGGGTGACCTGTACAAAAGGGACGGGTTACACCTTAACTGGAGGGGGACTGGGCATTCTGGCAGGCAGGTTTGCTAGGGATACACGTGTGGGCAGAGGGGGTGGGGTAGCTCTGTTGGTGAGGAATGAAATTCAGTCCCTTGCAAGGGGTGACATTGAAACAGGAGATGTGGAGTCAGTATGGATAGAACTAAGGAATTGTAAAGGTAAAAAGACCCTAATGGGATTAATCTACAGGCCCCCAAACAGTAGCCTGGACATAGGGTGCAAGTTGAATCAGGAGTTAAAATTGGCATGTAGCAAAGGTGAATCTGTGGTTGTTATGAAAGATTTCAACATGCAGGTAGACTGGGAAAACCACGTCGGTACTGGACCCCAAGAAAGGGACTTTGTAGAGTGCCTTCGTGAGGGATTCTTAGAGCAGCTTGTATTGGAGCCTACAGGGAGAAGGCAATTCTGGATTTAGTGTTATGTAATGAACCGGATTTGATAAAGGAACTGAGGTTAAGGAGCCATTAGGAGGTAGATATGGTTAGGGTTAATCTGCGATTGGAGAGGGAGAAGGGTAGATCGGAGGTGTCGGTGTTACAATTGAATAAAGGGGACTATGGGGCATGAGGGAGGAGCTGGCCAAAGTTGACTGGAAAGATACACTAGCAGGGATGACAGTGGAACAACAATGGCAGGTATTTCTAGGAATAATACAGAAGGTGCAGATCAGGTTCATTCCTAGGAGGAAGAAAGATTCCAAGGGGAGTAAGGGGCGACCGTGGCTGACAAGGGACGTCAGGGACAGTATAAAAATAAAAGAGAAGTACAACGTAGCAAAGATGAGCAGGAAGCAAGAGGATTGGGTAATGTTTAAAGAGCAACACAAGGTAACTAAAAAGGCAATACGAGGAGAAAAGATGAGGTGCGAAGGTAAGTCAGCCAAGAATATAAAAGAGGATAGTAAAAGCTTCTTTAAGTATGTGAAGAGGAAAAAATTAGTTAAGACCAAAGTTGGACCCTTGAAGAGTGAAAAAGGTGAATTTATTATGGGGAACAAGGAAATGGCAGATGAGTTGAACGGGTACTTTGGATCCGTCTTCACTAAGGAGGACACAAACAATCTTCCTGATATAGTAGTGGTCAGAGGATCTGAGGTGACGGAAGAACTGAAGGAAATCCACATTAGGCAGGAAATGGTGTTGGGTAGACTGATGGGACTAAGGCTGATAAATCCCCAGGGCCTGATGGTCTGCATTCCAGGGTATTAAGGAAGTGGCTCTAGAAATTGTGGATGCATTGGTGATAATTTTCCAATGTTCTATAGATTCAGGATCAGTTCCTATGGATTGGAGGGTAGCTAATGTTATCCCACTTTTTAAGAAAGTGTGGGAGGGAGAAAACAGGGAATTATAGACCAGTTAGCCTGACATCGGTGGTGGGGAAGATGCTGGAGTCAATTATAAAAGATGAAATAGCCGCACCTTTGGATAGCAGTAACAGGATCGGTCCGATTCAGAATGGATTTACGAAGGGAAAATCATGCTTGACTAATATTCTGGAATTTTTTGACGATGTAACTAGGAAAACTGACAAGGGAGAGTCAGTGGATGTAGTGTACCTGGACTTTCAGAAAGCATTTGATATGGTCCCACATAGGAGATTAGTGGGCAAAATTAGGGCACATGGTAATGGGGGTAGAGTGCTGACATGGATAGAAAATTGGTTGGCGGACAGGAAACAAAGAGTAGGGATTAACGGGTCCCTTTCAGAATGGCAGGCAGTGACTAGTGGGGTACCGCAAGGCTCGGTGCTGGGACCACAGCTATTTATAATATACATCAATGATTTGGATGAAGGGATTCAAAGTAACATTAGCAAATTTGCAGATGACATAAAGCTTGGTGGCAGTGTGAACTGTGAGGAGGATGTTATAAGAATGCAGGGTGACTTGGACAGGTTTGGGGGGAGTGAGCAGATGCATGGCAGATGAAGTTTAATGTGGATAAATGTGAGGTTATCCACTTTGGTATCAAAAACAGGAAGGCAGATTACTATCTAAATGGCGTCAAATTGGGAAAAGGGGAAGTACAACGGGATCTGGGGGTCCTTGTTCATCAGTCTATGAAAGTAAGCATGCAGGTACAGCAGGCAGTGAAGAAAGCGAATGGCATGTTGGCCTTTATAACAAGAGGAGTCGAGTATAGGAGCAAAGAGGTCCTTCTGCAGTTGTACAGAGCCCTAGTGAGACCACACCTGGAGTATTGTGTGCAGTTTTGGTCCCCTAATTTGAGGAAGGACATTCCTGCTATTGAGGGAGTGCAGTGTAGGTTTACAAGGTTAATTCCCGGGATGGCGGGACTGTCATATGCTGAGAGAATGGAGCGGCTCGGCTTGTACACTCTGTAGTTTAGAAGGATGAGAGGATATCTTATTGAAACACATAAGATTGTTAAGGGTTTGGAGACGCTAGAGGCAGGAAACATGTTCCCGATGTTGGGGGAGTCTAGAACCAGAGGCCACAGTTTAAGAATAATGGGGTAAGTCATTTAGAATGGAGATGAGGAAACACTTTTTCTCACAGAGAGTTGTGAGTCTATGGAATTCTCTGCCTCAGAGGGCGGTGGAGGCAGGTTCTCTGGATGCTCTTCAAGAGAGAGCTAGATAGGGCTCTTAAAAATAGCGGAGTCAGGGGATATGGGGAGAAGGAAGGAACGGGTACTGATTGGGGATGATCAGCAATGATCACATTGAATGGCTGGTTCTGGCTCGAAGGGCCGAATGGCCTACTCCTGCACCTATTGTCTATTGTCTAAATGTCTTGAATTTGTGCCAATACCTCTATAAAGCTGACTTTCTCACAATATAATTTTTACTGTTACTTAACTATCTTGCATGATAAATGACACCAATATCGTGAAAGTTACCATCTACAATCGATTTTGAGATGAATGAAATATCAATATTCAGCCAATTTAATTTTTGCTTTTCATTCCTATAATGCAATTGAGCTGTATCCTGAGTACAACAATGACACATTTCTCTAAAGAAAAATCCATCAAGTTGATGATTAAGTGCTTGCCTGATTTTAATAATTAGCACTGGACATGTTGGTCTTAGCTTTATTCATGGCTAATATTAAACATATGTCCTAGCGGATGAATATCCTTGCATCTTAATTGTTCCTAAACCTATTTATATTCTAAGAAAGTAGGAAAGAACTGCATATACTGGTTTAAATCGAAGATAGACACGAAATGTTGGAGTAGCTCAGCGGGACAGGCAGCATCGCTGGAGAGAAGGGATGGGTAACATTTTGGGTTGAGATCCGACATATTCTAAGTATCTTGTTACCAATTCCTTAATAAAAGATCCTAGAACAAGATTATCAATGAGTACCTGAAAATATGCAATACTATTACGAGAAAATGTATATATTTTTTCTTCTGTTATAGTCAACATTTAACTTTTAGAAGAGATGGACAAAATGAAAAAAGAGGATGGGTAATAAGGTGTCGGCACACACTTGGCATTTCCATGCTGTATCTCTAAACTAAACAATACTAAACTAGTTCAAAAACACCATTCGGTCCTTCCACTTAGTGGTCATTCCGTGAAACGACAAACTCAGTCCAGCAATAGATTTGGTCGCTATAACCAAAATCTGTTCTAAATAGGTCCGTTAAAACCAGTATTTACTATATAGGGACATTTGTTCCTTTACCCTACAAAGTAAGGCTCAGCACTGAGAAGTTCAATCCGATTCTGTAGCACTATGCTTGCATCCTGCTGTACTGCTTTAAGCAATGGTACCTTTATCAAGGGTATCTTGTTCTGTGCACTTGTTGCTCTATCTGGCTTCCACCATGTATTTAAACTGTTGTCTCAATGCATTGCATCCTGTAAAGAGACTCTTGGACATCTGTGTTTTCATCTTTAATCTTAACTACCAATTCACTGTTCTATTTTAATCCTGTCATCTCTCATAAATACCCGTGTGTTTAATTTATTACTTGAACCCTGTGAACAAAATTGTTCCTTGAATGGTGGTCTTTCACTAATTGTCTATGATTCTGTGATGAATATCACTTATTTCATTAACATGGTCCTTTGCAGAATTAATCTCTGTCTGTATTTTAATCAGTACTCTTGTCCTACTTTACATTTTTCAAGTACTTTCCTTTGTTTGCATATCCCTGTAGTTTCAATGTAACCTGCATTGCCAAATTTATCATCACAGGCCCACTAAGCCAATGCTTTGGTTTTCATGTCCTGCAAGTTTAAATATAGCTCCGTTTCAACAATTTCTTTGGAGTTAATATATTTTTGACAATAGTCATATCAAATTTCAAGTTTTACAGAGCACTGCATCATCGTAGAGTCACACATAGACTCAAACGATGTGGAAACAGGCCCTTCAGCCCAACTTTCCCGCACTCACCAACATGTCCCATCTACACTAGTCCGCACCTGGCCCATATCTCTCTAATCCTGTCCAATGCATGTAACTGTCTAAATGTTTCTTAAACGTTGCGATACTACCTGCCTCAACTCTTCTGCCAACTCGTTCCATACATTCACCACCCTTTATGTTTAAAAAAAAAGGTTACCCTTTTTAAATCTCCCCCCCCCCTCTTTAAACCTATCATAATAATTTTTTTAAAGTAATTATTTAATTTGTCCAATAGGTGTGTCTGGGTCTCATGCTCACTTCTGTACTTTCTCATTTTAAAGGTGTAAATAAGACGCAGTTTCCCTGGCAAAGATCAATTCAAAAGGTTTAAAAATGTTCAATATCAAATATTTCCACCTCATAGCTAATCATTGCAAGGTATTACCTCTCCTTTCCCTTCAACTGTCCATAATAATTTGATTGGGTTTTTTGAGAATGCAGCCAGGGAGATTGATCAAGCCTGGGAGGTAGAAACTCTCTAAATGGGCCAGTAAAGTATTTGATAAGATCCCTCTTGGTAGGCTGAAGGTTAAGGAACTAGGGCTTTGGATCATTGGAACCAAAATTGGCTTGATGAGATGCTGAGGATAGTGGTGGAAGAATGCCTTTCTGATTTGTATTCTGTGACCAGTGATGTAACACAGCGATCTGTGCAAGGACCTTGGGTATTTGTGTTATACATTAATGATTGATGTGAACATCGGAGAATTGATTAGTATGTCTGTGGATGACATGAGATTTGGTGGCATCATAGATAGTGAATAAAGGTTGTCTAAGATAGGTTAGATATCATTTGGAAAGTTGGGCAGGGCATTTGAGATGGAATTTAATCCTGACAAGTATGAGGCAATGCATTTTGGAAAATCAAACAGGTGTAGGACGTACACAGTAAATGACAGTGGCATTAAAGAATGTTATTGAATTCAGAGACCTTGGGGTCTATAGTTCCCTGAAGAGGCATCGCTGCTCAATATGGTGGTGAAGAAAGCATGTGGCATGCTTGCCTTGGGTCAGGGCAGAGAATCTGATAGTCAGGACATTATTGTACTTTTCCAAAACACTGGGTAGACTGCATTTGGAGTATTACATAAAACATATGAACAATACAGCACAGGATAAGCCCTTTAGCCCACAATGTTTGTGCCAAACATAATGACAAGACCAACTCTTATCTGCCTGCACATAATCTGTATTGCTCCATTCCCTGCATATCCATGTACCTATCCAAAGGTACAAAGATACAAAGGATATTTATTATCACATACACCAATTGGTATAGTGAAATTTGACTTGCCGTGCAGCACACAGATAAAGCTTAGACACAACATTAAAGAATTTAACAATAAACATAAAAACATCCCCCCACAATGGTTCTCACTGTGAGGGAAGGCACAAAGTCCAGTCCCCATCCCCATGTCCACCCATAGTCGGGCCTATTGAGGCCTCCGCAGTCACCGCTACAGGGGCCGATGTTCCAGGCCCTTCTTCGCCAGGTGATGGTGCTCCGGAGTCGGGAGAACCCTCTCAGCGGCTTGGGATGCCTGGAACGGCCGCTTCCTTACTGGAGACCGCGGCTTCCGAAGCCAACAGGCCTCGCTGGACGGAGCTCCACCACTGGTGATCTCGGCAAGAGATCCCAGGCTCCCGATGTTAAAGTCAGCGCCGCCGCCCGCAGCTGGCCGCTTCACAGACCCGCAGCTCCACGATGTTCATCGGTGGTCTTCAGTTCACCGGAGTTCCAGCACGGCGACCCGGGCAAGGCATCGCCCGCTCCGCGATAGCGCTCCAGCGCTGCGCCGCCGCCGAAACCAAGGATCTGGGCGGTCCCCTCAGGAAGCGACGCTTCAGGCCCGCTGGTAGGCCGCGAGGAGGGGTCGAAGGTGCAGCCCGGAGAAAAGCCGCCTCTCCGACCAGGTAGGGACCCTGAAAAGCAGTTTCCCCCTTTCCCCCCACCACCCCCACATAAAATGGCTAGAACTCTGAAAACAAAAACTCTAACTAAAAATAAAAAAAAGATGAAAAAACGGACAGCTGCAGGCTGGGCAGCCATACCCGTATAGGACGGCGCCCCTAAGAAGTGGCAGTGCTGCCCAAGCAGCTGTGGCTCTCCTGCAGTACGTCTGTCTTTTTCTTTTTTTCCTTTTGTTTTGTTGGGCGTATGTTTTAGTGTATTTTTAGTTGTGTATGTGTGGAGGGTGGGGTAAACTTGTTTTAGTCTCTTCCTTCGTGGGGATGCGACCTTTTCTTTGTCGTATCTCCGTTTCCGTCTGCACTGAGGCCTAATCGCGGATCTGGCGGCCTCCAACTGTGGCCGACCTAGAGGCTCCGGGGGCAGAGCCAGGACTCACCATCGCGAAGCTGGCTGACTTCGGGGCTGTGGTGGCGCGGCGGTGGTGGCCCGACGTAGCCTCGGAGGCTTCGGCCGTGGGCCCAGTGGACGACAACATCGGGAGCTCGCAGGTCCCAGGTTGGCGACCGATTCTCCGGAGCTCCCGCAACAACAGCTTCGTCTGCTGGACTGGAGGGCGGCAGCTTCGTCCGCCCCGGGCCGCGGAGTTTGAACCGGCCCGTTCGCGGAGCTCGGATTCGGCCGCGGGACTTACCATCACCCGGCGGGGGCCCAACATTGAAAGCCTGGATTGCATCAACGCAGAGGGAGAACAAGGAAGGAAGACACAAGGAATTTAAGACTTTTGCCTTCCATCACAGTGAGGAGGTGTCTGGTAGACTCACTGTGGTGGATGTTAAACAGTGAATGACAATAAAGGATACTTGATACGTTATACTTTACTTTATACTTTTCATAAGTCTCTTAAATGCCACTATTATATCTGCCTCCACCACTACCGCCGGCAGCGCTACCCTCTACGTTTAAAATAAAACTTGCCCAACACATCTCCTTTAAACTTTGCTTCCCTCACCCTAAAGCAATGTCCTCTAATGTCTGATTTTCTAACCTGAGAAAAAGGTTCTGACTGTCTATCATATCCGTGCCTCCCATAAATTTATATACCTCTTTTAGGCCTCCATGCACTCTCCGGTATTCCAGAGAAAAACAATCCAAGTCTGGCCAAACTCTCCTTGTAGCTAATGCCCCTTAAACAAGGCATCATTCTAGTAAACCCCCTCAGCACCCTATTCAAAGCTTCCACATCCTTCTTGCGACCAGAATTGCATGCAATACTCAAATTGCAGCCTATCAAGGTCCTTTTAAGCTGTATCATGACTTCCTGACTCTTGTATTCAATGCCCCAACCAATGAAGGCAAGCGTACCATATGTTTTCTTTACCACTCCATCCACTTGTGCTGTATTGTATGTAGTTCAGGTTGTCACAGAAGAAGGATGCGATTGTGCCTGGAGAGTGTGTAATGGAGAATTGTCAGGGTGTTTAGGAAGGCAACTGCAGATGCTGGTTGAACCAAAGATAGACACAAAATGCTGGAGTAACTCAGCGGGACAGGCAGCATCTCTGGAGAGAAGGAATGGGTGACATTTCGGGTCGAGACCCATCTTCATCTCCTTCATTCACTGAAATAGACCATCCAAATCCAGTGTCACAATTTCAAGATGTCTGGAGGTTAGTGTGGACACAGCGAATGGCCATCAGATCTTATTGGTCTTGCAATATCTACAAACCTTGTGAGATGCCATCAAAGTAGAGTAGTTGAGCATGAGAGATGATTTCTGGAGGGAGCCATGTGTAGCTATCCACTCTGATCAACAATAAAATGTCAACATTTGCAGATACTATTGTCCAGTGTTGCTGAATGCTGCAGCTTATCATGACCTGACTGATTTTTAGGTAGATAGACACAAAATGCTGGACTAACTCAGCGGGACAGGCTGCATCTCTGGATAGAAGGAATGGGTGACATTTCGGGTCGAGACCCTTCTTCAGACCTGAAATGTCACCCATTTATTCTATCCTGCGATGCTGCTTTCCCGCTGAGTTACTCCAGCATTTAGTGTCTATCTTCGGTGTAAACCAGCATCTGCTGTTCCTTTCTACTGATTTCACGTAGAATGTCCTGACTGATGTCCGTTGGTGTCTTTGCCCTAGTGGAGGTACTGTTTAATTGCCAACAACCATTTACATTTTGACAGATAGCCAACTAAGAAAACTCTGTCCCGATGATGGTTAAATTTTGCTCCAGCTTTAGATTGTGGCTCTAGGGCTAAGGGTGAAAAGATAAATATATCTTATCTAAAAAAATTCTGATTACTTCAAATCTTTCAACAATATCTGGTGAACTGGTATGTGTGTGCTACACACTCAGATATGCTGTTTTTGTAGAAGATGTTAAACTAGTACCTCAACTGCTCTCTGAAGTGACTACTGTTAATTGGATCTCTACAGTTAATTGTATTTAGCGATTGTGTATTAAATGGTATCCATTCTCTATGAAATCCATTCATATGAGAGAAAGGGTGAAAACTTACCATTTATGCACTTATTCTGAAATCATTAATTGATAGGTCTCGTTTCCCTATCAGGCTATCTGAATTCTGCGTATTATTTGTTCTTCTTTCTCTTTTGCAGCTAATCTAATGTTCAAATGTAAACATCAGCCTAGCATATTAATTAAGACTATAAATTATATTTTTATAGATTATAACAAATATATGGAACCAACACGTTTGGTTAGTCAGCTTTCAGCTCATCTTTCTCAGTGAGCTTCAGGAAATAAACTGAAGATGCTGATGGTTATTGTTTAGAAATATTGGCATTCAACCAAGTCTAATTCAAAAAGGCAGGGACAACAAGAAATCTTTGGCACCATTAAGGAAAGTTCATAGCAGAGAATGCAGTGGTTCTCAGCCAAAACAACAAAAGCCACAGGATGCTGTGTTTAATGGAACATTACCATTTTGCACATAGTCTGCAAAACAACCCCTAAAACAATGGATGGGCGTGTAAGTCTGACTCCTTTACAGTGTCATATTTACAAGGGAATTATTTGTAATGTGTGAAATGTATATTTTGGTAAATGTACCTCTATTTATTTTCCCCCCACCCTCCAAACTATCTCAACCCCTAATACATGTTACCTTGGTAACTAATAATATCCCTTACTAAAAACAAACATGGTTGATAAATAATGAAAAAACATGCAAGATTAATGCAAACAAATTCGCCCAAAAAGAGACGCATGTAAATTTATATAGCAGAGCAGTGCAATGATAATATTTGCAATGCACTTCTTTTACTGAGACTACTGTTTCACCATTGCACCTTTGATCAATTTATGCTTCTATTTCCCAGTTAACTGTCATTGCTTATTGGTTTATTATTGTTACATGTACTGAAGTTTAGCGAAAAGCTTTTGTTTGCATGCTATTCAATTAAATCAAAAATCATACTATACATGAATGCAATCAAGGTATACACAAATACAACAGGTACTGCAAAGAGAAAAATACCAGAGGGCAGAATATATCTACATTGTAGCGTTAATACTTTGGATAGGACAGAATTTTCTATCAATTTAACAGTTGGCCTAGTGCAGTGATTCCCAAAGTTTTGATACCCGTGTACCCCTTCGTAAATTTTCATAAGCATCTTGTACCCCTCATTAAAAACAATCGTATTCTGTTGTAAAAGTCGATAAAAATTGCATACATTTTTATTTTGGATTAAGGTATGCATGTAAACAAAAGTTTTCTATAATATAATGTATAATTACTAGAATAAAATTAATAAAGTATCCATTAAATACATTTTAAATTAAAATAACTTATCATCAATGTGAAGGATGAAATTGCTTAGGTTGGGAAAATATTTCAGCAAAATCTGGCTCTGTAGTTGTTAATTTCAACCTCAGTTGCGGTTCGACATCTAATCTGTGTGTTGCAGTGCTAATTTTTTAGTTGCCGGAGCTGTCAAACAGGGGCGTCATTTCAGGTTTTGCTTCGGGGGTGCGGGGGGGCAGGCTAGTCTCCCAAAAGGTTCAAACAAGATTATAGCCTATCACTACATCCTAGTGTATAACTAGTACAATAAAACATATAATACTTAATGTAATGATATGACAAAATATTGCACTAATTATCATGAAATATAATTTTCAAGCAAGTAAAGAAAAATACGGTAATCATGTATTTTTACAGAGGTGGCGGCCCGGCACCAACTTGCCTTGACTCTCGTGCAGCTCTGGGCCTTCACACACTCACTCACTCACTCACTCACTCACTCACTCACTCACCCACCCACTCACTCACTCACCCATTCATACCTGCAATGGACCACTCTCCCCCAGCTCTGGGCCTTCACACACGCACTCACTCACTCACTCACACTCATCCACTCACTCAATCACCCACTCTCATCCACTCACTCACTCAATCACCCACTCACACTCATCCACTCAATCGCTCAATCACCCACTCACACCCACCCACTCACTCACCCACCTCTTCACTCACTCACCCACTCACACCTGCAATGGACCACAACTCTACTTCGTTCAACGCCAGATCCACACCCTCAACAAACGCTTCCTCGCCTATCTGGACTCTACCAAGGATCACAAGCTTGCCCGCCCCCTGACCAGTCCCTC
>CM075977.1:125218265-125351925 GCA_038087875.1 Malacoraja senta
ACACCAACAACCTCACATCCCAATACAGCTCAGTTAAAATTTTCAAATATGCAGATGACACGACAATAATTGGCCTCATCTCAGACAACAATGAATCACAATACCATCAAACAGTGGACAGCGCAGTCAAATGGTGCGCAGAAAACAACCTCCAGCTTAACACCTCAAAAACCTTAGAAACCATCATAGATTTCAGACGCAAACAAAACCTCAAACCCGCGGTCCATGTCAACTCCCATCCCATAACCTCCACGAACTTATTTAAGTTTCTGGGCACCTATATCTGCAATAATCTAAAATGGCACATCAATGCTGACCACATCATTAAGAAAGGACAACAATGCCTATACTTCCTCAGACAGCTCAAGAAGTTCAGAGTCCACAAACACCTCCTGGTACGCTTCTATCAATCCATCATTGAAAGCATCATCACCTCCTCAATCACAGTCTGGTACGGAAACACTGACAGTCACTCACTACACAGAATACAGCGCATTGTCTCCAAGGCCTCTAGGATCATCAACTCTCCCCTCCCCTCAATCCATTCCATTTACCTCCAACGTACCTCAAAATGGGCAACAAAGATCATCTCGGACCCCTCCCATCCAGCAAACCACCTTTTCCAGTCTCTCCCTTCAGGGAGGCGCCTTAGGTCACTTGCTACAAAATCCACCCGTTTTAAAAACAGTTTCTTCCCCTCAGCAATAAGAACACTTAATTCCCTCCAATAACTTTTTGACTTTGATGTATACAGTGTCTTGTCTATGGTTTTTGTCTGTTCTTTTGCACTATGTATTGTTGGTGAGATTTGTGATTTGTGATGTGCTTTATTATTATTGTTGTTAGTGTTAATGTGCTAAAGCAGTACCATCATGTACCGAACCCAATTACCACCAACCCTGGTCGTGTGGCAAATAAAGTTTCTATTCTATTCTATTCTATTCTATTCTATATGCAGCCTATCAGTAAAATATTTTTTGAATACATGTCATGCCTTAAGTCCTGTTAATGATAATATAATAATGAAATGTTCCTATTCTTTTGTAAACTGTCTTCCTGCTAGAACTTTCTGTAGAAACAATGTAATGGTGAATTTTGTGATTGGGTTTGGGAACTGTCAATAGCTATAATCTAATCAAGATTCAAGAGAGTTTATTGTCATGTGTCCCAGATAGGACAATGAAATTCTTGCTCGAACTTCTCTCGAGCATGAAGGAGAGTTACATAGACCTCCTAAGACCATGTGTCGACGGGCTGCAAGTTTGAGTTGAGTGCAAATGCTTCTAAACTCGCAAATTAGGTCCCCACAGTGGGACAGGCCCTTTAGTAGATCCAGCGCTGGACTCGGTGTTTTACTGACCCACATGCCCACCAATAGAGGCCCACCTGGCTCCTGGCCCTGTCCCCCGCTCAAGTACGCTCGCGCCATGCCTCCCGCAGCTGGACTCCCACGTCCGCCCGCTCCAACCCCCCCCTCACCCCGTACAAATGCGCAGAAAGAACGAGCGTTCTGCAGATCGGGAGGTCACAGCAGGTTACAGCTGGTCACCGGAGGCCACTGGCTTCTGAATACTTTCCGTAACCCCCGCCCGATGGTAGAACATGGCTGCCCCTCCCTCCCTCCCGCTGCAAACCCAAGAAACTATCCCTGAATCTGGAGGTGTGCATTTTCACACATCTGTACCTTGTGCCTGATGAGAGAGGGGAGAAGACAGAGTGACCCGTGTGAGACTCGTCCTTGATTATGCTGGTGGCCTGGAAGAGGCAGCCTGAAGTGTAAATGGAGTCAATGGAAGGGAGGTTGGTTTGTGTGATGGTCTGGGCTATGGACAAAAACTCTGAACTTCACGGTCCAAGCAGGAACCAAGGCTAAAAAATCTGTTCCTGTTCCATCAATAGCTTTCTGTGCAGTATAAGGTTAAGAGAGATGTTTACACAGTATTCTATTCAATTTGCACAACTCTTCAAATAATGCAGCAGTTTGAATCTGCACACACTGCCAAACCAGGACAATGATCAGGCACGCTATATTTGTCGGGAAATGCCTATCTCCAACAATAAAGAGGCTACCATCTCCACTTGTGTTTCAAGGACACTATTATTACAAATCCTCATAGTCAATATCATTGTGGGCATCACTGACCAGAAAGCTAAGTGACAGTCACATAAAAAGCTACAAGATGAATCTGACACACATAATTCATCTCCTGACTCAAATAATTTCCACTATCTGCAAGATACAAATTATGATGGATTGGTGGAATGAATGTGATGGAATAGTTTCCAGGTGCCTCGATGGGTGCAGTTCTGAACCAACCAGGATAAAGCTACTTGCTTGACAGGCACCTGGTCTATTACCAATCACTGACTGTATCTGCAATGTTTATCATCTACAGAGTGCACGTCTGCACTTCACTGAAGCTTCTTTGATAACATCTCCCAAATCCACAACCCTATTACCAACAGAAAAAGGTCAGTAAGCACATGGAGTCTACAAAGTTCCTCCTGAATATAGAAACATACAAAAATAGGTGCAAAGTAGGCCATTTGGCCCTTTGAGAGTCAATATGATCATGGCTGATCATCTAAAATCAGTACTCCATTCCTGCTTTTCCCATATCCCTTGATTCCTTTAGCCCCAAGAGCTAAATCTAACTCTCTCTTGAAAACATCCAGTGATTATAGCATCCATATATTATAGCATTCCTTCATCTCTGCTGGATTAAAATTCCCATTAAATAATTCTTTGGATCGGCCTTCAGCACAAAAAAGCTTAAAATCATCAAGTCAGCTATGTCCATATAAAATATAATGTTCATTAAATTTTGAGGAAACAACGTCATATAAGTTAGCAAGATTCTTAAAATGGCTGATAGCATGCAGAGTATGGCACAAGGTGCATGTAAGTTTAGTTCAACTTCATTTTATATAACAATGCAAATTAAAAAAAAATGTTTCTGCATACCCAACAGAGGAATAAAAACCTATCAGAATTTGAATTGCCATTAAAATGTTTTTCAAATTAACAGTTTATGAACATTGGAATGCTTGGCAATGTACTTTCATAATCTCTTAACATTTCATGGTTGAACATTTCAGAATTTGATAAGTGTCTGTTTTGATCTTGATAAGTGTCTGTTCCTCAGTTGGGTATGCAGAAACAATTTAAAATTTGCACTGTTATATAAAATGAAGTAGAACTAAACTTACATGCACCTATCGCGATACTCTGCAGGCTACTAGCTCATTTTAAGAATCATGCTACCTTATATGATGTTGGTTCTTCAAAATTTAACAAGACAATCATTTTTGTTTAACTGACTCTTGATATACCGGCATATATATTTTTTAAATTAATGTCGCAAGGAAAGCTCAAGATAATTTAAACCATCCCAAGCTTATTACCATAAGCACCTAGTGTGTCCTGTAGATGACATGTGCATGTACCTTTAACATAGTGACCTCACCACTACTAACCACTCCCCACATCACTAGTATAATTACAACCTTCCCACCCAGTGCTCGCTCTCTGGTTCCGGTGACAGACCATGAACAGCTAGGGCAGTAAAGTATGTGTATCATGAATAAACAGTAGTAAAGACACAGTGTTTTATGACGCCTCTTTACATGGTGTCAGCATCGTACCTTTGCGCCTCCAGTTTACCGGTTTTTCTTTACTTTGGACCCGTTTCCCCATTTTTTAATCTCCCGTGCCATGGCTACTTCTTGCCGCAAACCTGACATGCTTGTCTTCGACTCGGACATTGCCCATCGGTGGGGTGTCTTTAGACGTGACTTTCAACACTACGCCACGATCGCCCATCCTGCTGCCACCCCTGCTACACGGGCTTCTCTGCTTCTCAACCTGGCTGTTCCTGATGCCCTGGAAAGGGCTGAGTCGTTTGTCTATGGTGCAGGTGAAGATGTTCAGGACCCGGTATGTCTTATGGCTACGTTTACCGCTATGTGCGACATCCCCACTAACTGCATTCTAGAGCGTTTTACAATGTTCACCCGGCGGCAGATCTCTGGAGAGTCAATCGATAACTATATCGCCGCGTTGCGTCACCTGGCCAGGCGTTGCAGCCTGGACACGCTGACCCCCGATCAACTGACCCGGGACATTTTAGTGTATGGTCTTCAAGATGAAAAACTAAGGGCTGAACTTCTGCGGAAGCACGACCTGTCTTTAGCCGAGGCTCTGCACGCCTCCCGCATGGCTGAGGCTGTCGCCTCGGCGGTGTCGTCTGCTGATCATGACATTAACTTTACTAGTGTTGCTGGCCGCCGGCGGAACGCTGGCCCGCAACAGCAACGGGGGTCCCCTGCACCCGGGGGTAGCAGCCCACAGCGGTGCCCCAACTGCAACTTTACCTCCCATCAGTCTAATTTGTGCCCTGCACTGGGAAAAATGTGCAACTTTTGCAGGAAATTGAAGCATTTCTCTGCCGCCTGTCGCTCTCGTGGGAAGCCAGTTCCTGCTCCACGCCAAATGTTAAACAACCTTGCTCGAGCTGATAGCGCGCTTGGTTCACAGTTCCAGCCTGATGAACTCCCTTTGTCTGATACAAGTTCCTCCCAGGGGGAGACCAGCATATTTTCAGTGTTGGATGCACCTGCACTGATCACGGACCCTTCGGTTCGCGTTACTGTCAACGGCTCGACCTTCACCGCCAAACTCGACACGGGGGCCGTGACCAATGTAATGTCAATAGGCCTCTTCAAGAAGATAAGGACTGATGAGAAAGTTACTCCCGATCACTCCCTGTTGCTTGCCTACGGGGAAGCGTGCTCGTTCCGGTGGGAAGGGCTACCCTGCACTGCAAGGTACTGCTTGCCTCTCGGCCCCTCACTTTTTATCTACTGGATACTAACAACATCACCCTGTTGGGCGCCCGGGCGTGCCAGGACCTCGGCTTGGTCTCTTTCCACCGTGATATCCACCAGGTGCGGACCCTTATGGACCCCCTGCGCGAATACCCTGACCGTTTTGATGACAAACTGGGCAAGCTGCCCTGCAGCTACAAGATCGTTGTCGACCCCGGTGTTGAACCTATGGTCCGTCCACCGCACCACGTCTCCTTCGCCATGAAGGACAAGGTGGAATTAACGCTGCTCAACATGGTTACCATGGGCATCCTGAAGGAGGTGAGCAAACCCACCCGGTGGGTCTCCACCATGGTTGTTGCTGCGAAAAAGGACAAAAGTGAAATTCGCATTTGCATCAACCCCAAAGACCTGAACCTTGCCATCAGACGCCCTCATTACCCCATGCGAACAGTGGAGGACGTCGCTGCACAGGTTGGCCCGGCCACTGTCTTCTCGGTTCTCGATGCCAAGAGCTCCTTCTGGCAGATACCGCTGGACGAGCGGTCCTCCTACCCGACTACCTTCAGCACGCCCTTCGGCAGGTTCCGATTCCTCCGCATGCCATTCGGGATCAACTCTGCCAGCGAGGTCTTCCAGCGGACGATGGAGCAGCTGTTCGCCGGTCTGCCGTGTGCTATCATTGTTGACGACATCCTGGTCTACGGTAAGGACGTTGCTGAGCACGATCTCCACCTCCGTCAATTCCTGGACCGGGCCCGTGAAATCAACCTCAAACTAAACCCAAAAAAGTGCCGTTTCCGCGTCCCGGAGGTCACCTATGTGGGCCACGTCTTTACCGCATCGGGGCTGAATCCTGACCCGCAGAAGACGGCCGCGGTCTCCGGGATGTCTTCGCCCACCAACGTGCCCAGCCTGCAGCGTTTCCTGGGCATGGTTAATTACCTGGGAAGTTCATCCCCGACCTCAGCGAGCTGAGCGCGCCCCTGAGGGGGTTGATCAAGAAGGACACTGCCTGGGCCTGGCTCCCGCATCACCAGAAAGCTTTTGACATTCTGAAGTCCAGGCTGGCCAGTACCCCCACTCTCCAATTCTTCGATCTGCAGCGTCCCATTGTTCTTACCTGCGACGCCTCCAAGTTCAGTCTTGGTGCTGCTTGCCTGCAGCTCCACGATGGCCTGCAGCTGCCTGTTTCCTACGCTTCCCGCACCATGACCCCTGCCGAGCAGTGCTATGCTCAGATAGAGAAGGAGCTGCTTGCTGTGGTGTTTGCCTGCTCCAAGTTCAAGGACTATATTCTGGGAAACAGCTTCACGATCGAGACCGACCATCAGCCGCTGGTCTCTATCCTCAACAAGCCGATCCACGTTGCCTCGTCCCGTTTGCAGCGCATGATGCTGCAGCTCCAGCGTTTTACGTTCAAAATTGTATATCGCAAAGGCAAGGACATGTTTGTGGCCGACACGCTGTCCCGCGCACCGCTAACGTCCACCGATCGCCATCCATATGAATCGTCTGACCTGATGGTGCTCAACGTCAACATTGTGCCTTCCCAGCAGATGCAGTCCCTGGTCAGCAACACTGCCAAGGATCCTGCCCTGCAGCAGCTTGCCGACGTCATCAGGCAGGGCTGGCCAGACCGTCGTTCATCCTTGCCGCCTGGAGTCGTGCCCTACTTCCTGGTCCGTGACGAACTCGTGCTGCACGACAGCGTGGTCGTGAAGGGACACAAGGTCGTCGTGCCTGCTGCCCTGCGTGACCAATACTTTCAGACCGCCCATCGCGGTCATCCTGTCTCAGGCCCAGAGTTTGTTCTACTGGCCCAGCATGGCCCAAGACATCCGGGAGAGGGTCTCCGCTTGCTCTGTCTGCAATAGCCTCGCTCCCCATCAGCAACGGTAGCCGCTTCTGCAACAGCCTGCCCCCGAGCTGCCCTGGATGACCGTCGCCGCTGACATTTTTGAGTGGCGTGGCAAGCACTTCCTGGTTCTTGTGAACTCGTACTCCAGCTGGTTCGAGGTTGACCGGCTGCACTCCCTCACCTCTTCGGCCGTTATCGAGAGGCTGCGCCAACACTGCGGAACCTTTGGCACCCCGGCAAGTCTTCAATCGGACAACGGCAGCCAGTTCTCGAGTGCCGAATTTCGGCGTTTCGCTGCCAGCTGGAACTTCCGACACTATACCAGCAGCCCAGAGTACCCACAAAGCAACGGCTTGGCAGAGCGCGCTGTCCGCAGTGCTAAGGACTTGCTGGAACATTGTAGACTGTCCCATTCTGACTTTTACCTGGCCCTCCTCAACCTTCGGAACATTTGCCGCGACACTGCCTTGGGTTCCCCAGCACAACGGCTGATGTCTCGCACTACGAGACCTCCGATCCCGGTGACCCAGCGGTCCCTCGTTCCCTCTGTTCTCCAGCCCGCTGCTGTCCAGGAGACGTGGTCGCCTTGTCACTGCTGTATTGCTTTTTATTTCCAAGGGGAAGGATGTAGATGACATGTGCATGTACCTTTAACATAGTGACCTCACCACTACTAACCACTCCCCACATCACTAGTATAATTACAACCTTCCCACCCAGTGCTCGCTCTCTGGTTCCGGTGACAGACCACGAACAGCTAGGGCAGTAAAGTATGTGTATCATGAATAAACAGTAGTAAAGACACAGTGTGTTATGACGCCTCTTTACAGTCCAAGATGTGGTTCTTTGCCTACCTGGTTGCTGAGGGTGAAGCATCCTCTTCGGGTAGGTTTTACTGCGGGTTCTCTGCACATTCTGATCAGGCCGTGGAAGCTCAATGGACTGGTCTCTGCTTAGATGAAATGCAGTCTTACCGCTGCTCAAAAACAAATCATTTTATTTTTATTTTTACTCATGTATGCATATATGAGCATGTGAAATTATTTTATTTGCACATTGTGCTATTTATTATAGATAAGATAAATATTTGTTTACAAAATGTTAGAATGTCCATATGTATTCATACTATGAACTAACGTGGATTACTCACTTTTATTCGCAAACATTGAACATCACTTCCCCAACATGTCAATATATGCGTGTTGGACTGAAATGAATGATGAAGTCTAATTCTAGTAGTGGTCCAATAAGTTACTCTGCACAATTCTCGTCTATTGTTATCAACTGGTACAGCATTAAATTCACAGTGCCAAACTTGTGCATTACTCAAGAGAGTCAAGAGTGTTTTCTTGTCATATAACCCAAAATGGAAGAATGAAATTCTTACTTGCAGCAGCAGCATAACATGCTGCGGCACTGAGGGAGCCCCCAGGTTGAAAACACTACTGGTATTAAAAATGTTTCATAGACTCATTTTAAAGGTTATATACTGCTGCATGACAGCATACTGGTGAAGGCAGATATATGATATATAGACAGGCGTGATAATTGATTGAATTTAGAGAGAGCCTTGGGTAACATTTGGTTAATTGGCATATTTGATTGACCAGTCCCTTTCAAGGTTATCAAGAGTTTAGGGACGTTCCAGGCATGACATTTCTTCAGTCCACCCTTGGAGTCATGCCACCACTCATCTTACTTGTCATGTTTTGAGCAAGCAAGATAGGCCCTCTACCCCAGGTAAGAATATGCATAGAATGATTGTGTACAACAATTACTTATGCTAGCAAGAACTGGTCTGAAGGTCTCTCATAAAAATTGGCAAACTGTGACCAACCTCAAAGCGAGGTGCTGTAGCACTGCACCTCAATCTTTTTTAACCTACCTCAAATCCCCAAATAAAATTGTAATACAAATATTAAATTTAAAGATAACTAAATATTACAAATTCTCTCTTCACTGGTTTAAAATATTATGTAATGATATTGACAAGACACAAGACATTTTCGCCGTGTTGTGTCAATGGAAGATTATTTAAACAATGTAATAGAAACATAGAAACACAGAAAATAGGTGCAGGAGGAGGCCATTCGGCCCGTCGAGCCAGCACCGCCATTCACTGTGATCATGGCTGATCGTCCCCAATCAATAACCCGTGCCTGCCTTCTCCCCATATCCCTTGATTCCACTAGCCCCTTGAGCTCTATCTAACTCTCTCTTAAATCCATCCAGTGATTTGGCCTCCACTGCCCTCTGTGGCAGGGAATTCCACAAATTCACAACTCTCTGGGTGAAAAGATATGGAAAAAAAGATAACTCCACCAGTACAAAAACAGCATCCTTAATGATTCTAATTACCTGAGGGAGAAATTGCGCGATTACTACAGCACATTATCAAAAATAGTTCGGATCTCTGTTTTGGGACTGAAAAAAAGCTGAAAAAATAATTTCACTTAAAAATAAAACAAATAAATTCCAATAATCAGTTACTGCCTATGAAATATTTAATGATATCACATAATTTCCTTTGACGAATGGGGATCTATTTTAATTACTATTGTCACCTAAGTTAGACAAAAATGCTGGAGAAACTCAGTGGGTGAGGCAGCATCTATGGAGCGAAGGAATAGGTGACGTTTTGGGTTGAGACCCTTCTTCAGGCGATCTATCATGTGGTTTTAAAAATCAGAGGACTATTGATTTAAGTTTTGACTTCTGCAGGCCCTATGGTGTTTCTTGTGTTTCTTATTTTCTTTTTGTGCTTTTGAAATTGAATTCTGTCCTTGATTTGTGTACTGTGGTGTTTTTATATTTAATTTATTCCGATTATGTGTTTTGTATTTTTGTGATTCTATGCCTTGTAAGGTGTCCTTGGGTTTTAGAAAGGCGCCAGTAAATAAAATGAATTATTATTATTATTATTATTATGGGATTGCTCTGCTCCATTAAAATGTAATTTTCGAGACATGTTATTAAATTTTAGCAAGATATAATAAAGGATTATGAAACCACAACTTCTCTAAAGTGAAGGCAGAAGGATTGTATGTATATTCAACAGCGTCAGATCAAATAGCAAGACCTACTATTCCATCACCAGAATCAGAATTACCAGAATTCTTTAAAAAGAAGATAGACACAAAAAGCTGGAGTAACTCAGCGGGACAGGCAGCATCTCTGGAGAGAAGAAATGGATGACGTTTCGTGTTGAGACCCTTCTTCAGACTCTACCCAAAATATCACCCATTCCTTCTCTCCAGAGATGCTGCCTGTCCCGCTGAGTTACCCCAGCTTTTTGTGTCTATCTCGGGTTTAAACCAGCACCTGCAGTTCCTTCTTACACACTTCTTTAAAAAGAAATGAATTGATTAATTATGAATGAGGAAAAATAGTTTTGGAACAATAATATTCTGTATTTAATTATCTAGACATTTTTATAATAAAACCTACATTACAGTAAAAAAAAACAACCCACAATCATTAACATACACCAAAGCATCATTTTTTTAATAAAAAACAAAGATGAATTCAGTGAAGGGATTTCTCTGAAGAACTTTTCTTTCCTTAAGCAAAAACAATTATTCAGTAAAATGTAATTACCTGTATCGGTGTCTGTACCCTAGAGATCCCAACTTGCTAAGTTTTCGTGACATAGAATTTGAATACTCATCAGTTTCAGGCAATCTAATTAAATAAATTGAAAGAATATATGATTAAGACATTAGCAGATGAAAAATAATGTCAGTACTACATTGAGGTGATGTCTGAAATAAATACTTTGCACGTGCTGCACACCTTGAAAAGTCATGAAGCAAGGTCAAGTTCAGATGGCAATGAACAGCAATTTTGCAATCTTAAACAGTCATTATCTGGAACCCAGTCTGAAGAAGGGTTTCGGCCCGAAACGTTGCCTATTTCCTTCGCTCATAGATGCTGCTGCACCCGCTGAGTTTCTCCAGCACTTTTGTCTACCTTCGATTTTCCAGCATCTGCAGTTCCTTCTTAAACCAACTATCTGGAATTCTTTGGGGTTAAGACCCTTGTCAATGCAAATATATTGTAACATCTAATTTCTCAGACATTGCTGTTGTATATTTCGTACCACTACACTTCATTCTGATTGCAGGAAAAGGAAAATATTCCTATTCAATTTGTCACATTAAGAGCATTTCATGTCAAAAGACGATAAGTGATAGGAGCAGAATTAGGCCTTTCGGCCCATCGTCTACTCTGCCATTCAATCATGGCTGATTTATCTCTCCCTCCTAACCCCATTCTCCTGCCTTCTCCCCATAACCACTGACGCCCGCATTTAGAGATTCTAGATCACTCGTGAACTTGCGAACACCAAGTGGCAACATTCTTTTGTGGAGCCCTAATCAGATGACACAGGAAGTCTATAAGGACATTAATTGGGTTTATTGGAGAAATTATGGACCATTAAATCAGCGGCATGCACTGCCAATCCACAGACATGTTCAACTGTGATCATGGCAGATGAGGACTTTAAATTCAATCAATAAAGAAAAATAGGAATATATTGAATGAAAGCTAAATAGAGCATAACTATAGAGGATAACTATGAAGATTAGCCTTCATGTATCTTTCACCATGAAGTCACTGAATTCTCATGAAAACATTAATTAACTAATTAATACTCTGTGTGGGGTGTTTGCAACACTTCAGTTGCACCATGACTTTTGACTTTAAACTGTGCATGAAATGGCCAAGCAGATAATTTCATGGACATGACTGTCATCAATGGCCATGATCTTTGGGGGACAAAGGGGGATGGAACAGTAAGGGAGGAAATATGCCTGTGTGAAGAAGGATTAGGTGCAATTGAAGGAGAGACGGGATTTGGGTAGGGACAATGAGTGAGTGGGTTTAAGGAAGCATGAACTGACTGTATGAGTGTGTGTGCTGCCCACATACATGTGTGTGCTAAGAAAGTGCAGCAAAACTTGATCTTCAATCATTTTGAATTTCCTTGTCACTGGACCCATTCTTTGCCCTATTAAGATCATTTTTGTGTACAACGGAAACTGTAAAAAACAATTATGCATAAACATTTTCCAAACCATAAAATACTGGAGGGGATACTGTGTGAATATTTAACTCTACTTTCAACCATGAAAAGTTATCCAAACAGAGTCTTTGAACAGAACGTGGCCACCAGAAAGTATATTGTCCATCTTTATATTTCGCAAAATGAGATGCCTTGTATTAATTTGCATGAATTTACAGTGTACAATTTCTTTTTATTACTTTTCATCAATTATAATCTGAATACAAATTAACTAATGACAATGTAGTACCACTACCACTACATACATTTTCTCACAGAAATTAAGACATGTGCACTTCAGATCAGGAGCAATGAAATATAATGATACATACCTGAAAAATGTATGATATTCAACACAGCACCTCCATAGATGCTTACAGGCTGCTTTATTGGGTACATCAAAGAAGTATGACGTTTCAGAGCACTACAAATAGAAAAACATTATAAAGTGAAATTCAGATTTGTGATGTTTCATATATATCAGACAAGCCTGGTAATGAGAGATACGTAGATCACCACTGTTAAAGGACGCCCAAAGGGAAATCTTTTAAGTCCTTTCTTGGACATGTTTCTTTCTCCCATCTTATGTAGACAACAATTCTGATCATGCATTCCTCAAAGAACATTACAAATGGTCTGATCCTTATTTTCTCTCTTATGTTGCTGACATTTTCTTCACTTCCCTTTAGGAATCATAGGCAAAGACTATTCATCTCTCATTCAAAGACCCAAAGTGCTGCAGTAACAAGTGCTGCACTACACCACCGGGTGGCGTCGTACGATGGCAGCCTCGCCAACAGTCTCTCGTCCTTTTCTTCCTTTGTTGTTTTTAGTCTGTTGTTAAATGTATGTTTTAGAGCATCTTTAGTTTTATATTATGTGGAGGAGTGGGCGTGGGAGATAGATCATGGCTGATCTGTCTCTCCCTCCTAACCCCATTTCATGCCTTCTCCCCATAACCTCTGACACCCGCACTGCTCGGGTGCACGATGCAGGACTGTGCTGCTTGTGATGCACGACTGCATCACTCCCCCAAACCACGATCTTACATTCAAACAAAACTATTCCAATGTGTCAACCAAAAATGTGCAGCCCTCTCAGAATGACAGTGCCAGAGCTCCTCCCAGCAGCAGAGCAAAAGCGCCTCATTGCCAGCTAATCCAGATTGCTGCCATTCATGTTGAGAAAATGTAGTTCTGAATTTGGCCTTTAAGCCCAGAGCTGTTCCAACACAACATATAATTTTCAAAGAGTAGTTGTATTTTGCCAACCTTGAGTAAAAAATAATTTGGTACAATCAAGGTTGTGCTGCAGTGCTATACTGAAATGAATTCTGTGTCTGGGTAATCATGCTGCTGGATAGAAGGCAGCTTTTGCCAGGGTCATTACAAGGACTTTGCACATGCAAGACAAATGTAATTCTCACAGACAATTATTCAGATATTCATAAACGTTTTTTTTTTAACTCATCATATGTTAGTTATTTTACTGGGTAAAATGGTTTTTTTTTTTAACTGATAAAGAATTTGCTTTGAACATTCATCCTTTCTGTTTGGACTTACTTTATTATTTCCCCAGTGAAATTATTGCATAATGTTACATGTTCTCTGAAGTATTTCAGAATTATAAAATATAATAAACACATTCCCACAACAATGTATTTGATTGCTAAGTTGTTATCTCCAGGTCTCTCTGGTTTATCAAATGCATGAAAAGCAAAGTTCACTGAAAGCCTATCCCAAAAATACCCCAAAATGGCTCTGGGTTTTCTATGTTGAATAATGTCAGCAGATTGATTGATCACTCATTCACACACAGTGGCTTCATGACTAGGTCTTTATCTGTCTTGTGATGTTTTATGAGTTCAAGACAAAATTAATTAACGTTGTTTTAACTTTCCAGTCAAATGGCTGCGTTTACTATTCAAAGTCAAAGAACAATGCAAAGGAGTCAGTGGCCCCAGGATATATTTGAGCTCTGTACTATAAATCAGAGCTTTGAATTAACATTTTGTCTGACAGGAGAAACATGAGGAACAATACAACTTTTTTTCTCATCTAGGGCTAGGTTTAACCCTTTCCCAGCATGCCACTTTCTAAGTTAATAGTGCACACATTATTTTCCCCAATTAATAAATTGTGGGGTTACAATAAAAAAAAAACTTTGCAATACAGTTGTGTGTGTGGTTGTGCTAATGTGTCATAATAACTAGGAAGTACTGGGTTTGAAATACTTGGTGCAAAATGAAAATAGGAAAATTTCTCGGATAATAGGAGACGATTTACGAGAATGTTGCCAGGACTCGAGGGCATGCCTAGGGAAAGTTTGAGCAGGCTGGGACTTCCTTGGAGTGCAGAAAGCTAAGGGGTGATCTTAGAGTTGTGTATAAATCATGAAAGGAATAGATAGAGTGAATCAACAGAGTTTTTTTCCCCCAGAGTAGTGGAATCAAAAACTAGAGGGCATAGGTTTAAAGTGAGAAGGGAAAGATATAATAGGAACCTGAGGGATTGAGCTGCCAGAGAAAGTAGTTGACGCAGGTACAATAATCTATCTTATTACAAAACTCTGATCTTGGATGTGGATGTATTTGTGTGTTTACTTGTGTCTTTTTTTGTGATTCACATCTCCTCAAAAACCCGACGTGCTAACGGTGAAATTTTTACATATTCCGGTAGATTTACCTCATGATCTCAAAAATCGCCTCATCTGAAAATTTGATTTAATATTGCTTGAGTTATTTCTTCAAATTCTTCACAAATCTGAGATCTTTTTAAAATCTAACGAACTGATGACGTCACAATGGCTCTGCTCCTCGCGGCCAGCTGCGCAGAGTTTTCAACGCGCAGCCTGCTGGGCACTTTTTTTACTCGAGCTGTGAGTTACGTTAACCCCCCCCCCCCCCCCCCCAACTCGCAGTTATTTTGTCGCTGGATTGATGCCGCTGAACATGCTAGCGTGCGTCGACCAAAGCTCTCGGCAGCTCTCGGGAGTTCTCGGGAAAGCCGAGCCGAGGCGCTAGCATGCGTCGACCTCGGAAGCTCTCTGAAGCCCTCGGAAGCGCCTTCGGAAGCCCTCGGGATCTGCAGAACAGAGCCCACTTGCTTGCTCTTTCTGTGTCTTTTGAAGAGAGGGGGGGGGAGAGGAGAGGGGAGGAGAGGGGGAAGAGAGGAGGGGGAGAGAGGGGGAAGGGGTGAGGGGGGAGGGTGGTGACGCCACTCGGAGCAGACGTTGATGTTATCTTGTTACTATTGTTGATGTTTATCTTGTTTACTATTGTTCACTGATGTTGGGTACTTCAAATATGAAGATTGTATGTACATAATAGTTGAATGTATATAAGTGTCTGTATATATTATGGGAAATTGCCTAGGGCAGTACTATTATTAGTAAGGAATTGATTTTTAAATACGATAGAAGTGTGGGAAAAGGGGTGAGATTTAATAAGTTATTCTTCTTCTCACTCCTTTTCGAGCTTGTACAGACTCTGAGTTGGACATTGGAACCTTGATTTTGTTCTTCTCAATTGTAAATGTTGATTGCAATGTTCAATTGTTTGATAATTTCGATTTTGTTAATATCAATGTCTTTAATGTCTTTACTTGTTCGGAATAAATAAATAAAAATAAAAAAATAAAATAAAATTGTGAGGCCCCCCTCTCTCCCTCCACCCCCCTCCTCCTCCTCCACCCCCCTCTTCACCTCCCTCCCCCCTTCCCCCTCCCCCTCTCTCCCCCTCCTCTCTTCCCCTCTCCTCTCCCCCCCCTCTCCTCCCTCTCCATCTCCCTCTCCCCCCCTCCATCCACACCCCCCCCTCTCCCTCTTTCTCTGCCCCACTCTCTCTGCCCCTCGAGATAGGGTGGGAATGGGTTAAAAAGGAGCCAATGAATAATATCAATATAAATCAAGGGAGTGGTTAGTGTGTGTGTGTGGGGGGGGGGGGGGTGGTTAGTGTGTGTGTGACGCCACAGCCCCCCCCCCCCCCCCTGCGCGTTGAGGGGACAGGACCCAATGGGCCCCCCTTGGTCTAGTGACATTTAAAATGTGGACATTTCCAAATGGCAGTAGCCTAAATGGGGCAAAGTGGTCAGTAGGCACAAGTTGGGCTGATGGGCCTGTTTCTGTGCTGTATGGCTCTACATCAATTACAGGCAAATAGTGACTATCATCACTGTAATGCCAATAACCTGTTTATTAGTGCACCAGCAGAGTCATAGCGATGGAAACAGAAATGCTATCAGCATAAGAGAGGATAAAACATTAATTCTCCATGTAACATGATTTCACAACACCAGTAATATCTTGCAGACCCTACAAGAGAGCAAACTGGCCTTAGGTGACAGTAGTCTGAGCTCTCGGTGCAGTCTCTATACTTCTAATAGAAGCTGCTAATGCTGCAATTAAAGCTTACGTCTGTCCATTCCTTCGCTCCATAGATGCTGCTGCACCCGCTGAGTTTCTCCAGCATTTTTGTGTACCGTCTGTCTATCAGGTTTGTTTCCTAGCTAGATTCATAAGTGATAAAACATAGAACATGGAACAGCACATGAACATGATGTTTGTACCAACCATGATATCAAATTAAACTAACCCCAAAAGGACACAAGGTGTTGGAGTAACTGCACATGGACAGGTGAGGTTTTTGCTCATCTAACCCCATCTGCCTGCACCTGATCTATATTCTTTTATTCCCTGCATGCTCATATGATATTGGCAATGTATCTAGAACAAACAGGTTTCAAACTCTCTGCAAAGCCCTATCCCATATTGGTGTTGGATTCCTCTATAGTCTTTAGCATTAGACACAAACGTTCTGGCCAGCTTTCATAAATACTAATCATTTCATTGTACACATACATCAGCTTAAGGAGGTGTTCAGCGAAACGATCACCGAGTCTGAGGTTGGTCTCGCCTCCGCTCAGTCTGCCTAAACCTACCTGATCTCCTGGTTGCTAAACACTTTAACTCCCCCTCCCATTCCCATAATGACCTTTCTGTCCTGGGCCTCCTCCACTGTCAGAGTGAGGCCCAGCACAAATTGGAGGAACAGCACCTCATATTTTGCTTGGGCAGCTTACACCACAGCTGTATGAATATTGACTTCTCTAACTTCAAGTAACACTTGCTTTCCCTCTCTCTCCATCCCTCACCCTTTCTAGTTCTCCGACCTGTCTGACTGTCCCCCTGATTAAATTTTATCTCTGTATGCTTTGGTGTCATCTTCTTCTGCAATGGTCAATGGTGAGTGGGCAGATACGTGGCAGGTGCAGTTTAATGTGGATAAATGTGAGGTTATCCACTTTGGTAGCAAAAACAGGAAAGCAGATTACTATCTAAATGGTGTCAAGTTGGGAAAAGGGGAAGTACAACGGGATCTGGGGGTTCTTGTTCATCAGTCAATGAAAGTAAGCATGCAGGCACAGCAGGCACTGAAGAAAGCGAATGGCATGTTGGCCTTTATAACAAGAGGAGTTTGAGTATAAGAGCAAAGGGGTCCTTCTGCAGTGTATAGAGCCCTAGTGAGACCACACCTGGAGTATTGAGTGCAGTTTTGGTCCCCAAATTTGAGGAAGAACATTCTTGCTATTGAGGGAGTGCAGCGTAGGTTTACAAGGTTAATTCCCGGGATGGCGGGACTGTCATATGCTGAGAGAATGGAGCGGCTGGGCTTGTACACTCTGGAGTTTAGAAGGATGAGAGGGGATCTCATTGAAACATATAAGATTGTTAAGGGTTTGGAGACGCTAGAGGCAGGAAACATGTTCCCGATGTTGGGGGAGTCCAGAACCAAGGGCCATAGATTAAGAATAAGGAGTAAGCCATTTGGAACGGAGACGAGAAAACACTTTTTCTCACAGAGAGTTGTGAGTCTGTGGAATTCTCTGCCTCAGAGGGCGGTGGAGGCAGGTTCTCTGGATAATTTCAAGAGAGAGCTAGATAGGGCTCTTAAAGATAGCAGAGTCAGGGGATATGGGGTGACGGCAGGAACGGGGTACTGATTGGGGATGATCAGCCATGATCACATTAAATGGCGGTGCTGGCTCAAAGGGCCGAATGGCCTACTCCTGCACCTATTGTCTATTGTCTATTGTCTACTCCAGCATTTTGTGTCTATCTTTGGTGTAAACCAGCATCTGTAGTTCCTTCCGACAAATTCAATCCTCTGCAACCAGACTAAGCACGAGTCATATTATTGTGCGACATGGAAAACGTCTCTTCAGCCCACTGTGTTCATGCCGGCAATAAAGTACCCATCTATACTAATTCCGCTTACCTGTACTTGGTCCATAAAATTCTATGTATTGGTGACTTAAGTGCTTAAAAAGTAACTTATTAGAAGTTGTAAGAACCTCTGCCTTCACCATCCACTCAGGCAGTGCTATTTAGATTACCAACACCCTTTGGGTGAAAATGTTTTTCCTCAGTTGCCCTCAAAGCCTCAAGTTAAACCAATGCCTTCTGGTTTTGCAATGGGGAAAGGTTTCCTTCAATCTACTCCATGGCCTTCATATTTTTGTGCATCTAATTGGCACCTTTCCTCACCCACCTTTGTTAGGAAAACAAACCTGGCTTAACTAGTCTCCCATCATAGCTGAAAGGCTGCATCCCAGGCAACATCCGATGAATCTCCTCTGCAATCTATCCAGTGCAATCACATTTTCCTATAGTGTGACAACCATAACTACACATTGCGACAAACACCTTTGACCACAAGTCCATCGGGCAGTGGTCAGCACGGAACGTCCTGCAGGCACTGCAGGGAAAGGATTCGATGGATCCGGTGGCGTGGTTCCCAGAGCAGACTGCCCAGCTTGTCTGGCAAAATGCCTCATCGCCAGAACTCACCAACAGCACCAAGACCTGGCTTGGCTGGCGGTGAGGGAGCCCTCCCAGTCAGATCCTTCCTGCACCGTCGAAACCTCACTACTAGCGCACGCTGCCCTCGGGACGGCAGCTATGGAGAGGAGATGGTTGCCCACCTCTTTGCAGAGTGTGGATTCGCAACGAGCGTCTGGAGAGGTCTGCAAGGGTCCCTGTCACGGTTTATTCCGAACAGGTCCGTCACAGAGGACTCTGTGATTTAAGGACTGTTCCCAGGGACGCATTCAGAGACTGACATCAAGTGTTGCTGGAAGGTCATCAACTCGGTGAAAGACGCTCTTTGATCTGCCCGAGCGCTGTTCACCACCCAGCAGAGCGAGATGTCCATCGGGGAATGTTGCCGACTGGCCCGCTGCAGTCTGCAGGAGTACGTGCTGAGGGACACACTGAAGCTCGGTGCAGCCAACGCCAAGGCTCGGTGGGGGAGGACCACAGTCTAGGGTCCTTCCACTGCTGGACATGGGGGGCAGGGTGTGGTGGAGACGCCCCTCAAAATAAGGGAGATCCCACGCCAGTAGGCCACATGAGTGGCAAGGGTGGGGGATAAATTTGTGAAATTTGAGCAATGTATGTAGACTGTTTTGAATAATTTGTATAGCCTCCGAAAATGTCAGATGAATTTTTTGCACGGTTCATGTATTGTATATATTTAATACCCGAATAAAGTCTATTTAAATTTTGTTTTAAATAACTACACATTGCATTCCAAATGTGGCTTAACCATTGTTTTATATGATAAGCATGGGAGAGGAAACACAGGCAAAGATTCCCAGCAGAAGTACTGAATCAACAAGATCCAGCTTATTGCAAATAACACATATGAAAAAAAATATATACATAATTTTGCGGTTCAACGGAACTGATGTCACCTTTGAAATGACCTTGCTGGTTTTCGACTGGGAATGTCTAAATCTCATAATTTTCAGCCCGAATAAGAGCTCCTTTTCCCATTTCAACGTGTTTGGGCAGGGAGCAAATTATTTTATTTTGTTGAAAATTGAACTTGCCAAACTTTAATAAACAATTGTGGTTCACAATGAGGAAGCAGATACAAAATGTTACTGCAAATATTTAATTGCAAAACTTACTGGGGAAGTCAACCACAGCCTAAAATAATCAAGAATTGAAAACCTGTTGCCAATTCTTCACATTTAATGCTGCTTAATGCAGCTTTATCTCATCATTTATCATGAACACTCCTTTAAAATAATCTCCTTTAAGAATTTTGTAGCATTTTAATGGAAAATAAATTTAAGAGGTAACTGAAACCACCAAATGTTACATATTTTACTTTTGTTATTTAGTATGAAGATTTGTTAACAGTAATAAATATGTGATTTCCACAATTTAAAGTTCAATCCTACTTCTCTTTAATCACAGACAGAATAAAATCTAGGTACATGAACATATTTGAAATATATGACCACATTTTTGCAAACATGACCACATTTTTCAGACAAGGCAGGCCAACTGAGTCCCAAATATGGCAGATGGGAAGCACAAGCTAATTTCCATTCAAAAGTTCACTGGCTGAAAGTCAAAAAATGTCTTGGCGCGGCACTCTCGGACTGCACCTTACTAAAACATGCACATTGTTGAAATTTACGTCCTGATAATCAATTCAATAGGTCAAAGGCCACTAATTACTCACCTCATTGCCATCTTTTCTTACCTTCTGATAATTGACTTCCTGTCTCGCTTATATCCCCTATCCTGTTCTCTAATTTCCAATTCCCAGCCTTGATTCACTCTGCAATCCCCCTTTCTGGCTTTATCGTTATTTGTTGGTCTCATATTTCACATTGTTCACACCTCTCCTTACCCACTCGCCAAATCGTTGCTTCCTAACTCACAATCCCATTTCTTCACTAACCTGAATCTGGCAGTGGTCCATTCTTGGTTGACTCTATGTTAGTTGACTGTTGACTGCAAGCCTACAAGATTGAAACCAGACTAGAGGCTAAATTTTATGTCTTCCCATTCTAGTGCCGCAAAATCACTGGATGGATGAGAAAATCAATATCAGAATCCTCTCCCAGATACGCTAAGAAGAAATCCAATGTCCTCAGTGACTCCTAAGAACATATTGCTCATGCACTCAAAGTGGAGAAGAAACATTCAGGATGGTATTGAGAATATTGAGGAAATGGATCTGAACATAGTGCAGTCAGGCAAAATCAGTGGAAGGAGTACAACTCCTCATAAGCCTCTAAATTGCCTGCTCAATTAGCTACTTAGTTTGTTATGGCGCATATCAACTCCTACTACAGCAAGAACCTGGACCCACTACACCCACAAAAGATGCACACTGCACTGGACCACAATAAAAACACATACATCAGGCTATTGTTCATTGATTACAGCTCAGCATTCAACACCATCATCCCCTCCAAACATATTATCATGCTCAGGGAACTGGGTCTCTGTGCATCCCTTTGCAATTGGATCTGTGACCTTCTCATCAACAGAACACAATTGATATGAATTGACAACAACTCTTTCTCCTTGATAACCATTGGCATTGGGGCACCTCTAGGCTGTGTGCTCAGTCACCTGTTATACTCACTCTATACCCATGACTTTGAAGCCAGACTCAGTTCCAACTCCATCTTTAAAATCACCACTGTTGTTGGATGAATTACAAATAATAAAGAGTCAGAGTATAGGAGGGAGATTGATCGTCTGATTGAATGGTGCCAGAACAACAGCATCAGTAAAACGGCAGGCATATGTCTGAAGATCTGTCCTAGACCCAGCACATTGATGCATCATAAAGAAAGCCCATCAAAGCCTCTATTTCCAGAGATGATTGAAGTGATTCTGTATGTCGACAAATACTCTCTTGAACTTCTACCTGTATGATAGACAGCTTATTGACTGGTTGCATCATGGCCTGGTTCGGCAACTCAAAGGTCCAGGAACAAACAAGATTAGAAAAAGTGGTGAACATTGCCCAGCCCATCACAGGTACTAACCTCCCCACCATCAAAATAATCTATAAGAGGCACTGTCTCACAAAGGCTCCCAACATCATCAATGACCCACACCACCCTGTCCAACAATCTCATTACTTCCCAACGACCACTACAAACTCCAAATAAATTCCGAACTACGAACGACTTTGGTTGCACTAGGGACTTTGAACATTGTTTTGTTATTTTGCACTATATTGTTTTTTAAAAAACAATTATTGAACTATTTTTATGTTTGTTTATCGTGTTATCTATCGAGTACTGTGTTTACAAACCTGTTGTGCTGCTACAAGTATGAATTTCATTGCTCTGTTTGGGTACATATGATAATAAAATATTCTTGACTCTCTCAGACTAAACATTGGCTAATATATGCACTTACAGGAGTTATGATATCATTCTCCAATCACGTGTTGCGAACCAGGAATAGTGCATATAAGGAGCTCTAATTATCATATCTCTACTAGCTCTACGAGCCGCATCAATTGGTTTTAGTGGCCAGGAATGAAATACTATGGAATTCTGTCCTATTGTGAGATTGTATGATCAATTTTGAAAATTGACTTTTAGCATTATAAAGCGACTAATTGTGCTATTCAAATTAAATGTTATATTGGGAACAGATAAACATTGTTTCACCATGAATTTTGGTTTCACATTGAACAATTCAAGACAGAGGAGAGCTTTTTGGATGTTAATCAAAATACAAGGAAGAAATTAATCCAGGATTATGCTGATGGATTTAGATGATCAATGACAGGTGGAGACACAGATGAACCAGATACATCGATATGGGCTTGTTAGATTAAATGGCCTCTTTATGTGATATATAATTATTAACAGTTCCTAATCAATGGCATAACATTTAATTTAAACGATAAATAATAAATTTATAGAGATGTTAAGGACTGATGTCAGGGGAAGTGTGAAAATGATTGTGTTGTTAAACTTACATCTTTGCCCAGAACCCTTAGCTCAAACTGGGTTTCTCTGAAGTTCACCTTGGTAATTCTTGGCCTGTTATCAAACAGAAAGTCTTTTAACTTAAAATGAAAAGGAATGATATAAGAAAACAACAATGTATTTACAATGTAAGTCACCTACCAGAAATACTTTCCAACTTGAATTTTATTCTTGTAGACAACAACTCCGACTGGCGTTAAACCTAAAAAATATTCAGTTTGGTTTTCCCCCTGAAATTCAATCAGAGATTTCATTTGCAGGTGTTACTGAAAAATATTCATATTAGCTGTGATTTTGATTTTGTTAGATATTTTATTTCTGTTACTTTCTTACTTATGCACCTTTTCAGTAATCAGTATTTATATATAACCACACCTGTCCAAGTTAAAAATTTCGAAAAATGAAAGGAATCTCCTTGAAACAAAAAATTCTGACAGGGTTTGAAAGGCTGAATGCAGAGATCATGTTTCCCCTGGCACAGGTCGACATCCAGGAGTCATGTTCTCACGGCCAAGTTAATGGGTATTTGTAAGGCATAGATTCTTGATTAGTACCAATGTCAGGGGTTATGGGGATAAGGCAGGAGAATGGGGTTGAGTTTGGAAGATAGATCAGCCATGATTGAATGGCAGAGTAGCCTTGATGGGCCAAATGGCCTAATTCTGCTCCAATCACTCATGAACGTATGAAGATGAGACATGTTTAAGAAAGAGCTGCAGATGCTGGAAAAATCAAAGGTAGACAAAAATGCTGGGGAAACTCAGCGGGTGAGGCAGCATCTATGAAGCGAAGGAATAGGTGACAATAGACAATAGACAATAGGTGCAGGAGTAGGCCATTCGGCCCTTCGAGCCAGCACCGCCATTCAATGTGATCATGGCTGATCATCCCCAATCAGTACCCAGTTCCTGCCTTCTCCCCTGACTCGGCTATTTTTAAGAGCCCTATCTAGGTCTGAAGAAGGGTCTTGACCCGAAACATCACCTATTCCTTTGCTCCATAGATGCTGCCTCATCCGCTGAGTTTCTCCAGCATTTTTGTCTACTGAATACGGGACATGATGAGCAGACATTTCTTAATTCAAAGTGGAGTGAACTTGTGAAATTCCCTTCCAAAGAAGATTGTGAAGACCAAGGTACTGAATAGATTGAACAGAGGGTGATAGACTGTTTTCTAAGCACAAAAGGGATGAAGAGTATATGAAGAGAGTGGACGTACAGTATTGAGATAGAAGATCAGTGATGATTATACTGACTCACCTTCTGACATCCAAAATCTAGAAGGTACAGATCATAAACATGATGAAATATTATCCACATGTCTGGATAAGAGTACTTCTAACACTCGAGAGACTTAGCATTATCCAGGACAAATGTCCCCATTTGACTGGTGGCCCATCCACCATCCTGAATATTTATGCCCTTTAATACTAGTGCATCATAGCTACAAAGTACAATATCTATAAAGTGCACTACAGTACATCCATAGATCTCGCCATCACCTCTGAAATCCTCAGCTTCAAACATGAAGAAAGACAAGAGCAGCAGGCCCATGGAAACAGTACCATGTGTAAGTTCTCCGCAAAGTGGCATATAGTTCTGACTTAGAACTATATATCACATCCGCCATCATCGCTGTGTTTAATTTATGGAAATTCCTCCCTCACAGCTCTGTGAGAATACCATCAGCAGATCATGGAGAGGTTCTAGAAGGCAGCTCACCAGCACCTTCCCAAGGATAGGAATTGCTGGTCTTGCCTGTGACACCCAAAAATAATTTTTTGATATTTTAAATATAAATAGTTTGATTAATCTCTGAATATAAAATGTATTTTTAAATTCCTTATTAAACTATTGACGTATTACTTTATCTTAACTGACAAAGTGGTGGTAGCACAATGACACATCCCGACACAGATGGGTCCTTTTGTAACGGTACATGAACTGGTAACTCCCCCTCCCATTCCCACACTGACCTTTCTGTCCTGGGCCTCCTCCATTGTCAGACTATGGCCCAGCGCAAATGGAGGAACAGCACCTCATATTTCGCTTGGGCAGCTTACACCCCAGGTAAGAACATTGACTTCTTTAACTTCAAGTAACCCTTGGTATCCCTCTCTCTCCATCCCTCCCCAGTTCTCTGACCTGTCCTAGTCTCCGACTACATTTTATGTTTGCTTTGTTGTTACCTTCTCCCAACTAACAATGATCTATTCTACATTTTCTTTGATCTGCATTCCCTTTGTCCTGTTTTCACACCTTACACTTCCTTATCTATACACGTCCTTATCTATGTACCTCCAACTCCCCTGCATCTATATGATTTGTTTTTTTTAAAGAGCTAGTTAACATGTTGGCAGCTGTTTTTTGCATACAGAGTTATTTATTGTCCTTGGCATAAATTGGTATATTCAGTTATATAGTTAGATAATACTTTGGCTTTGGGCTTGGTTTTCTTAGTTGAGCGCTTATCCTGGAGTTATAGCACAAATACTTTGTGTTTTAATTCTAATGGTTTAAAATTTTGAGTGTTCAGAATGGATTGATATAATCTCTCAAACCAAAGATTTTTAATCCAACAGCGATAAAAGAGTAAATGGAAAAGTAAAACATTGAAGATCATTATTCACTTACAAAAACAGGATGGAGATCGACTCCATACATCTCTAACAGTTTGGCAACTTGCAAATAATTGAGTTCTGTCTCAGCAGGAACTTGACCCCTAGGGAGAAATCATAAAAATGAAATTAATATATCAAGTCTATACTGCTCTTACCACCATTTTATCACAGCTAACTAAGGAACAGACTGATACTTATCAAATACATTTCACAAATTCCCCAAACTCTTCACAGCTGATAAAATATTTGAAGTGCAACTGTTGTTGAAATGCAAGGAAAGCTCATACCTAATTTATGCTAGCAAGGTTCACTAACATCAGTGATCATGGCTAATATTATTTACTTTTATAACATTGTTTGAGAGATCTTCTTAATCAATTACTCAAGGCAGAGAATAATTAGCTTCCTCTCTAGAATTGAATATGCCTATTCATGGTTTCTTCCATGTGATCTGGCCATTGCACAACAGCTATGAAATAATCTTGACAGAGTGAGGACATGGTTCAATAGCAAGGAGATCTGATGTAACTCGAAACCAGGTCAGTTGGATGGACTTAGTATGCACATGTATACGTATCCATACAAACTCACATACACAAGCCATGGGCAACCAAATTTTGACCACATGCACATAAACATTCCCACTCTTGCCTTCAATGTTTCCTTCACCCTGTATCCTCTCCCTCCCTATCCTAATCTAATCATAGATTCACAGTCATACAGCGAGAAACAGGCTCTTCAGCCCAACTTGCCCACGCCAAACCTGAATGCATTTGGCCCATGTCCTTCTAAACCTATCCTTTCCATGTCCCTAGCCTTCAATTTCCTCATTCTTAAACCCTCATGTTCTTCTTTCAGTCACCCTCCCTTTCTATTCCTCTTGCCTTTTAAGCTTTTACTCCTTCACTCATCCCCCTCAATTCCCTATTTCCTGAAACTCATCTTTTTTAAAGTTTAGTTTAGTTTAATTTATTCTGACGTATACCAAGGTGCAATGAAGTTTTTTTGGTGCGAGCTATCTAGTCAGCGGAAAGACTATATATGATACAATCAAGCCGTCCACAGTGTACAGATACAAGATAAAGGGAAAAACATTATTTTGTGCAAGATAAAGTCCAGTAAAGTCCGTTCAAAGATAGTCTGAGGATCTCCAATGAGGTAGATCGTTGGTCAGGACCACTCACTAGTTGGTGATAGGATGGTTCAGCTGGGAAGAAACTGTCTCTGAATCTAGATGTATGCATTTTTAACCTTCTGTACCTCTTGCCTGATGGGGAAGAGGGAGTGTCCAGGATGAGACTCGTCCTAGATTATGCCGGTGGCCTTGCCGAGGCGGCGTGAAGTGTAGATGGATCAATGGAAGGGAGATTGATTTGTGTGATGGTCTTGGCTGCGTCCACAATTCTCTGCAATTTCTTGCAGTTGGATGGAGCTGTTCCCAAAGCATGTTGTGATGCCTCCCGATAAAATGTTTTCTACGGCACATCTGTAGAAGTTGGGAGAATTGTTGGAGACATGCTGAACTTCCCAAGCCTTCTAAGGAAGTAGAGGCGTTGGTATACTTTCTTGGCCATTGCTTCGATGTGGCTGGTCCAGAACAAGTTGCTGGTGATACTTACTCCTAGGAACTTGAAGGTTTCAACCATCTCTACTTCAACACCACCAATGTAAACTGGGGTACGTGTACCCCTTCGCTTCATGAGGTCGGTCATAATCTCCTTTGTCTTGCTGACATTTATAGAAAGGTTGTTGTCTTGTTCTTCCTCCCATAATTCCTTTCACGCTTTTACATCCACATCTTCACCTCTCTCCCTCAAGAAATCTTCTGCTCTTCTTTGCACAGTCATTAATCTAAAAAGTATACTTACAAGGTTTTTCTTTTTATCTGACATCTTTTTAACAAGCAGTCAATCAGGATCAAGGACAACATGTTTCCATTCTAGATCTACATCGGTGAGACCAAGCGGAGGCTCGGCGATCGTTTCGCCGAACACCTCCGGTCGGTCCGCAATAACCAACCTGACCTCCCGGTGGCTCAGCACTTCAACTCCCCCTCCCATTCCGTATCTGACCTCGATGTCCTGGGTCTCCTGCATGGCCACAGCGAGCAACACCAGAAATTGGAGGAAATGCACCTCATATTCCGCTTGGGCAGTCTACATCCTGGGGGCTTGAACATTGAATTCTCCCAATTCTGCTAGCCCTTGCTGTCCCCTCCCCTTCATCAGCCCTCTGGTTGTCTCCTCCCCTTCCCCAGCCCTCGGGCTCCTCCTCCGCCTTTTTTCCTTTCTTCTCCCCACCCCCTATCAGTCTGAAGAAGGGTTTCGGCCCGAAACGTTGCCTATTTCCTTCGCTCCATAGATGCTGCTGCACCCGCTGAGTTTCTCCAGCATTTTTGTGTACCTTCCATTCTAGATTAGTGGGTGCTGAAATGGAAAATGGGCCAAGGTGGGAATGCAGACTTCTCCAGAGATGGAGAAGCAATGCCCAATGGACAGGTGGTTTGGTAGATGTAAGGTGGTGCAATTATGGTGCAACTTATACAGGGCTTCTGTGTGCTCCTAATAAATGGACCTGAGATTCTCAACACCATCTTGCATGCTTGTTTTACACTTTGAACATTACTGGTAACCTGCTATGGGGCAGAGATATCTGTGAGATGCTGCATTTCATCAAGGCTTTGAGCACACGGTTGATATTTTTCTTGTCTGTCTGGTAAACCGAGCCCATGTCACCAGACACATCCCCTCTCCTTTCAGTATTCTAAAATAACTATTCCCTTGTTGACTTCCTCTTTTCTCTTCCATCTCCACTTTTTCATCATATTTTCCATGCAGCAACAGGAGATGTAATGCCTGCTCTTTTAAATCATCTCTTCCCCCACACCCTTTCCACGAATGTAAACAGTCCTTTCAGGTGATACAAGGACTTGAGTTCTCCATTTCACTTCCCATCTGTGACCCATCCGTCTGTGATGTTCCACAATCTAACAATGGACTATCTGTTCACATTCAGCATCAAATTCGACTATTTCTGAGATAACATATTATTAGTTAATATTCTTGCCATCGGTTTATCATATAATAATTTTACCCATGTAATAAAATTCTCTCCAATATTAAATTTTTGCAGTACTTTGTATAATTATCAAGGGGTAATAGGCAGGGATGTGCGTTATCACCCCTGCTATTTGCCCTTATGATAGAACCTTTGGCTGAAAGTATAAGAATTCATCTGAATATTCAGGGCTATAATACTAGGGACTCAAATAATAAAATTTCATTATATGCAGACGATATACTTTTATATATTACAAAGTCACAAACGAGCATACCAAATTTATTAAATTTAATAAAGGAATTTGGGTCCTTTTCTGGATATAGAATAAATTGGAATAAAAGTGAAATCATGACGTTAAAACCTCAAGAATCTACACACTTACTGAAATTCCCCTTTAAAATAGCAACAGAAAAATTTAAATATTTGGGTATTCAGATTACTAGAAAATATAAAGCATTATTCAATGCTAATTTTATACCTTTATTAAATAAACTTAATATACTGATTAAATTTTGGAAAACACTTCCTTTATCATTAATATAGAATAAATGCTATAAAAATGATCTTTCTACCACAATTATTATACCTATTTCAGTCTATACCAGTATATATACCAAAATACTTTAAAAAAAATTAGACTCTAATATTACTAATTTTATTTGGGATTATAAATCACATAGAATTTAAAAAAAAACACTTATGTAAACCAAAAGATGTCGGGGAACTTTCACTCCCGCATTTTTTGTATTATTATTGGGCAGTGCATATTAAGAATATAATTTATTGGTTGGACAGTTCTACCCAACAGACTGAATGGATAAAAATGGAGAAAGAGGATTGTTTTCCTTGTAATATAGGAACGATCCTCTTCTCCCCGAAAAAACTGAACAATACAATATATAAGAAGAACCCAATTATACATGATACAATAAGAATATGGAAACAAATAAAATTATCCTTAAAATTAAGAAACTTATCATTGTTAATGCCAATAGCAAATAATCCTAAATTTAAACCATCTCTTATTGATAAAACATATAATCAATGGGAAAGTTTAGGAATTAGTAGGATCGGGGATATGTATGAAATGGGAAATCTATTATCATTCCAACAATTACAATTTAAATTTAAATTGAAAAACAACCATTATTTTAAATATCTTCAGATTTGCGATTTCATGAAGAAATACATACAAGGATATCGAAAAATAACTCCTGACTTATTGGAAGAAGCAATGAATATTAAAGCTGACTCACAAAAATTAATATCATATTTATATAATAGTATTTTAAATATAGACCTACCATCGACAGAGGTACTTAGAGAAGAGTGGGAACGGGAATTAATGATAAAAATTACGAAGGTTACATGGGAAAAGTATTTGATATACATTCACAAATGTTCGATTAATGCAAGACATAATCTAATTCAATTTAAAATTTTACATCGATTATATTATTCAAAAACAAGATTGAATATATTCTATCCAAATATATCCCCCATTTGCGATAAGTGTTTATCCCAAAACGCAACTATAACACACTCTTTTGTTTTCTGCATAAAACTTTATAGATTTTGGAGTGATATTTTTGAAATATTTACAAAATTATTTAAGATAAGAATGGAACCTAATACTGAATTGATTATATTTGGAGTAATGGAAGATGGGAATAAATTGAATTCATCTCAAAATTTATTTTTTAATTATGGTTTAATAATAGCAAAAATATTAATACTTAAATTTTGGAAAAATACACCAATACCAACGCTCAAAATGTGGATCGGAAGCATGTTGGACACCGCACATCTTGAGGAAATGCGATTCCTCCTAATAGATAAATCAGACCAATTCATAACGAGTAGGTCTCCATTTGTCGTCTTTTTGGAATCATATGGTGCAACACAATTATAAAAGCTAACTGTCTCGGGACTGGGCGAGGGATGGTCAAGATTATAAATAATGATCTCCTTACTTCTTTTATTTTTTATTTTTTACTCTCTTTTCCCCATTTTCTTTTCTTTAACTTTCTTTTTTCATTCTTTTTTCTCTTCTTCACACACTATATATCTCACGTTTTTCTATACTTTATTATCTAATTTATTTTTCTTATTCTTCTTTATTATAATAAAAAAATAAGAAGCTGTACATAAAATGTATTATGAAAATATATATTAGGCACTTTGGTGCCATACGATTGTACTTATTTCTAATAAAATTAAAATATTTTTTTAAAATATATTAAAAATTCTACTATTTCTGGGAACTTGCTTATTCCTGTTGTTTCAGAACTGGCCAGTTCAGCTGTAGGATTTTCTTCCTGTAATACTAAATCAGCATATCCCTGTACAGGTAGTGCTGGGGATTTTTAACATTCTCCTTTTCATTTCAGTTCTGTGATGCAGCTCTGAGCTGCATTTCACGACTTTTACATGTCCCTCCATTTGCTTCACCTCTCTTAAATCTCCCCTCAGTAATCAAGGAACAAGAGGCTAAAGGGCCTGTCCCACGAGCATGCGACCTGCATGCGGCAAGTGCGACCAAACCGGAAGCGGGGGCCGTGCGGAGGTCGAGTGATCCCCGTACAGGGCTGGTCCCACCAGCATGCGCCTGCATGCGGCGAGCGCGACCAAACCGGAAGCGGGGGCCGCGCGGAGGTCGAGTGAGTGACGTGAAGTTCGAGCGAAGTCCATGGGAAGTTCGCACGTGACATACGGCGTCAAGACACTGTGTACGGCGTCAAGATGCTGCGTACGGTGTCGAGACGCTGCGCACGCCCGTCGAGGCGGTGCGTACGGCGTCGAGGCGGCTGCGGGCCGGCAGGCCGTTGCCGCGCGGAATTTTTGAACACGGTCAGTTTTTCGGAGCCCCGCGCGATGTCGGGACCAGCTCGGCACAACTCCATATGGCTCCAGCGATCGAAGTGGGACCGGCACCGCGAGGCCGTACGGCTCAAGCGACCACGTTAGGTCGCGCTAGCCACATGGAGTCGCATGCTCGTGGGACAGGCCCTTAAGGGTTTTCAGTAGCTTATGCTTTAAAAAAAACCTAAGTTCTACTTCTTTGTCGATCTGACTCTGGCCTCAACATTTCACCAATAATGTTATAGCTTCAAACCACCATAGTTCAATTATCTAGAATTATATTCCTAAACCTCTTTTGATATCTTCTCAATTCATAATCGTTTTAAGAATGTTCCAACCAAGTCTCCAATAACAACCCAATTCGTTCCCTTCCTATTAATAAGCTATTTTAATGTTATCAACCTTGACTTTTATTTAAAAATTAACGGTGCTAAATATCTGCAAATTGTTTTTATGTTGAATATTTAAATTGCGTACTGCAGGGTCAAATGTCAAGTTAGAATAAATCCGAACATTGTAAATTCCAGTGTTTATGTATTATCAGGTTGGGAAACACATATCACCCATGAAAAATACAAATTAAGGAAATTATGTGTGGAATATCCTAAGCTTTTGAGCAAGACTGTCCTCAGTCTCAAAATGAATGTACTACTGTGCATTAAATTTACTCCATTCGAGAAACAAAGCTATTTTTGCTACTTCATATCAAAAAGCACAGGAATTTTGTTTTAATGGTTTCCAATTACATTTGCTGGGGTGCGGTGTAATCCATGCAAGGACAATGATGCAGTTCAAAAACCATAGCATATTACAAACTGACTTCATAATGAGATAACAAATCACTGGAAAGTTTTAATAGTTCAGCAGAAATGAATGCACATCATATAGTTATGCACATGGTATAGTGAACGAAGGCCGCATATGTCCTTAGATATCGCACTGTTTGAAATGTTTTGCTCTAAGGGATGAAATAGATTTAAATTATTTGGTGTTCAATCATTTATGTCTGGCAAACTGTTTTTCTGTATTTTTCAAACTGAGTTTTATTTGTGGTTACACTATAGGCTCAAATATTTTCAGTGCTTTTTAAAAGAGAACTATGTTTTGTTGTGCCTCCAGGAGCAATGGTAAAGTTGATTTTTAAAAAAGGGTATTAGTATTTGGGGAATCCAGCTATTTAGGACGTAAATTAACCTAAATAGACAGAAGCTAAATTCTGTTTTTGACAACTACATCAGTCAGGGAAAATTTCCATTTAAACATACACATTCAATGTCAGTACAACAGCGATGAGCCCATTTGTACGTATATTCACTTTTGGAATAAAGACAAGTACATTATTTCCGGGATAAGGAGATCAAAATTGTAAGCAATGCTTCAAGAGCTGTCTCATTAACGCCCCATACAGTTACTATAAAGGGCCTGTCACACTTTCCCGAGTTATTCACAAATTCTCCTGAGTTATTCACAAATTCTCCCGAGTTTTCAAACTCGCAGAATGTTCGTAACGAGTCCGTAGGAGTCCGTGGATATATCGTAGCGGCTCGTTATGCCAGCCGTAGGTACGCGGGGCTATTTTTTTACTCGTGGACATTTTTCATCAGGCCGAAAAAACGTCCCGACTTACCTGATGCCCCGAGTACCTACGGCTGGCATAACGAGCCGCTACGATATATCCATGGACTCCTACGGCCTCCTACGGACTCGTTACGAACATTCTGCGAGTTTGAAAACTCGGGAGAATTCGTGAATAACTCAGGAGAATTCGTGAATAACTCGGGAAAGTGGGACAGAGGACCTTTAGACTTCCTTGCACCCTTATTCAAACTATCCTGGTTTAAGGACTAGAATACCATTTATCCTCTTCATCACCTGCTGTATCTGTACATCGGCCTTCAGTGATTTATATTTAAGCACACCCATCTAATTGAACATATAGTCTGTTCAGTTTCTCACATTTAATAAGTACTCTGCTTTTCTGTTATATGTACCAATGTGGATTGTCGTTCACATTACATTCCATCTGCCATGTTCTCACCCACTCTTACATCTTGTCCACATCCCCCAAACACTGTTTACATCCTCCCCCATACTCACAATCCACATCATATTTAATATCATGTCATGTTTAATATCATCAGCAAATGGAAATACTGTATGACATGTCGAAGGATTTAGGGTATCTTTATGTTGAGGAAAGCATGAGTGAAAACTTGGAGTAAAGAAGCCACAGACTAGAATTCTGCAGTCTTTGAACACCAAAGGAGCTTCACATGATTTAAATGCATATTACAGGAATACTTTGCTGGCTTACCATGATTAAAAAGCCATCTTTGAGCAATGCAAAATGTAGTTTATGTTCATCAAAACAAATATCGCTCCTAAAGAAAATACATTTACAGGACTATTGTACAAATTCTTATTTTATTGATATTTGGCAAATAAAAAAAACTTTCTTTGTATTGTACCAATCCCTTAAAAGCTGTTTAATACATTCACAGCAGACAGTTTAATCAAAAGTGATTTTGCTTGCTGGATCAGGTGGAAAAGATACCACTTGTGCAAAATGTGAACAAAAGACCATTTTTAATACAGCAAGCTGGAAGATAGTATTGCACTACAATCCCTGAAGCAAAACAAGGATGTTTGCCCTATTATAATTAACATGTCTGATAATGCATGACATACATATCATGTAACGAGTAATTATAGTCAACAAACTTTCTATTCAGAACACTGCAGGGTCACTTCCAGATTAAACATCAGGAAATATACCCTATATCCTATTTACTTTGCAGATGTACCAGTGACAGCAGCCACAGGCTGTTGTCACAGAGATATAAATGAGGCAAAAATAGTGCTATCAGAAGGGAGGTATAGCACCAATTGCACCAAAAGGCCGAGACTTTCATTCCCTAGAGTGAAGAAAAAAGTACTTCATTTGAAAAGTGTTGCTTATCCAGTTGCAGTTTTCAGAAAAATACCCGAAAGAGAGGAAGAGCAAGTTATTACCCATCATCTGGACACGATGGACAATAACTAATCTTATTGGGGTTTTTTTTCCGAATGTTGTAAGCAATATTTGCTTCAGTATATACTGGGTGTATACGTGCATAAGTGTCAGAGGCTCATCAATATTTAAATCAAGTTGTCAGTTGAAGCAAATTGATTTCTTAAGTGTTGTCCAGAACTTTATTACTGACATATGTTTAGGGTGGGACAATGATTCTAGTCTCACGGAAACTGCTTTCCTGAATCTAACCACCACGCCAAATTTAATGCATACATCAAAGAACATGTTCATTATGGTCTGCAATCTATCAATGGAGAGCAGATGATGAACCATGACATGTCTTTTTTTGAACACACTGTGTGTTAGAAGCTTTATGGATTTCAGCTTGGCTATCAGAACATGAATTTCTATCATTTAAATTCTTTGCATAATCAATATAAGCAATCCCACTCAAGAACATGACAAAATATACACATTTTTATTTTTGCTCTTTTCAGGTGTATCACATTTAAATTATAAAATTAGTGAACACTTTTGGTAGCATTTTCCGTTTACTGATAAAAACTAGTCCTTACATTAAAGCTTTATGAAACTGTTCTATTGCTTCTTCGAGATCCTCTTTCTGATCCGGAACAAAGCGGTATTCAGATACATAGTTGGCTGTGTGCTTAAAAGGATCATAGTCTCCAAGCTCGGCTGAAAAGAGAGAAAAACACATAATATCACTACCATATTTATAATTCAATTAATCAATAGGTCTGACTCATTTTTATAAGCATAAGTATGTAAATTATGGTCACCAATATTTACCACCTCATGCTATCATATTAATTTTGTTCATCAAAAACGCAAATTTGACGATGCTGTAATTTAGGGTGGATAACAGGCAATACCGAAATTCTATGGAAATTGTTATCCTTTCCACCTGGAATGAACAAGTTTTATTCCATAAACATATCTGCAAAATATTCTTTAGCCAAATGGGAAAAAAATGTAACTTGCTTTTTAATAGTACACTGAAAAAGATCTTATCTTGTGCTCAAAAGAATGAATTGCGGCTTCTGGTAACAATTTTCTATTTCTTTTAAATGAATTGTGAAAAATGTATACATTGAAAGTGCCAGCACAAAATATATTAGTAGCATCAAATCTTAAAATGTGGACTTGTGCAGCCAATTTCAAATCAAATACAGGCTTGATAGAAGTTTCAATGACCATTGGAAAATTCAAGCAATGTTCTTCAGCAATGCCTGCAGCACTAGATGCAAGTTGAAAAAAAGGTTTGAGGTAATGACTTTGATAATGTCAAGAGTAACACATCCAAGATTGCTGATGGTTGGGTGGTAACTCGAGCTCTGAGGAAGAAGCAAGTGTCTGCAAATTTTAAAACATACCGTTTAAATGAATAGGCAAGAAGGTAGTCGGAGTGTCATGTAGAAAAATGTGAGGTTATTCATTTGGATAGAAAGAGCAGAAAAACAGAAAACTCCAAACTAATAAATATTGACAGACAAAGGGATCTTGATTGCCAATCAACGAATGCAAAAATAAAATATGCATGTTCAGTAAGCAATCAGGAACACAATTTGTTTGCTGCCCTTATGGAAGGAGAACAAAGTCTTTTGTTGAGATTCTGCTTTGCTTTGATAACATTTATGGCAGTACTGTGTGCAACATTGGTCTCCACACCTCAGGAATGACATACTTGCCTTGGAGTCAGTGCAGCATTGTTTCACTAGATTCCTGGGATGAGGGGATTTGTCCTATAAAGAGAGATCGAGTAAAATTGGCCTAAACTCACTGAAGTTTAAAAGAATGAGAGGTGATCACATACAATGTTTTAAAGGGGGTAATAGGTTCAGTGCCAGAGGCTGTTTCATCTAACTGGAGAATCTGAAACTGAAGCCATCTCCCAGTTTAAGAAAATCTCTTTATGCAGAGGACTGTAAGTGTTTGAAATACCCAAAGGCCTGTAAAAATTCAGTCATTGGATATATTCAAATAAATGATCAATATATTTTTGGACATTAAGGGGTATCAAAGGATATATGACTGGCCAACATAATGACTGCCTCAAGTTATGCCAAGATCTTACTAAACTGGGAAGCATGCTTGAGTTTGGCAAACTTCTGCTTCTATTCCTAAGTTCAATTAGAGCACACAATGATTCAAATCACTTCTCAGCAAGGAAACCTATCTCAATGTGCAATAACAAATTGGAGACGTAACTCTCTTGATCTACTATGCAGTTGCATAAGGATGGAAAAGATAAAAAGCTGTAGAAGTTTCCTATTTTTTGCAGAATTTAAAAGACCTTTTCAAAAATGAGCCAATCCATCTAATTTTAAATTCACATTTACGTTGTTAATCTAAATTTTCCAGTGTGTAATTTTTTTCATAAATAGCTTCAAATATAATCACTGTGACGCATTCTCTATCCCTGAGGGTTATGGAGGATCGATTGTTGATAATAGTTATGGTAGAGGTATATGATTATTAAGAGTGGGAAGTTGATGGCAAGGGAAAAACGGCACAGAATGAGGTTCCAGTATGTAAAAATACTGAGATTAAAAATCAGGAATGCATCAAGAGCATTAAAGCCAACTTTTTTTTACAGTTTCCTTGTACATCACAAAGATATACAGGCTTGTAGGTTAATTAGCGACTGTAAAATTGCCCCCAGTGTGTAGGGGGTGGATGCAAAAGTGGGATAACACCAATATGACTGGTGCTTAATGGTTGGCATGGACTCGGTGGGCCGAGAGGTCTGTTTCCATGCTGTATCTTAAATTAGGTCAGGCAGTCTCACTAGAGGAAATGGATAGGTAAAGTTTTGAGTTTATGCTCTTCTTCAGAATATGGGTTAGAACATGGTCAAAGAGCAGGAGAGCAGCAGAAATCACAGAGGCGGAGCAAGGGTCTCATGGAACTCCCATTGAAGAGAGAACTTCCTCAGTGGCCATACTTTGAGGACATTTTGCAGTGGTACTCTAAAATGGAGACACTAGGAACTGCAGATGCTGGAATCGTGAGGAAATCGTGAGTGCTAGAGTAACTCAGGGGGTCAGGCAGCATCTGTGAAGGGAATGCATAGTGACGTTTGGGACAGGACCCTTCCTCAGACCTTATCATCCTTGTGCAAATTGCACTAATACGTCTTTAGTACATTATATGTCCACCACAGTTTTGTATGAAGTGTTTGACATGATTTGGCCAGAAGCAAATTGACCAGATTCTGACAATTTCCGAGGATCTCTTCATTGAAATACCACAGCTGAATTATGGCCTCGAATAGCTTCTATCTTGTGGTTCGATCCTTTCCTTTCAGTCTCTCCTTGATAATTGACCACAAATTCTCGATCAGACTCAGGCCAGGTTAGTTACCAGGGCAATCCAAGACATGTATCCCCTTCTGCTGGAAAAATTGGGTCACCGTCTTTGATGTATGGCACCAAGGTCTAGCTGAAATATCCCAGATCCACCAGGAAAAGTCTTTGCCACGAAGATAGACACAAAATGCTGGAGTAACTCAGCAGGTCAGGCAGCAGCTCTGGAGAGAAGGAATGGATGACGTTTCGGGTCGAGACCCTTCTTCAGACTGATGTCAGGGGAGTGGGCGGTACAGAGATAAAATGTAGTCGGAGACCGTAAGACTGGTCGGAGAACTGGGAAGGGGAATGGGACAGAGAGAGAGGGAAAGCAAGGGCTACTTGAAGTTAGAAAAGTCAATGTTCATACCGCTGGGGTGTAAGCTACCTGTAATGTCTTCTGCATGATCCTGTTGTGGCTAGTGCAATGAATACACGTCCGACATCTTGTAAGAAGATTTTATGTTTCAACAACTAACAGAAACTTCTAGAAGGTCACATGTTATCAGTAACGAAGCACAGGCACACTCGCCAGCTACTCCTGGCCTCAAGGGGAGCTGGCATTTACATTACATTTACATTACATCTCCTCCTTCAACGTTGGGGTCACAAATTCATGTACAATACAAACTATTTTTCAATACTAGTAAATTTAACCTTTAATCAATTTAATGTGGCTAACAAACTATTTTCAATGCTAATATTGATGACAAATACAAACGTTACATCTCCCCCTTCAACTTTGGGGTTTCATTTACGTGCACGGCATATCAATGACAATAAAGGATCATTAAAGCCATTTAGATTTGGCTTCATTTAATTCAGCAGAACATTTGTACATTTCCCATATATTTTCCTTCAATACTCTTTTGCATTCGATTTAAATTCTGCTTATGAACTTTAATATCCACATAAAGTTTTACAGTAGAATCAATTAAGATTGCTGCTGTTTTCCACTTTAACCTCAAAACCTAGAAACTCTAGCGTTCTGTCTCGTTGTCTCTCGCTGCGTCTGGGAAACTGGCTCCAGCGTCTGGCTACAGATGGCCTATCCCTGGCTACAGGGCTCTATCCTGGGCTACAGGGCTCTATCCAGGGCTACGGCTCTATCCTGGGCTACAGGGCTCTTATCTTAGGCTACAGGGCTCTATCCTGGGCTACTGGGCTCTATCCTGGGCTACAGGGCTCTATCCTGGGCTACAGGGCTCTATCCTGGGCTACAGGGCTCTATCCTGGGCTGACTCTCCGCCTCGTCTCGGAGATTTGCTCCGTCTGGGAGGAGGACTCCCCTTTCAAAAAAAAACTTTTGTCACTCTTTCAATTTCTGCTGCTGTGAGTTCTCCGTGGCGAAAATGTCAGAAGATTATGTGCTGTGTGAGGACAAGGGGGTGTTACGAATGGGAGGGAGAGGAGCAAGAACGGAGCTGCGGGATATCGAGGAGTTATTTAGCCACCTTTGACACACTCTTCTCTGCAATACATCGATATATTGCGTCAACTGGGGTGCAGTGGACCATCACCGTAGTAGCTGCAACAACCCGAGAACATCTTCTTTTCAGGATGTTTGACGAACTAGTCGATGTGGTATTTTCTCACCGGCTCTCCATCTGACCTCTGAACATGCTGGCTACATTGGCCCTGACCCAGAAAATGATTTTCGTCTCAAGATCACACCTTTCCCCAGTCCTCACCTGTCCAATCGTTATATTTCAAGACCTACTGATATCGGTTCTTCTTTATCACAGAAGTTCGAAGTTGTTTTTACACATGGCCTCTGCCTATACCACTGACTTCAATGAGGTATTCCTTCATTCTCTATGTTCTGATTTGTTGTTGTACCACACTTATTATTGTTCTCGTGCTATTCTGGGCCCTCCAAGTGAAGAAAAAAATCATAGAAATCACGGGCAATGAATACCCAGAGAATGAAAAATGACCAGAAGAACATTTTCAGAGTGATTATATAGTTTCAGAAAAAAATAAATGGTGGACGTAGAAACTCATCATATGAAAAAATAGCAAAGTCAGCCCGTGATTCAAATTGCACAAAAAAGGATCGGAATAAAGGTCCCAAGTTGAAATGTCGCCTCTGTTCCCTTCAGAGATGCCACCTGACCCACTGAGTTACTCCAGCACTTTGTGCTATGCTCTAGATTCCAGCATCAGCAGTTATTTGGATCTCCATGTTATTTTTAAACTATCACATATGGTCATTTCAACAGTAGCTATTACATCACAACTCATCAATTCATTAAGCAGTTGGAAAAGGACAAATTCACTTACACTGTATAGCATATGCACCTAATTGCGCGGCAATGTTTAAAGGACATGGCAATCTACCTTGAAGGACATCCTGTTTGACCTGTAGAAAAAACTGGTACCTACAATAAAAAAAGATATTAACATTTAGAATAATATACTGCTGGTCTTATTCAGTGCATACATTTTTTTATGAAGTTGGCTTCTTTAGGCATATTTCAGTTCTTATCACTTTAAGATATCCATTTTCATCTTTATTAAGACAAAAATGTTAGAACTATTTTCATTTCCAAGTGGCGATTTAATGGAGTCCCAACCCTAACAGTGAGGCCAGTGAGCCTCAAACTATTGGAGAGGTTTCTTCGGAATAGGATTTACTCCCATTTGGATGAGAATGGGTTAATAAGGAACAGTCAGTGTGGCTTTGTACACGGCAGGTCATATCTTACTAACTTGTTTAACAGAATGATGCCTGGATTAGGGAGTATTCACTAGGGAAGAGGTTGGACAGACCGGGATTGTTTTTTCTGAAATGACGAAGGCTGTGGGGAGACCTGATAGGAGTATATAGAATTATGAAAAGCATGGATAGGGTAGAAGTCAGAATCTTTTTATCAGAAAGGAAAAATCAAATACTAGAGGCCATAGCTTTATGATAAGAGGGGAAAAGTTTAAAGAGATGTGTGGGGCAAGTTCTTTTACCCAGAAGGTGGTGAGTGCCTGGAATGTGCGCCTGGGGTGGTGGTTGAAGCAAATATGCTAGTGCCATTTAAACGTCTCTAGGTTGGGCATAGGGATATGCAGGGAATGGAAGGATATGGGATATGATTATATGCAAGTGGATAAGTGATGGTCTTAACATCTTATTCACCACAAAAATATAGATAACCGGGTGGCGCCGCACGATGGCAGCCTCGCCAACAGTCTGTCTCGTCCTTTTCTTCTTTTGTTGTTTTTAGTTTACTGTTAAATGTATGTTTTAGTGTATCTTTTGTTTTGTATTATGTGCGAGGAGAACATTTAAAAAATCTCTTTCCTTGACAGAGATGCAACTTTTTCCGTATCGTATCTCCGTCCGCACTGCAGCCTAACATCGTGGAGCTGGCGGTCCCTTTGCTGGAGATTGACTTTTGGGAGCTTCAACCTTGGGAGCCTGCGGACTTAACATCGTGGAGCTCGTGGTCCCTTTGTCAGGGATCGACCGGGAGCTCCAACCGGGGGAGCCTGCAAACTTAACATCGTGGAACTTGCGATCCCTTGGTTAGGGATCGATTTCGGGAGCTCCAACCGCAGGAGCTTCGACCACCCCGATCGCGGGAGCTTCGATCACCGGCTGCGGGAGCTTCGATCGCCCTGACTGCGGATGGTTCGACTGAACTGACCGCGGGAGAAAAGGAGGGAAGAAGATAATACGTTATTGCCTTCCATCGCAGTGCGCTGTGGTGGAAGTTTATGTTAATTTTCATGTAGTTGTGTGTCTTGCTGCTTTTTTGATGTGACTATGTCAAATCAAATTCCTTGTATGTTCTTACATACTTGGCTAATGTAAAGAGTGTATAACGAGGCATCGTTACTTTACTATCTTTATTCATACTGGAGCATTACACATTGCACTAGCTGTACGTGGTCTGTCACAGGAACTAGAGAGCGATCTGTGGGTGGGGAGGTTGTAGATATACTTGTGATATGGGGAGTGGTTAGTAGGTATGAGGTCACTATGTTAAAGGCACATGCATATCTCATCTACATCTTTCCTCTTCGAAACGACAGGCAAATACAATGGTGACATGGCGACCACGGCTCATGCGCTAGGATAGTTAAACAAAATCGCCATAGCGGTCAGGCGGTTTGACAAGACGTCCCGCCCGGGTTCGCGTCTCGCCATCCACCCTTCCTGCAGGAGGAAGAGGCACCGGCGGGGACAGACGAACCTGAAAGGGAGAAACGGGAGGAGACGGAGGAGACCGCGGCACCGAACCCGGAGGGGATGCGAGATCGGGACCGGGAAGAGCGCGGGCAGGCGAGCGAGGACTAGTCGGAGTGGGGTGGAATGGAAGGGGCTGAGGAGGAGCAGAACGTTGCATGTCAGGAAGGACGGGCAGAGCAACGCCCTGACGCGAAACAGGCAGTGGGGGAGCAAAGGGATCCGCGGCAGGAGGACGCGGCTCGTTGACGAGCCGAAGGTGCTGGCGGGACCGTCGGTAAATGGCTCCAGCGTGGTCGACGAGATAGGACCTGGGCGACCCCGCAGAGCCGACGACGGTAGCGAGCTTGGAGTGACCGGGAGCGGTCTGCATACGGACAACTTGACCGGGGAAGAGGCGCGGCAGCGGGTGGCAGGACCTGTCATGGGAACGCTGTTGGACGTCGTGCCTGAAGGCAATGCGTTTCTGAACCGCCGCAGGTGGGAGGATGGAGGGTATGAGGGAGCGCTGGGCCACAGGGAGCGGGAGTCTGGTAGCGCGAGACATGAGCCGCTGAGCAGGTGAACCCATGGCAGAGTCGCGGGAAATGTTCCGAAGGTTGAGGAGGGCCAGATGGAAGTCGGAGTTAATGCCACCACACTGTTCCAACAGGTGCTTCGCGCTGCGGACTGCGCGCTCGGCCAAACCGTTGCTTTGCGGGTACTCCGGGCTGCTGGTGAAATGGCGGAAGTTCCATCTGGAAGCGAACGCTTTAAACTCGGAGCTCGTGAACTGGCTGCCATTGTCCGACTGCAGGCTTGCCGGGGGGCCAAAAGTGCCAAAATGAGGGTACAACCTATCGATGACGGCCGAAGAGGTTATGGAATGCAGCCGGTCGACCACAAACCAGCTGGAGTAGGAGTCAACGAGAACCAGGAAATGTTTGCCCCGCCACTCGAAAATGTCAGCGGCAAGCGCCATCCAGGGCAGTTCGGGCGCGGGCTGCTGCAGAAGCGGCTGACGCTGCTGGTGGGGGGCGAGGCTGTTGCAGGTGGAACACGAGGAGACCCTATCCCGGATGTATTTTGCCATATCCGGCCAATAGAACTGGCTCCTGGCGAGAGACACGGTGGCTTCGGCCCCAGGATGACCGCGGTGAGCGACTTGAAAATAGTGGTCGTGCAGCGCCGCGGGCACGACCACCTTGTGACCCTTCACCACCACGCCGTCGTGCAGTACGAGCTCATCCCGGACCAGGAAGTAGGGCACGGCACCAGCCGGCAGTGCCGAACGACGGTCAGGCCAGCCCTGCCGGATGACGGCAGACAGCTGTTGCAGGGCAGGGTCATTGGTAGTGTGTTCAACCAGGGACTTCATCTGCTGTGAGGGGACGATGTTCAATCGTAGCACCAATAGCTCAGACATTTCATATTGGTGGCGAGCGGTGGACGTCAGCGGGGCGCGAGACAACGTGTCGGCCACGAACATGTCCTTGCCCTTACGATAAACCACCGTGAACGTGAAGCGCTGGAGCTGCAGCATCATGCGCTGCAGGCGTGATGAGGCCACATGGATCGACTTGTTGAGGATGGTGACAAGTGGCTGATGGTCAGTTTCAACGGTGAAAGTGTTGCCCACGATGTAGTCCCGGAATTTGGAGCAGGCAAACACCACGGCCAGTAGCTCCTTCTCAATCTGCGCGTAGTGCTGTTCGGTGGCGGTCATGGTGCGGGACGCGAAGGAGACAGGCAGCTGCAGGCCGTCATGGACCTGGAGACAGGCGGCACCGAGTCCGAACTGAGAGGCGTCGCAGGTGAGGACAATGGGACGCTGCAGGTCAAAGAACTTGAGCGTGGGGGTGCTGATCAGCTTAGACTTAAGAATGTCGAATGCCTTCTGATGGTTGGGTAACCAAAGCCAGGACGTGTCCTTTTTGATCAGATCCCTCAGGGGAGCGCTGAGCTCGCTGAGGTCGGGGATGAACTTCCCCAGGTAGTTTACCAAGCCTAGGAAGCGTTGCAGGCCTGCCACATTGGTAGGAGGGGGCATCCCTGAGATGGCAGCCGTTTTCTGCGGGTCTGGCTTTAACCCCTCAGCGGTGAATACATGTCCAACATAGGTGACCTCCGAGACGCGGAATCGGCACTTCTTGGGGTTCAATTTCAAGTTGATTTGCCGGGCCCGGTCCAGGACCTGGCGGAGGTTGACATCGTGTTCGGCAACGTCCTTACCGTAAACGAGGATGTCGTCAACAATTATGGCGCAAGGTAGACCTAAAAACAACTGCTCCATTGTCCGCTGAAATACCTCGCTGGCAGAGTTGATGTCGAATGGCATTCGGAGGAACCGAAACCTTCCGTAGGGGGTGGCGAAAGTTGTCAAAATGGACGACCGCTCGTCCAGTGGTATCTGCCAGAAGGAGCTTTTGGCATCGAGGACAGAAAAAAACGTTGCTGGACCAACCTGTGCAGCGACTTCTTCCACCGTTCTCATAGGGTAGTGAGGGCGTCTAATGGCCAGGTTGAGGTCTTTGGGGTTGATGCAGATGCGTATCTCGCTCATGTCCTTTTTAGCAGCAACAACCATGGAAGAGACCCAGCTGGTGGGCTCGACGACCGCCTTTAGGATGCCCATTTGTACCATACTGTGTAGGGTCGCCTCCACTCTGTCCCTCATGGCGAAGGAGACACGGTGAGGAGCATGGACCACAGGAACGATCTTAGGGTCCACTACAATCTTGTAGCTGCAGGGTAGTTTGCCTAGCTTATCATCAAAGCGGTCGGGATAATCGGCCAGCGGGTCCATAAGAGTCTGCACCTGGTGGATGTCACGGTGGAAGTACACCAGTCCCATTTCCTGGCATGCCTGGATCCCCAGCAGGGGAATGCATTTTTGATTGAGGAGATAGAAGGTGAGGGGCCGAGAGGTCTCTAGTATCTTACAGCGTAGCGTGGCCTTGCCCACAGGAGTAAGAATCTCCCCACCGTAGGCATGCAAGGTTGAGCTCTGGGAAAATATCTGCTCATTAGTTCTTATCTGGTTGAAAAGAGATGTTGACATTACGTTGGCCACAGCCCCCGTGTCGATCTTCGCAGTGAAGGTCGAGTTGTTCACAGTGACTAGCACAGAAGGGTCCGTTATCATAGCAGGTGCGTCCAACACGGTAAACAAGTTGGTCTCCCCCTGAGAGGAGTCAGATGCAGAAACAGACTGTTCATCGAAATAGCACTGGGAGCTGAGCTCACTGTCAGCTTGTAGAAGGTTGTTTAAATTTCCCCTTCGAGCAGCGACAGGCTTCCCACGGGAACGACAAGCCGCAGCAAAATGGTTCAATTTTTTGCAGACATTACACGTTTTCCCCAAGGCAGGGCACACATTGAATTGATGAGTCGTGAAGTTGCAATTAGGGCACCTTTGCCGGGTACCTCCCCCTGTAGCAGCACCGAACCCCGGGGCGCGTCCCCCTCGAGCAGCGAGCGACCCCGGGGGTCGCGACTGGGGTGTGTTCATGAGATGACTGGGAGTGCTGGCAAAGTTGATCGCCTGCTCAGCCGGCGCCGCCGCCGAGGAAACAGCTTCAGCTAAGCGAGTAGCGTGCATAGCATCGGCTAAAGTCAGATCCGGCTTGCGCAGAAGTTCGGCCCTGAGCTTCTCATCACGGAGACCGTAAACCAGAAGGTCCCTGAGAATCTCATCGGGGTTCCACGCGTGGAGGCGGCAGCGCCTGCCGAGGTGCCGCAGCGCAATGACATAGTTCTCAGCAGATTCCCTGGGGAGCTGACGCCGCGCGAACAGTTTAAAACGTTCTAAGATGCAATTTGTCGGAATGTCACAAATAGCGTCAAACTTAGCCAACAGACATACCGGGTCCCGAGCTAATTCTCCCGCAGCGTAGACGAAGAAGTCGGAGCGAGTCAGGGCCTCGGGACCAGCCAAGTTGAGAAGCAGAGAGGCTTTGAGAGCGGCGGTGGCGGCAGGATGAGCGATCGTGAAATCGTGTTCAAAGTCACGTTTGAATACGTCCCATCGAAGGGCGATGTCTAAATCGAAAACGAGCACATCGGGCTTACGGGCAGAAGAGGCCATGACAAAGAAATAGGAGGGCGGGGGAAACAAAAAACTGGGACAAAATTAAATGATAAACCAATAAACAGGAGGCGCAAGGTAAGTTATTTGACACCATGTAAAGAGTGTATAACGAGGCATCGTTACTTTACTATCTTTATTCATACTGGAGCATTACACATTGCACTAGCTGTACGTGGTCTGTCACAGGAACTAGAGAGCGATCTGTGGGTGGGGAGGTTGTAGATATACTTGTGATATGGGGAGTGGTTAGTAGGTATGAGGTCACTATGTTAAAGGCACATGCATATCTCATCTACAGCTAATAAATTATTTGTATCTGTATCTTGTATCTGTATATGACTTGGGAATGGGTGCATAGAATAGAATTATGAGATCTACAGTTGACACCAAACTTGGATGTGAGCAAATTGTAAGGAGGATGATATTAAATGGCAAAGGATAGGCCAATCAAATGCTCAATGAAATATGAAATACTTGGCAGAAATAACAGAGGAAACTATATGGATAAATGCCACAGTTCCAAATTGTGTACAGTAATGGAATCTAGGCGCATATGCACATATTTACTTGAAAAAAGGCACAATTTAGTTTATCTTCATAAATAAAGGCAAGAGAAAAAATCAGTAAGGTTATGTCAAACCATAAAATTCTGATAGGATCATACTCTTGTACATTATGTTGAGCAAAGTTGCGATGGTCCTTGATGAGATTTATCAGAATAGTTCTAGAACTGAGATTTTAGCTGCAGGTTATTTGGGACAAGTTGGGAGCATGGGAGATTGAGGAAGAATTTGATGAATGTGTGTAAGATCATGGTGGGTTTAGACAGGGTCAGTAGGGAGAAGTTGTTTGCATTGATATCTGGAGATATAGATTGGTGTGACATCTAGAGATATAGATTCCAGTTGTTGGGCAAAAGATTCAGATACATGTGCAAGGAAACATTTACACAGGATGGTTATGATCTGGAATTCTGTCATCTAAGGCACATGTGGCTATGAGGTTGAGAGCAAAAATAAGATTGAATTGATTGCCCCTCAAAGAGTGGACATGGTTTTAATGGACTGAACGGCCCCCTTTTGGGCCAAAATGTTTCTACACTGTATAGTAATATTTACAATGATCTGCTGCAGCGTTTGATCTCCATGACTATCACATGGGAGTGGTTCAATTTCTTCACTAATCACTGGTCACCAATCAAGAGCTGCCAACTACTAAATAAAAATTAGGGAAGAAATGTCAGATATTCAGTCCACCTCAGACCAAAAAAATCAAATCTCACCGTTGAAAATCCAGAGGCTAAAGGATGACTCTCACAATCTCCACCACTGGAGCAGACAAGGAAAGAAGCAAAACATGAACATGCTGGGGGCTAAATTGGATAGCTTCCTCTAATGCTCAAAAGTGAGCTGATTATAAAGTAACCTATGCTAGTTTAATGTATGCAGGAAGCAAGTCTATTTGCTTATCGGAATGATTTCTGAGTTCATCCTGTTTATTGGCTCGATGTAGCAGTTAGGATCATGTGCAGCCAGCTCGATTTATGGACCGAGTTAGGAAACAAAAATGGAAAAACTAGCATGAAGAAGTTGAATATATAAAATAAGAAGCATAGTGATCCTAGCCTGAAAGGAGTTCAAACAAAAAAAGTGTATGATGTTAAAACGATGATCCACTCAAGAGTACAGCCACAGAAAGAACAAAAATCAGACATGTTTTCACTATAAACATGGAAAGTCATCAATATTTGATGCAAGCCATAAAGAACTGAAAGAATCCCACAGTGCACAAAGATGAGAAAAGGGATGAGACAGAAACCTTGATGTAAATTGATGTCCCATTTAATGCCAAAGAGAAAGATAACTACTTTATAGAACTCAACAATGAACAATCAGAAGTTGATTCACAGATTAAGCTTTATGTGTTGGACGATTTCAATGGAAGATTAGGGATGCTCAAAGAAAGCAAAAATACCTTCTCCCTGAACTCTCCGTTCAGACATAGTGTAACTTTAGAAAGCACCAAATACAATTGGAGCAGTAGCCTGAAGAATCAACCAGCAAACCTGAAATTGATAATCCTTTAAATAGCGCTGATGGACAGGTCTTTCCTACAGCTGCATGTACCTCAGTCACGCAAGTTTAAGACAAAGCTAAGGCACTAAGTTCTCAAATAACACTGCTATTAGGAAATCACTATTGCACACTGACAGATATCTTGATCTGGCTGTCTGGCTAACTTCGTTCACTTGCCAGATGTTCATTGCTCACAGACAAGTCCACACCATCACCTCGCATGTGTGGACACATGCATTGTGGAGGTTTGAGGGCAGTTGCAGCACCCCAAAAGTAGATGTTAATGGTCTACATTCAATCTTTTATTGCGCAACAATATTGAAATTATGCTACTTAACTTATTTTATCCTTAGTCTAGCATGAGTGAATGTTTAGAGCAAGAATATTTCTGCACAACATTTCTTCCTCAACCCCACTCAAGTCACAAATAGTTACATTTACTCCCTTAGTAAAGTACACCTCTGTGAAATTTAACTGGCAGATTCATGAATAGAAACTAAGATTAAAATAAATTTGCTGCTAAGTGGTGCAATATGAACTACTCTTGATGCTAAATTAATATTACTCTCTTCACAAAGCCTAGGTAGACATTTAAGATTTCATAAATGGCTTACTGCCAGACAAATAAAATATAAAGGACAAAAATGGATAAATGTTCTACACCCATATCAAATTCAGACATGTATCCCTTTTTATTTATCATTTCTCAAGATGCAGGCATCGCTGAAAAGCCATCATTTATTGACCATCCTTTATTGCCCTCAAGAAGGTGACAGTGAGCCACCTTTTTGAACCACAGTAATCCTAGTGAAGCGAATTGCAAATTGCTATTCCATGATTCCACAATTTATTGCCACAATAGTTCCATAATTTAGCCAAAGCAATGACAAATGAACCTTGATGTATTGTCAAGTCAGGATGGTGCTCTAGCTGGAGTTGAATGTTCCCATGCATTACTGCTCTTGTCTTTATTAATGACGATGTTTAGAGTTTTAGAATTCCTAAAAATGACTGCATTTTGTATATGGCACACAACTGTAATCATGCTTCCTATGTATTGTTGTGGCTGCAACTACCCAGGGAAGTGGCAGTATTTCACTGTGGCCCTGACTTGGGTCTTATAGATGATGAAAAGATTTGATTTGTCAGAAGGGAATCACTCACAACAGGATACTCAGATCTGATTAGTTCTCGCCTCTACAATATTTATAAGGATGTTCCAGATGAATTTCTGGACAGTTGTGGCCCCCTGTATGTTAACAGTGGGAAGCCAGTCAATGATGATGCTATTGAATTATCAATGGTAACTGTTAGGCTCTCTTGTATGGAAACGGTCATTGTCTGCCCCTTCTGTGGCACAGATGTTGTTTGCCACTAGATTGGGCTTAGGAAAGTGCCTGGAGTAACTCACAGACTGACATATTGGGGTTATCAAGATATATGCCCAAGAACTATAAGCATCTTTTTCTGTGTAATGGATGACTCCAAATAACTGGATATTTTCCCCTAGAATCCCACTAAATAAGTTTCACTAACAGTCTTTGATATCAGTCAGATGCCAACTGAATGCCAAATGTAATAACTTTCACCTAAACTCTGGAATTCAGCTCTTTAATTCATATTTGAACCAAGGCTATGGTAAGGTTCGGCAACTAAAAGTAGGCATCCAAAACCATGGTGTTGGCTAATTGACAATACTATAAGCAACGATGTCCATCACTAATGACGACTGAGAATTACTGATTCCCCAGGAATTACTTGGATATTATTGGGCCTGATTTTGGGCACAATTTTCCACTTTGTTGAGTATTTGTTACTGTTGTCATTATTTTCGAATAACCTGGCGGTTCTGAAGCACATGTTGCCTGATTTCTAAATCGTTTGTCGTTATCTATTATACTTTTGAGAAATGAAATAAATTAGCTGGACTGGTTTCTATCCTGCCTCGTAGAAATGCATTTGACAATCTTCTCCATGGTAGGCTGATTCAGAAAAGTAAGATGCATAGGATCCACAGGGACTTCGTAGTTTGATTCAGAACTGGCTGATCCAATGGAATCCAGAGGGTAGCAGTGGAAGGATGTTATTCTGGTTGGAGGTTTGTGACTAGTAGAGTTCTGCATGGATCAGTGCTTGAACCTGCATTGTTTATGCTGCATGTAAATGACTTGGACAAAAATGTAAATTGGTTGGTTAGAAAGTTTGCAGATGACACCAACATTGCTGGAGTTGCAGATTGTGAAAGCTGGCAAAAAAATACAACAGGATATAGACATGGGCAGAGATATGGCAGATGGAGTTTAATCTGGCAAGTGTCGCACTTTGGGAGGTCAAATGTAAGGGGAAAGTAGACAGTTAAAGGCAGGATCCTTAAAAGCATTGGTGTGAAACAAGATCTGGGGGTCCAAGTCCCTGAAAGTAGCAACACAAGAGCGAGGTAAATAAAGCATATGGTATTCGTTGGGTCAGTGTATCAAATATAAGATACTTATATTATTATGTTTTTGGAGTATTGTGTGCAGTTCTAACGGAAATGTCAGATACTTGAGGAAATAGCTTTAAAGTGACTGAAGAAAAGTTTAAAGGAGATGTATGGGGCAAGTATAGCTAAACATAGTTGCAAACTTTTCAGCCTTGTTCCCAGCATTTGCACATTGCTCGTCACCACTGTTGAGGATTGAGATATTTCTTGGAGCCCTTTCTTGTCCCATTTGTTGGTTAATTGTGCACCATCAATCACAACTATATGTAGTAGGTCTGCAGAGGTTCAATCCGATTTATTGATTTGGATTGCATAGCAATTTCTATTGCCTGCTGATTTTGCTGTTTAGCACACATGTGTTGCATCTTCTACATGTTAGCACTGCTTTTTTTAACGATAACAACTGTTGCTGCAGCATGCCCTTTTACATCCCTCACTAAACCAGTGTAGATCTGCTAATTGTTTGAAATGGAAGAATGAAAGGATATGCCAAGCCATGTGGTGGTCTCCTCCACCGCTACTCCACAGCACTTCATGGGTGCTCAGTTTTGAGGTGCCAGATTTGTTCTTATTTAACATGATGGCAGTAAGACACAATGCTTTGAAAAATGCCCACAATATGAAAAGAGGATTTTGTTTCTATGCATACTCTGTATTGATCACTCCTACCAAAGCTGTCATGGAGATCGGAATCAGAGACAGATGTCCACAGGGTGATTAACAAGAATGCACTCAATGCCTCACTGGCAGCTGTGCCCTTCATGACTCCCTAACCACTCACTTGTGCTTGTCTAACAAACTACTAGCACTTTTGGTGGGTCTGTCCCAACGATCCAAAGATTGAGAAGGAGAAATCTGGGAGGTAGACCGAGAGATAAGATGTTGTGTCAGGTGAATGCGACACTACTCTGGGGACAGCATGTTTAATCTCCCATTAGACACTCAGTATTCATGACAATGCCTTAGGAAAGTTAACTTTGTCATATCTGAATGTGTTTGCTAAGTCAATGCCAGGTGATTCTTTCAGTTTCATCCATTTTGTGTTTTAAGATAGATGTTATGATACAACTGAGTGGCTTGTGGCCATTTCAAAGGGCTCTTAAAAGTCAGCCCTATTTCTGTGGGTCCTGAGGTAAAGGCAGCAGATCTCCTCCCGGAAGGACATTTGTGAACCTGTTGGACCTGTACAAGAATCCAATAATATTCCAAAAAAAGTTTAACTTCAATTATAATTCAGTGACTGCCATGCAGGGATTTGAATTACATCTCAGAACAGCTTGATCAACACCACTCAATTATTAGATTGGTTATTTAACACTCTGCCATCAGCAAAAACACTTTTATTTTGCAAAATGCTACCCTTCACAAATATTACATATTAAATATTTTATTTTGCACACTCCATTCATTTGAAATTATTTGCAAGGAACAATGTAATATGAACGTCATCAAGCTGTCCTTACAGGATTAAATAAAGCCGGCAGACCAGAACAAGACAATATTCTATTATATTTGACTTAGGTAGCAAAGTTAATAAATTACACTCTGTTACCTTGTTATTTCTTCTTTAAGTTTACAAGGATCTTCTGCATAGAATTTTACACCAAAATATAATGTATAGGGTGGACCGGCTATAAAAGAAGAAACATTAACATAGAATACAATCTATATATTGAAAGTTTATCAACAGTTTTAAGATTTACATACAGTTTAATTAACCAATTACTAATATTCAGATTTCCTGTAAAAGACAGTTTTCAATGTGAAATCCTAAATCAGATGTTGTAGGCAAATTGATAAATCGTTGAATTATAGCATTTAAAATTATACCAAGATATAAAATCATGCCGTTTTATAACAGAGAAGGCAAGTTATCTCATCTTTCCAGCTTTGAATATTTTACCCTAATTTCCCCCTAACCTATGCCAGATTCTTTAAATTTTCTTTATCTTTTTATCCTTTAATAACAAATTTGCATTCACCACTGTTTATGAATGAGCATAACAGGACCAACTCAATCTCTCAACTTAAAATGATCAGAACCCTAAAATTTGGTGCATTGCCTCCCTGTGCAGGGTTCCAGGATGCAGAGCTGAAAGGTGGCAAAAGAGTGATTGGGGGCAAATATTATCGTCAAAGAGAGCAAGATTAGCAGGTAGGACAAGCAGGTGCATAGTAAAGAGAGGAAATACCTGTGGTTTGAACTATATTTATTTCAGTGTGAACAGATAAGGCAGATGAACTCAGGGTTTGGATTGGCTCATAAGACTGGGATAATATTGTCTTAACATAAACATGGCTGAGAGAAGGGCAGGATTGACAGTTCAATATTCCAGAGTATACATACTATTGGTGTGTATGAGTGGGAACCACCTACATGAGTGGGTCTTCATGTAGGTAAGAAGACATAACTATTGTGCTCAGAGAAAACATTATTGGGGGATCATCCAGTGCGGCTACTGGGATAGAACTTGGAAATAGGAAGGTAATGATCACTTTAACTGAAATGTATTACAGGACTCCCAATAGTCAGCATGAATTCGAGGAACAGATGTGAAGATAGCTGTAAAAATAATAAGGTTGTATTAAAGGCCTTCAGTATATCAAATCAGGGCAGGATTTACGTACTAAATGGTGGAGCTCTGGTGAGTGTTGCAAAACAGAGAGAAGTGGGAGTACAGGTGCATGGATTCTTAAAAGTGCTGAGTTCGGTGGACAGTGTGGTGAAGGCGGTATTTGGCATGCTTGCCTTCATTGGGAAGTTATTGAGTAGAATAGCTGAGGCATCATGATGCAGCTGTACAAGTCGTTGATGAGACCACACCTACAGTAGTGTGCACAGATCTGATTGCCAAGCTACACAAAAGAATATACCAAGTTGGAAAGAGTGCAGAAGAGATTCACTAGGATGTTACCTGGGCTTGTGGATTTGAGTTATAGGCTGGCACATCTTTCTTTGGAGTTTAGGAGGCTGAGGATTGACCTTATTGAGGTGGATAAGATCATGAGGGGCTTGGTATAAGTGAACATTCATACTCTTTTTGCCCAGGACAAAAGATTCTAAAATCTGGGGACACAGGCTTAAGGTGAGAGGGGAGAGATTTAAGAGGGATCTCAGGAACAACCTTTTCACTCAGAGGGTGGTCCATATCTGGAATATGCTTCCAGAAAAAGCAATGAAATGAATACAATTATGATTTTTTAAAGTCATTGGGTCAGTAATATGGACAGGAAGCATTTATAAGGTTATAGACCAAATGCTGGTAAATTGGACTAGCCTACAAGGCCAGCTTGGACAAGATGGACCAAAGGGCCTGTTTCCATGCTTTGCAGCTCCATGACTCACATAAAATTAATGAACAGTAAAACTCCAGTAATCCAGCATCTGATTGTCTGGAAATCCTGATGGTTTGGCATCTGATTCACTCATTTGTCTGGTATGAGTGGCAGAAATCCCGAGTGCAGCCAAGGCTGAAGTCAGGACTGTGGGCTGGCTGTGCAATCACAAGATGTGGAAGAATTATGAGAGTGGGTTTGCATCAAAGCCAGGTCCAGAGTTCTTGTATATTTAGTGCTCCCTTTAAACTCACCAGATTCATTGAATATTACTTTGTAACATGTAAAACGTGTTCGGGTATTAATAGAAAAAACATTGAATAGTCTGAAAAATGTACTAGTCCAACACCAGCAAAGTCATAAGGGTGCTGGAGTATAGGTGTTTTACTGGGCCAGGCTGACAAGATTGAACAAGAAAAGGGAGGTGCAGGAAGATTATATACCAATCTCCTCAGAAATAGAACCTATAGAAAGAACAAAAACAGATTGGGTTTCATTATAAACAGAGTTGATCATCAATTTTCTAGAAGTGAGTGACACCTGTGAAAGAACTATACACTCAGAATGGGAAAGGAAGGCGAGGCAGAGATTTGTGTCTGAGCCCCGTATAATAGTAAGATTAAACGAGAACTTACCAGTTTGAAGTTTGATCTGTATTTTATGAGGAGTTACGATGAGGGATTACGTGAAGAACCCGTCCAGCACGCATGCGCGACATACTTCAAAGCAGCGGTGTGGAATCACAGGAAACACAATAATTGAAATAAACATAATAAAGAAAAGGAGAACTAAGATACCAGTTGATCTCTATAATTGAGGGTGGGAGCGGAGGGCACGCAATCCCTCATCGTAACTCCTCATAAAATACAGATCAAACTTCAAACTGGTAAGTTCTCGTTTAATCTTACTATTTTACTTCGGAGTCACGTGAGTGACTACGTGAAGATTTTAAAGCTCTGTGATTTCAAACCATGTAACAGTTCATACTTCACTCGCTGCCGATGTCATTCAAGGGAGGAAGTATGTTATCGTAATCAACCATGAATCTGTTTGTAAAACAATAATGGTATTTATTAAACAATAACAAAAGAAAAATGCTCCCCCGGGCTTAAATTATATATTTGCAGATTCTAAAACTCTTTCTGCAAATAACACAGGTTCTGCTAGCGGCTTATTCTAGAACGTTTGGAACGTTTTCTCCATGTAGCCAGGATGTGGTCCAGTGGCACGTCCATCCTTTTAGCCGCCGATGTGGATGCTGCCCTGGTGGAGTGAGATGTATATACGTCAGTATCTACTCCAGCTGCTCCCAGTACCTGCTTGAGCCATCTTGAGATAGTTTGGCTCGACACCCGACCATGAGGTTTCTTGTGGCTGACCCATAAGGCTTTTACTCTCCCTCGGGAATCTCTTGTTGTCTTGATGTAAGTGAGTAAGTGAGTCATGACACATAACCGTGGGTCAGGTGGGTATGCCCGGAAATCCATAACTAGGCCTGAAGTTCCTGGCCTGCTCTGCTTTACCAGCTCCTGAATGGTGAATGAGACACGGTCTAGTGTTATAACCAAGTTGTCCAGTCGCAGTAAGTGGAGGGACTGGACTCTTTGTGCTGAAACTAGCGCCATCAGCATGACCGTTTTCAGGGTTAGCTGTTCCAGGGTGAGAGAGCTGGCTGGTGACCATCCCCTTAGGTATGTCAGGACCACACTGACATCCCAGATTTGGGTGTACCTAGGTCTAGGGAGGTTGGAGTTGAATATACCTCTCATGAGTTTGATCACCAGCGGGTGAGACCCTATGGCCTGTTGTCCTGGTGCCTGTTTTAAGTAGGCTGACAGAGCACTTCTGGCAGTATTGATGGCGCTATAGCTCTGTCCTTCATTATGGTGAAGGCCGGCCAGGAACTCCAGCACATTGGTTATGGTTGTAGATGAGTATGTTGTCCCAGTATTCGAGCAGTATCTTTCCCACTTCCTGATGCTCGATAGGTATTGTTTCCTGGTGGGCATACAGTGGGACGCTGTCATCGTGTTGATGGTCCTGTCAGACAATCCCAGGCCCAGCAGTGGTCTTTTCATAATCTGCAACCCAGTAGGTTAATTTTGTCATGGCATGGATGACTTATGCCTGATACCGGGTGAGTCAATAGGTCTGGGCTACTGGGAAAGGTCATAGGAGTTTCGATGACCATGTCGAGGACCACTGGGAACCATGGCTGTGTAGGCCCGTCGGGTACTATCAAATACCTGAAGCAGAGTCCATCTGCATTTTGCGTAGTACCCGACTGATGAGGCAGAAGGGGGGAAAGGCATAAAAGAAATAGTTTCCCCAGTCCAGCGCGAATGCATCTATCGCTGCTGCCTCAGGGTCTGGTTCTCAAGCGACATACATTGGTACCTGGTGATTTAGTCTGGATGCAAAGAGATCGAGATCTGGTGTGCGATATTGCTTTGTAATTTTAGCAAATGCTTTAGGATTTAACATCCATTCGGTGTTATCATTGAATTTGCGTGACCTGGTGTCTGCCACTGTATTTAGCTTACCTGATAGCCAAATATGTCTATCGACACACCATTGCCAGATTATGTTGACCAAATTGTCACATGATATCAATTTTATTCCGCCCATATGGTTAATATAGGCCACCACCGTGGTATTATCAATCTGTAAACGAACATGCAAGTGGTGCATATTCGTAGAATATGCTTTTAAACCATAAAATGCACCCAACATTTCCAAATAATTTATGCCCAGTGTCTGTAGTAAAGATGATTCTAGGTTAGTCCATCTACCACCTGTGCTGGATATGGTATTAGTTGCTCCCCAGCCTTGAGCACTGTCATCTGTTTGTATAGTTAACGTTGGGTTATTGATGATGATGATAGGGCTGGAACTATGCCAAATGTGCTCTATCCATCATTGTAACTCTGATATTGCTTCAATGGGTAATTTCATGGTTCGGTCAAAGTGACCTGCATGTCGTTTTAACGCCTGCACTTTTGCCCTTTGTAGGTTTTGATAGTGCAGAGGTCCAAATTGTGTAGCTGGAAATGCTGCTACTATTTTGCCAATTACTCTTGCCACTTGTCGGATGGTTGGTCGATCGCTAACCATTAAATTATTACACTTCTGTGCCAATTCTGCTGCTTTATCTTTTGGCAATGTTACAGACATGTGGACTGAGTTAATTGTGAATCCCAGATAGTCCATAGTTGTGGATGGCGTCAACTTAGATTTATCTGGATGTAAGACAAATCCCAGGGTTTAAAACAATTGTTTGGTAGCTAATACAGCTGATTTAGCCAATTCCATGGTTTTGCCTACTCAAGATATGCCATGACAATATGTCTCTGTTTTCTTAATGTTGCCAAGGCTGGTTTTAATATCTTGGTAAATAGTCTTGGGGCTGATGTTAACCCATTAGGCAACGCTTTAAACTGCCATAGTTGCCCCATCCAGGTAAATTTCAGGTATCTGCGATGATCTTTTTGAATGGGTACTGAATAGTAGGCATCTTTTAAATCGATGCTTGCCATAAAGTATCCTTTGGAAATCAGTTGTTTGGCAGTTACAAATGTTTCCATTTTGAAATGTATATACTTAACAAAGGTATTTAGTGAGGTTAAGTCAATGATGATGCGACATCCACCATATTTTTTGTTTTTGGTAAATATATTTGAGACAAATTCCAAAGGTTCATGTTTGGATTTCTCAATGATACCCTTTGTAAGTAACCTCACCAGTTCTGCTTGACCCCATAGTTTTTCTTTGACTGAGAGGGTAAAGACCCTTTGGGGTGCATGCTGAACTGGTGGCATATTTTCTTGAATGAATTCTATTTTGTATCCACGAATACTGTTAAGTATATAACTATCATTCGTCATAGACCTCCATGCTTCCATGAACAGGTGTAATCTCCCCCCTGTTAGTACAGTTCCCCCACTTTTTATATGCTGGTAGGAACCAGACCCACCTACCTCCATAGTTATGGGAGTGTTCCTTTCTTCGGTTTCTTCATCCGTCGTTGTGCTGCTGGATGTACTGCTGGTTGGGGGTGGCGCATTTTCCATGGGGTTCGCTCTGGGCCCTGGCCTAAAAAAGGCTTTCGGGGATGGTATGCGGACCCCGAGCTTTCACCAGTCCCATGAGTTTGACGTCGACTGGTGGACGCGGTGGGGTACTGCCGTCTGGGCTGTTTGGGTCTGCTCGTTCCGGGGCCTGCCCTCATGAGGCCGAATGCTTTGGACTCTTCCTCTAGGTCTTTTACTTGTTTTGACAAGTCCTTACCAAATAGCAGGATCTGTGGCTCTGAGGCCGGTGTTTTGCACAGTCCTGCAAATTTGGGATTGAGGGCAGGTCTTATTATCTCCTTGCGGAGGTTGTTTATTTCGTATTGAGTGTTACTCAGCAGAGCCAGAGTGTCTTGCTGGTTGGTGGTCATGTCCACCCCATCCACGGAACGAGCATAGGATGTTTTGGCTGACGTCAGGAGCTTGAGGATACACTGCAATTTTAGTTCCTGGTTTCGGATACTCTGCCCAACGTACCCCAAGATTTGGCTGTTAACGGCCGGTACGTTGAGTGAACTGCAGTTCTCCGGAGGCGAGTAGAGTTCTAGTGCCTCATTGACTACCTGTTCTTGTAGGGGTTTGAAGGACAGGTAGTCAATGCTGACCGCCAGTTTTGGCTGCAACGGCCGCCCTGCTCGTGGTGTAGCCACGTAGCGATTCACCACACCCAGCAGCTCTTCCTGGTCCTGTACCCCGTGCGTACTCCCGACATCTTCGGCCAGTGACCCCTATTCCTGACCAGCCCAGCCCTGGTCGCCAACGCTGCCCTCGGCTGAGGGGGAAGCGATGGGCAGTGCATTGTAAGGCACTGGTGCGGGAATGCCTGAACTCCCTTGGCGAGACTGCTCCAGCTCCCGAAGCAAGTCTCGCTGGAGCATTTGCTCCATGAGCCTTTCCATGCGGCTCAGGCGGCTACCTCTGCCACTCTCAGGCGGAGAGTCTTCCTCGTCGGAGTCATCAGAGATTACCGGCCGGTTAGTTTTCCGTTTTGATTTGCCTCCAGTCCGCTGCTGTTGGTCAGGCTGCGCTAGCGGTACTGGGCTAGGCTCGGTATCAATGATTGTGGACCGCAGCGTGTGCGGTCCAGGTGCTGCCTCTCGCCCCCCACTGATGGAACACTCCTGTTCTGTTGGAGTCGAACGGGGGGCGGTCTTTTTTCCTTGTCGTGCTTTGCTCATTTTCCAGACTTTCTCGATCTGGAGTGTACAAAGCAGAGCAAAGTTTTCCAATTACGACCTCAGAGTAAGTACTTACCTGACGGTCCGCCTTTTTAAGCTTGTAGCGGGAGCGCCTGTACTCCCGTTCGTCGCTGTTGCACTGCGTGAACGCTCATGTCGCGCATGCGTGCTGGACGGGTTCTTCACGTAGTCACTCACGTGACTCCGAAGTAAAATGATGCATTTTCTAGCACAAGGAAAAATATTTTGATGAACTCAGCAAAGAACAACCAACCGAAAGGCATTTGTTTTGATAAGATTTTTGTTATGGAAGTTTTTAATGGAAGATCTGGGACAGATTGAATATGTAAGAAGGAACTGCAGATGCTGGTTTACACTGGAGATAGACACAAGATTGAAGACAGTATAAGGAACAGATGTGACGACATGATGGTAAAAATAATGGAGAAAGAGTACCAGAAACTTGTGCTCAGCACAACTTTCATATACCCCACATATCATTCCATTACAGAAACATAGTGGAACCTGGATGTGAAAAAAACCAGATCATCCCTATACATCCTTACAAGACAGAAGAATCACCACACCAATACTGTGTAGGAAGGAACTGCAGAAGCTGGTTTACACCACAGACACAAAATGCTGGAGTAACTCAGCAGGACATGTAGCATCTCTGGAGAGAAGGAATGGGTGATGTTTTGGGTCGAGACCCTTCTTCAGACTGAGAGTCAGGGGAGAGGGAGACAGAGATATGGAAGGTAGGGTGTGAAAACACAGATCAAAGGGAACAATGGCATAATGACCGTTCTGTCCTGGACCTCCTCCACTGTCAGAGTGAGGCCCAAAGCAAATTGGAGGAACACCTCATATTTTGCTTGGGCAGCTTACAACCCAGAGGTATGAATATTGATTTCTCTAACTTCAAGTTACCCTTGGTTTCCCTCTCTCACTGTGTCACCTTCCCCTCAGCTAACAATGTACCATTCTACATTTTCTTGATCATCGTCCCCTTTGATCTGTGTTTGCACACCTTACCCTTCCATATATCTATGTCTCCCTCTTCCCTGACTCTCAGTCTGAAGAAGGGTCTTGACTCGAAACGTCACCTATTCCTTCTCTCCAGAGATGCTGCCTGTCCCGCTGAGTTACTCCAGCGTTTTGTGTCTAACCGCAGCAATACTGCTACCAGAGCAGCAAATGTGGTTAACAACATTGACCACAAGATGGTGCCCCTCACTACAAACATGTTTAGAAGGTCAAGGATAAAAGAAAAGAAAATATTTAGATTGTTTACAGTACAGAATCAATGAAATATCAAATCACACACGCATCGGAAAGACCTTTGTGAGAACACCAAATGCAAAAAACTCCATGAGGAGGAATAGAAATAGATAAGCCTAGTATTCTCAGTATGGCATAAGAAGGAAAATAAATTTCAAGTTATAGTGGCAGTTCCAATTACATTGTTAAAAAACATTTGGACAGGAACATGTAAAGAAAATATTTAGAGGGAAATGGCCAAATACAGTACCATGGTACTAGCTTAGGGAGGCATGGGCAAATTAGGCTGAAGGGCCTGTTTCCACCGTGTTTAACTGTGACTATAAAATGACTAATTATATTGATGAAACAATAATAATCACAATCATAAATATAGATTTTGAAAATGAGAATCCTTATGATGTATCTGATGGATATTGTTTTTAAATTCCACTGCACTCAAATTCATATTTTTGTTAATATAATCTTGATGAGATATATAGATTGCAAATGTGCCATAAACTTTCAAAGTTCTTCCTTGCAACTTCTTTGAATCTCTCTCCTCATCAGTACCATCACTCTGTACAGAATCAAAGGATACAAAATCATGAGAGGAGTAGATTGGGTAAAAACAGTCTTTTGCCCAGAGATGGGGAATTGAGAAACAGAAGACATAGGTTTAAGGTGAGGGGGAAAGATTTAATATGAATCTGAGCGCTAACACTTTTTTACACAAAGGATGGTGGGTGTTTGGAATGAGGTGCCAGAGGGGGTTGTTGAGACATGTACTATCGCAAAGTTTAAGCATTTAAACAGGTACATGGATGGGATAGGTTTGGAAGTCTATGGGCTGAAGGCGAGTAGGTGGGACCAATGTAGATGGGGCTTGCAGATGGGGATGTTGTCGGCATGGGTAACTTGGCCCTGTTTCCACACTGTATGACTCTATTACATACTTTATTTCCCGGCAATGAAGACGCACATGCGTCGAAGACGCACCCCCAATTTAAGTTGCTAAATTTGAAAAAAGGATGGCGGGACAGGATGAAGGCTTTGGTTTAGTCCAGGGGTCGGCAACATCGCCTGCGTGCCCCGGGACAGGGAGAGAGACAGAGAAAGACAGGGAGAGAGAGACAGAGAGAGACAGACAGACACAGAGACAGTCTCCCCACATGCTGTGAAAGGAACTCTTCCCCCCCCCAGCGGCATTTACTTTTACAACCTCTTCCCACTTTACAGCCGCTTCCCATCAGCTGCCAGCAGTGAGGGATAGACTTGGCTATCCCTCAGTACAGCAACATCGTTCTTGATGTCGCTGTACTAAGGGATAGCCAAGTCTATCTTTCTTGGCTAACAACCTAACCTTCAGCCTCCAAGACGCAGGTAAATTTTCGTGCCTTATTTTTAGGTAAAAAATAGCGCCTTCATTGCCGGGAAATACAGTATATCTTTTCCCTGTTTACAGTTTTGTTATTGGTTGATTGCCACCATTCCCCATTGTCAGTGATGAAACTGGCTGAGGCTTGTTTTTAATATTTATTAGCTGATCTCCATGTGTGACCTAAAATGTTTCCAATTCTTCTCACGTAGAAGTTTCCAAACTCATGCTGAAATTTCACAACAAACAAACCGTTCTTGAAAATTTGCAGTACCAAGAATATGTACAATGTCTGCCTTTTAGTACTCTATGGCAATTTACCTACATATTGTATCAACCATAAATTAATAGTGTGAATTTCCTATATATACAATATATTGGATCATTGTTACACTAACATCACTGGCGCGTACCGTGCCTTTCCTCGTGCTCCTTTGGGCAGATCAGATCATGTAATGCTGCTGCTCATCCCCGCATACAAACAAAAACTGAAATCCATCAAGCCCAAAACAATAACCGTTAAGTCCTGGTCAGAGGATGTCATCGAAACGTTAAGGGGATGTTTTGAATGCACTGACTGGAACCTCTTCCTCGACGCATCCGACAACAATATCGACGTGTACACTGACGTGGTGACGTCATACGTCCGCTACTGTGAAGAACTGTGCGTCCCCTACAAAACTGTCACAATACCCAGTAATGGAAAACCCTGGTTCAACAAGGATATACAACTTCTTCGCAAAAAGAAAAATGCAGCCTACACCAATGGAAACAGTGATCAGTACAAAACAGCAAAATATGAACTCAGGTCTGCATTACGGAAGGCAAAGTTAGCTTATTCAAAGAAAAGTCTACAGAAGATGACGGACTACAAAAAACGTCCTGTTCCCATCCCAGATGAGGATCCGGACTTACCGGAAAAACTGAACACTTTTTATGCACACTTTGATAATGCCACCCCGCCATCCATGCCTCCCCCTCCACCTAACTCAGCACCATTCACCATCTCTGAGGAGGTAGTTAGGGCGGCCTTCAAAAATCTTAATAAAAAAGCGGCAGGGCCAGACGACCTCAGCCCCGCTGCTCTCAACCAATGTGCAGCTCAGCTGGCTCCTGTATTCACCTCCATCTTTAACACTTCCCTCAGCCAATGTAGAGTCCCGCAGTGTTTTAAATCATCCATTATCATCCCTGTGCCCAAGTCCTCCAAGGTGAGCTGTCTGAACGATTTTAGACCTGTTGCACTAACATCAGTTGCCATGAAGGCCTTTGAGCACATAGTCCTCACCCATCTGAAAACACACACTGCCCCCATCATGGACCCTTTCCAATTTGCATACAGCGCCAACCGGTCTGTGGAGGATGCTATCAACTTAGCTCTTCACTACTCCCTACATCATTTGGAATCACCGAACACTTATGCACGCATCCTGTTTATAGATTTTAGCTCGGCCTTTAACACTATACACCCAATTAAACTCTACAATAAACTGTTGGACATGAGCATTCACCTAGCCATGTGCCATTGGATTCTGCACTTTCTGACAGACAGCAAAGAGTCAAGGTGGGTGTAAAACTCTCCAGCCCTCTGACTCTCAACACAGGAGCCCCTCAAGGGTGCGTTCTGTCACCTCAGCTCTTCTCACTTTACACTAACAACCTCACATCCCAATGCAGCTCAGTCAAAATTTTCAAATATGCAGACGACACAACAATAATTGGCCTCATCTCAGACAACAACGAATCACAATACCATCAAACAGTGGACAGCGCAGTCAAATGGTGCGCAGACAACAACCTCCAGCTTAATACTTCAAAAACCTTAGAAATCATCATAGATTTCAGACGCAAACAAAACCCCAAACCCCCGGTCCATGTCAACTCCCATCCCATAACTTCCACGAACTCATTTAAGTTTCTGGGCACCTATATCTGCAATAATCTAAAATGGCACATCAATGCAGACCACATCATCAAGAAAGGACAACAATGCCTATACTTCCTCAGACAGCTCAAAAAGTTCAGAGTCCACAAACTCCTCCTGGTTCGTTTCTATCAATCCATCATTGAAAGCATCATCACCTCCTCAATCACAGTCTGGTACGGAAACACTGACAGTCACTCACAACACAGAATACAGCGCATTGTCTCCAAGGCCTCTAGGATCATCAACTCTCCCCTCCCCTCAATCCATACCATTTACCTCCAACGTACCTCAAAACGGGCAATAAAGATCATCTCGGACCCCTCCCATCCAGCAAACCACCTTTTCCAGTCTCTCCCTTCAGGGAGGCGCCTTAGGTCACTTGCTACAAAATCCACCCGCTTTAAAAACAGTTTCTTCCCCTCAGCAATAAGAACACTCAATTCCCTCCAATAACAGACAATACTAAGGACTTTTGATGTATACAGTGTCTTGTCTATGGTCTTTGTCTGTTCTTCTGCACTATGTATTGTTGGTGAGATTTGTGATGTGGTATGGATGCACTTTATTACTATGATCTGTGTTGTTATTAGTGTTAATGTGACTAAAGCAGTGTACCATCATGTACTGAACCCAAATACCACCAACCCTGGTCGTGTGGCAAATAAAGATTCTATCTATCTATCTATCTATCTATCTATCCATTTGTCTCAATTCTCATTAGCTAACAGTTCAAATCCTATAGTTAAATAGAAAATTAATTTCACGTGAGGAATAAATATGGAGTTATAGTTTAAACAAGACCACTGATATTTTTCATGAGGTTCAATATTAAATATTGATTTCATAACAACATAAATATTGTTGTTTGAGATCATGACCTGAAAGTTGTTGGTTGGAAGTCTGGACCATATAGTTTTATTTATTTCTAATCAGGTAATATGTAATTAAAGAAACAAAGTTCAGTAAAGGATATTAATTGATATTCAGTATATGCAAGGACCCCTTTAAGAAGCAGGCAGGGTGCTGCTATCCAGTTCAAACCTGTTGATTAAGGAAGCTGAATGTATTCATATGTCATGTGCAATTCAATTATGAAGTTATTTTAGAAATCAGAAATAACTTCAAGCCCAATATATTAACCTTTTTATTATTCCTCAAAGAAGGACCCCAGTTTCATAAGAGGCACTGCTGAAGTATCTGGGGCAAAGATACTAGAGGAGACCACTCCTCCAAAATCCAATGGACTGACGTGTAGTACGTAACGGAATGTCACGGCCGCCATTTGTTTACGCGCTCCTCTAGTATCTTTGGTAGCGGGGACGGACTCCACAGTTATACAATCTGCGCTTACATCAGGTCGCAGAGTGGCGCATCTTGCTCTGCTCTATAATCTTTGATCTGGGGTGTTAGATAAAAGGGCCTGTCATTTTTTAATACCAACTCCAAACAGAGAAACTCCAATCACATTGAAAGTTCAAACCATTAATATTGTGTAGTAGATATCACTGAGAAATTAAAATTAAAAAGTCACTGCATGAAATGCTGAAAAGATTAAAAGATCAACAAAAATGTACAGGCTATAGAATTCATCTTTGAGTGAATCATTAAGCTATAAGGATATTCATACCAGAAAAATATTGCCTAAAAGTGATCAAGATCAAAGTTCTTCAAGTTAAGAAGCCTGAGAAAGTGTGTCAGTTATATCAGGAATCAGAAACCATGTTGAATTAAAAGTTGCACATAAATTAATCACAGAGTCATTGATCAGAGAAACAAGCTCTTCATTGCATCATTTCTGTGCCAGCCATCAAACATTCATCTAATATTAATCACATTTTCAGCATTTGGCCTGTAGACTTCTGTGCTTTGGCAAGTCAAGTGCTCAGCAGGATACTTCTTACATTTTGTGAGAATCTCTGCCTTCAATCTCCTCTCAGGCAGCGTATTCCACATTCCAAATACCCTCTGGGTAAAATAAATCTTCCTTGGATCTCCACTAAACCTTTTACATCCTAACTTAAACCTATGCCCTCTGGGTTTAGACATGGAAAAAAGATTCCAGATTTAATAAATATATTTTCCCAGTCTTTTTTTTAAACAATGTTTCCTAACTATGCTCCTCATAATTTTGAATACCTCCATCGGGCACCTGTTAGTTTCCTCCACTCCAAAGAAAACAAACTCAGCCTACCCAGTCTTTCTACATAATTAAAACACTCCAACTCCAGCAACAACCAGGTGAGCTTGTGGACAGTGTGGTGATGCAGCTGGTATGGAGGCCAGAGACCTGGGTTTCATCTGGCTCTCCAGTACGCTCTGTGTGGAGTTCAGTTCAGTTTTATATGTCATATGTAGATTAACACAGGCTCAACAGTACAATGAAATGTTTTTGACAAGACAACGTTTGTACGATCTCCCTCTGACCACATGAATTTCCTCTTGGTGATCTGATTACCTCCTACATTCCACACATGCAGGTTGGTATGTTAATTAGCCATAGAAAATTGCCCTTACTGTGTAGGTGAATTGTATTATCTAAGGGGAGTTCAGAGAATGTATTGTGGGGAGTATAAAAGAAGTGGGATTAATATAGGAATAGTGTAAATAGGTGGGCGATAGTCAACATCGACTAGGTGGGTCAAAGAGTCTGATTCCATGCTATACCTCTCTGAAACTGTATGAATTTCCTCAGCATTTGTTCTATGTAATCTTGTCCTTCCTAAAGTACGGCAGTCAGAAATGTACACAGATGTGGCCTACCCAATCTATATTATTATATTACTAAAACTCCCATCTTGTTTGTTTGTTTGTATGCATGCGCGTGAGATCCCAAAACCCCGCCAAATGGTACACGATAGCGCTACAATTTTTGGCCCACCTTACTCACCATTGTCCTGTGATGTAAATTAAACAAGTTTCGTTCAGATTGATGGTATATTTTACATGTTATTGACATTTTAATCTTTACAAATATCACCTTTCAAACCACTTTTCCACTTGCCCTGCCCGTCAGCCATGTTTGACGTCACAATGGGATCCTGAATCTCCTTTACATAAAAAATTGAGATTTAAAAAAAAAAACAGTTTTAATCAAATTCTTCCTTTTTCATTAACAGCTAACATTGTGTTAGGTTATTTTAAAGAAAAAACGCAATTTTCATTGAGAATTTAATTAAACAAAAACAATTTTCATTGTGGAGGGGGGTGGGATAGGGGGGAGGTGAGGAGTGGGGGAGCAGGGGGATAGAGGAAGAAGAGGGGTATAGGGAGGGGAGAGGGGTTATGGAGGGAGGGGTTATGGAGGGAGGGAGGGAGTGACTGAGGGTAGGGGAAAGGAGAGGAAGGGAGAGGTGAGGGAGAGAGTGGGGGTGGGGAGGAGAGGGGAAAGAAGAGGAAGGGTGAAGAGGAGGGGGGGAGTGCTGGGGGATGAGGGGGAATGGAGAAGGATAGGGGTAGGAAAAGGGATAGGGAGGCACAGTTGGGGGAAGGTTGCAGTCACTCGCATCACAACAGGAATCTCTGGCGTCACAACGGGAACCCCTCAGCCGCGCTTGCGCAGTTGGGGGCTATAGGTCAGTGGTGGAATATTGCCTTTGGGGATGGGCCCAACGGGTCCGCACCTGGTCTAGTGTTTTATAAAGTGACCCCATAACATCCCTGCCATCACATTTTATTCCAAGACTAACAAAAACTAATATACCCAATGCCTTATTCACGACTTCATCTACCTGTGCTGTCATATTCAAGGATACTTTGACTTGAACACCTAGGTTCCTTTGTTCCCCAATATTCACTTGGGTCCATCCATTCATTTGCAGGTTGTTATCTATCATTAAGTCTGCTAAACTATCTAATGCCTCCATCTATTTAATGGTAACGTGCTTTAAAATATCACCATCCTGCTCCTTGAATTATCAATACTCCTACTTCATGAATATGATGGGAGGTATTTATTTAATAGTTCATCTCAGTCTTCTGGCCACATGCATGGATTACCCATTAGGTCCCTAATGGACCCTTATCATTCCCTGGTTATTGGCTTCAATTTACACAAGAAACTTCAGGATTTTCCTTATTCTTATCTACCAATGTCTTTCTGCATCTCGTCTCTGGGCTCCTAACTTAGGAACACACTAGGCCTGAACTCCACATATTATGACCATCGATTGTTGGATGTAGCCAGTCTGCTTTTGACAGGTACTATCCTGACATTGAAATTGCCCTTCCTGCAATTCAGCACCATTTCCAATCCACCCTTATCCATTTCATATACTATATGAGACTTTAGCATTAGGGTTCCTTTTTCCAAAATGATGACTTGTTTGCCAATATTTGGCAAGATTCTCCCATAGGATTATCTCCACATTGGCTCAAAAATCAAACTTTAAAAATTCTACCCCCTCAAAGCCTTTGAAGTCGTGAATAAGACATTGGGTATATTAGTTTTTGTTAGCCTTGGAATAAAATGTGATGGCAGGGATGTTATGAGGTCACTAAGCACCTGATCCCAGTTAATATTCAGTGGATGAAATCTCATATTATATCCTATTATTCTTACACTTCTCTTGGATTTACCTACAATCTGCTCCTCTACCCTTTGCTGATTGTTAGGAGGCCTTAGTACACCTCTAGCAAAGTGTTCACCCATTTTCCGTGTCAAAGCTTTACTCATATGACCTAATTTAAAGAGCCTGCAGTAATGTTCTCCTTAGTTAACATTGCAATACCAAATACTTTTTACATCTCCCCTGCTATGCCTGAAGATATTGTACCCTAAAAAACTGAGTTGCCATTTCAGATCTTCTTTCACCCCTGTCTCTGTAACAGCAGCAATTTTCCCATTTGCCAATGAACACTATCAGTTTGTTTGGTTTGCTATTTAGACACCTTTCGTTAAATGAAATGCAACTTAGCTTTGCATATTAAAGAGCTCTGCTTAGTGGACTCAGTTTCCTTTCTATATTTGACTGCACCTTTCCCCGCCCCCCCCTCCCCCAATCATACATCAATGGTGTACCCCATTCACCTTTCAAAATTCGTTTAATCCCCTCCCCAACAACACGAGCAAATTCCCTCAGAAGGATTTTGGATCTCTTCCAATTCAGGTGCAACTGATTTAGCTTCTTTATGTCCCACTGCTTTAAATGGTTCCACTGTCCTAGAAATCTAATGCACGACCCATGACCCGTACTGTTGCTACGCTACACCAAATGGAGTACACGCGATGAACTGCAGGTAAGCACTTACCATTGTTTCCAGCGTAGCAGGCCCGTTAAAACCGCCGAAATTGTCAATTTTTGCGCTGTAAATAATTATGGAAATCGGGATAAGCGTGAGAGACATTTATCCTACTTCAGAATTCCAAAAGTGAGGAGAAATGACGGTAGATAGAAGCGAGAGCTGAAGGGACAACAGCCAGAGTGCTTGGCAAATATTGGCCGTTTGCTCACTGCATTTCATCAACTAAGGCATTTTTTGTGGTTTTTCTTGATTCCTTTGGCATCTAAAAAGTTTCAGAAGTGATAAATCTGGCTGTAAAATTTTAAAATCGCCCATAGTTCTCAAGTGGGTTTTTACATACAAAAAGAAAACGCCTCTGAAGCAAAATTTACAGCCAGATTTATCACTTCTGAGACTTTTTATATGCCAAAGGAATCAAGAAAAAACACAAATAATGCCTTACTGTTGATGAAATGCAGTGAGCAAATGCGATAATTTCCAATATTTTCAATTCCGATATCTGCACGGCCAATGTTCGCCAAGCACTTTAGCTGTTGTTGTCCCTTCAGCTCTCGCTTCTCTTTACCTTCATTTCGCTTCACTTTTGGAATTCTGAAGTTGGGTACGTGTCTCTCACGCTTACCCCGACTTCCACAATTTTTTACAGCGCAAAAATCCAACATTTTGATGTTTTTTATCAGGTAGGAAAGTACGCGTTTCTTGCATTAATAACATATACCGGAAGTTACGGATGTCCTCCAGATGGATTGAGCGGCTCCGTGCGTCAAGCCCTATGACCCAGTGACCTTACGTGCAACCCCCCTATTCCCCACTCCCCAACGGAATGCCTGTGACCATTTTGTAACATTGTTGGACTGGGCAACAGGAGGCAGATTCTCAGATTCAGGTCCACAGCTGCAGAAGTGCCTCTCTATTCCACTCACTATAGACTGTCTACCAGTATTATTCTTGGGCTCCTGCTCCTCTCCCTTCTTTCAAGATAGACTACAATGTGTGAGCTCGAAGAAGCACAATGAAAATATTTAACATACATGTTTATTTTTAATTTAGCTACTGTACTTAGCTCCAGAAGGCCCTACAGAGAGTGGTGAGGACAGCAGAGAAGATCACTAGATCACCCCAACTAGCAATCCAGGACTTATACCCATCTCGCTGTCGCAAGAGAGCAACCAATATCATCAAAGACACCACCCACCCAGCACACAAACTGTTCACCCTCCTACCATCCGGCAAGCGCTACCGCAGCATGCGGAGCAAAACCACCAGATTCAAAAACAGCTTTTTCCCTCAGGCCATCAGACTACTCAACACACTCAAGAAAATTCCATGAACATTACACAATCAAAGACCAACTGACTGTCAAATTAACTTTAACTCAAGGTCTGCAGTATGCTATTTGCACTTTTCTATATTGCACCTTTTATTAATGAATATTTTATATGATGTATATGTCCATTGTCTATTTTTATTGGTATATTGTCTGTCTGTGTTATAAATATTACTTGCACATTGAAGTATGGGGAAACGCAATTTCAATCCTCTGTGTAACTACTTGTTGCATTATTTGAATTGACAATAAAGTTTACTATTACATTATATTCCGTAATCCTTAATTGAATGGCGATTGAAACTCTCTCCTGACATCATGTACATTGGATTCAGACTTAGAAACTGAAAGGTGTAAAATTACTGTTAACAAAGGATTTATTTTTGTGAAGTTACAATAATCCTTTAATTTTGGTATTTGCCCTAGCATAGAGAATGACTTGTTTGAAACATTATAGTTTCAGATGTTACAGTTTCAAACAGGACTTTATACACTACTTTTGCAACTAATCTTGCAAGAGTCTTAAGCATAGAAATATTTCTTTTCATGTATATTCTCAACACAAGGATTTGTGTGAACTTGTTAAAAGAAAGTTTAAATAGAGGCTAAAAATTCACAGATCAACAATTTGTTTTCTTAGGAATCCATGCTTTTGTTACCATTTAGTGATTTTTCAGGCTAGTTCTGACCGATGTTTTCTGTATTGCTCTGTAAACAAAGTAATATAAAACTCTTAGTGTGTGTCCTTCCCATTAGTTTGCTTCCTTCCCATTCACCCAACAGAATGTGCTCGCTGAATTTCCAGTTAAGCAATTAAACTTTTTCTATGGGAAGGAGTTCTCACCACCCAGTGATGACTCCTTCTCCCGTCTCCACCCAACCCCCTCCTCTTGGACTCCCCGGATGGCCCTCTACCTTCTTTAGACCTTTTCATTTCCAAGGGTGGTCACGGTGGCGCAGCAGTAGAGTTGCTGCCTTACAGCGAATGCAGCGCCAGAGACCTGGGTTCGACCCCGACTACGGGTGTTGTCTGTACGGAGTTTGTACGTTCTCCCCGTGACCTGTGTGGGTTTTCTCTGAGATCTTCGGTTTCCTCCCACACTCCAAAGACGTACAGGTTTGTAGGTTAATTAGCTTGGTAAATGTAAAAATTGTCCCTAGTGGGTGTAAGATAGTGTTAATGTGCGGGGATCGCTGGTCGGCACGGACCCGGTGGGCCGAAAGGCCTGTTTCCGCGCTGTATCTCTAAACTAAAAACTAAACTAAACTGCCGGCGGAACATCAACCGCCTCAACTTTTCCACTCCCCTGACTTACTCTAACCTCTCCCCCCCCTGAATGTACAGCCCTCAGCTCACTCTGCAGGAACCCCAACTTGATAATCAAATCCGCCGACAAGGGAGGCGCCGTGGTAGTCTGGAGCGCTGGCAAGCCAGGCGACAACTCTCAGACACCTCCTACTACTTATCTTTGGACCAGGACCCCACAGACAAGCACCAGACCTTAATATCACACACCATTTCTGATTTTATTACTTCCGACTCTCTGCCCTCTAAAGCCTTCAAACTTATCGTTCCCCAGCCCCGCACGGCTCGATTTTATCTTCTCCCCAAAATCCACAAACAGAACTGTCCTGGCAGACACATTGTTTCTGCTTGTTCATGTCCCACCAAATTAATTTCCACATACCTCGACTCCATCCTATCCCCCCTGGTCCAATCCCTCCCTACTATCTATGTCCAAGACACCACACACGCTCTTCGTCTCTACAATGACTTCCGTTTTCCAGGCCCCCACTCCCTCATCTTCACCATGGATGTCCAGTCACTCTACACCTCCATCCCCCACCAGGAAGACCTTAAAGCACGCCATTTCTTCCTCGACCGCAGAACCAGACAATTTCCGTCTACCAATACTCTCCTCTGCCTAGCAGAGCTGGCCCTTACCCTCCACAACTTTGCCTTCGATTCCTCTCACTTCCTCCAAATCCAAGGTGTAGCTATGGGCACTAGCATGGGCCCCAGCTACGCCTGCCTATTTGTAGGGTACGTCGACCAATCACTGTTCCAGGCGTACACTATCCCTATCCCCAAACTCTACCTCCACTACATTGACGACTGCATCAGTGCTGTCACCTGCACCCATGCGGAACTCACTGACTTCATCAACTTCACCATTAATTTCCATCCTGCACTCAAATCAACTTGGACCATCTCCGACATCTCCCTACCGTTTCCGGATCTCACCGTCTCCATCACAGGAGACAGACTATTAGCCGACATCTACTACAAACCTACTGACTCGCATAGCTATCTAGACTACACTTCTTCCACCCTGCATCCTGTAAAGACTGTACCCTACTCACAATTCCTCCGTCACGCCGCATCTGCGCCCAGGATGAGGGTTTCCAAACTAGATCATCGGAGATGTCCTCATTCTTTAGGAAACGGGGGTTCCCCTCTTCCATTATAGATGAGGCTTTCTCTAGGGTCTCATCGATATCCCGCAGATCCACTCTTGCTCCCCCTCTCCCCATTCACAACAAGGACAGAGTCCCCCTTGTCCTCACCTTCCACACCATCAGCCGTCGCATGCAGCATATAATCCTCCACCACTTTTGCCACCTCCGACGGGATCCCACTACTGGCCACATCTTCCCATCTCCACCCCTTTCTACTTTCCGCAGAGACCATCCCCTCTGTAACTCCCTGGTCAACTCGTCCCTTCCCACCCAAACCACCCCCTCCCCAGGTACTTTCCCCTGCAACTGCAGGAGATGCAACACCTGTCCCTTTACCTCCCCCCTCGACTCCATCCAAGGACCCCTACAATCTTTCAGGTGAGGCAGAGGTTCACTTGCACCTCCTCCAACCTCAACTACTGTATCCGCTGTTCCAGGTGTCAACTTCTGTACATCGGCGAGACCAAGCGCAGACTTGGCGATCGGTTCACTGAACACCTCCGCTCAGTCCGCCTTAACCTACCTGATCTCCTGGTTGCTCAGAACTTTAACTCCTCTTCCCATTCCCAATCTGGCTTTTCTGTCCTGGGCCTCCATTGTCAGAGTGAGTCCCAGCGCAAATTGGAGTGAACAATATTTCGCATGGGTAGCTTACACCCCAGCGGTATGAACATTGACTTCTCTAACTTCAAATAGCCCTTGCTTTCCCTCTCACGTCATCCTCTCCCCCTTCCCAGTTCTCCCACCGTTCTTACTGTCTCCGACTACATTCTACCTCTGTCCCGCCCACTCCTTTGACATCAGTCTGAAGAAGGGTCTCGACCCGAAACGTCACCCTTCTCTCCAGAGATGCTGCCTGTCCCACTCCAGCATTTTGTGTCTATCTTCTTTAAACAAAATTATTTTCCTTATTTTCAAATAGGGTGACACAGTAGAGCAGCTGGTAGAGTTGCTGCCTCACAGTGTCGGAGACCCAGGTTTGACCCTGACCTCGGGTGCTGGCTGTGTGGAGTCTGCATGTGGCCAACATATCCCAGCTACAGTCCCACCTGCCTGCGTTTGGCCCACATCCATCCAAACCAGTCCTATCCATACACCTGTCTGTTTTTTAAATATTGGGTTAGTACGTGCCACAACTACCGCCTCTGGCAGTGGGTTCCATACGCCCACCACCCTTTGTGTGAAAATGTTACCCCTCAGATATTATCCAGATCTTTCCCCCTTCACCTTAAACCTATGTCCTCTGGTCCTTGATCCCCCTACTCTGGGCAAGAGAATCTATGCATCTACCTGATCTATTCCTCTCATGATTTTATACACCTCTATAAGATCAACCTTCATCCTCCTGTACAGTTATATTACCCGACTAAAAATCAAAAGGTTGCAATACAGAAATGTAGATGCTGGAAATATGAAGCAAAGAAATTGTGATAAACACTCTGTAGGTCAAACTGTATCTGTGTAAAGAGAAACAAAGTCAATGTTTCAGGTTAATAACACTTTATTAAGATACAGGCTGACCCACTGAGTATGTCCAGTATTTTCTGTTTTTAAAGTCTTAAGAGTTATGAAGTACACAAACAGGCCCTTTGGCCCGTGATGTCCATTGTACATATCTCTACTAATCACCATTCACCCACATTTATTCTGTCGCTTTCTATGCCTTGGCCATTCAAATACTTGTCTGGATGCTTTTTAAATGCCGTGAGCCTCAATCCTGTGTCAACCACCTTCAGATTCCAACCACTCTGCGCGAATGAATTACCCCACAGATCCCCTTTAAACCTCTTACCTCTCACCTGACATGTAGACATCCCACCATCCAAAATAGATTCTTACTATCTAACCCCCCCAATTTTGACCCTCCCTCTTCTTTCCCCTCCCCTAATCTCTCCCTCCCTCTCCTTTTCCCTACCCTTAGTCATTCCCTCCCTCCTTCCATAACTCCTTTCCCTTCCCTACCCATTTATCCCCCACTCCTCACCCCCCCCTACCCCCCCCCACTATCCCTCCTGACCTCCCCCGCTGCCCTCCTCTCCCACTCTCCTCACCCCTCCCACCCTACCCCTTCCTCAATCCCCACAATCTCTCTCCTCCCCAGGATCTTTCCCCTCTCGTCCTTCCCTCACCTTTCCCCTGCCCTCAGTCACTCCCTCCATCCATAAAAAGCAGCATCTGCAGTTCCTTCCTCCACAGGTCATTCATTGGTAGCTGTGGTTCAGATCCCGTTGACTTGACGATTGGACCAGTTTGCTTGCTCTCTCTCTCTCTCTGTGTCTGTGTGCGTCTCTGTGCGTCTCTGTGCGTCTCTGTGCGTCTGTGCGTCTCTGTGTCTGTGTCTGTGTCTGTGTCTGTGTGTGTGTGTGTTTTTTTGGGGGTTTTTAAACTCCGCGCAAACTGCTCGGCCACCCTGCAACTCAACTCTCCCTCCCTCCCTTTGCCCACTCCGGCTCAGCCGCAACTCGGCCCGTTCACGTCCTGTCCGACCGCCCGAGCCAGCCCTGCCCAAGCGCCACCCTGCCTGCCTGCTCGCTGCCGCCACTGGCCCACCGGGGGGGGGAGGATGGAGTCAGCATTTGTCACAGTAGGCACCACGAGTTTCGATGAGCTGGTGGAGAAATTCTCCTCCGAGAAGGCCGTGAGGGTGAGTTACCTCAACGACAGCGGCGGAGGAGACGGACCCGAGGGGACGGGTAGACGAGACCGCCATTGCCACAGACGGCAGGCGGGGAGAGGGGTGAGTGATGAGGGAGAAAGAGACGGGACCAGGGCCTCCACTGAACCCCCCCCCCCCGCAGCCGTCGCGGGGCAAGTTAATGTGAAGAGGGGAGAGAGGGGTTTGTGAGTGAGGCGGGACAGGCCGCTGCCAGTGGGGCAGGAAAGGGTGTCGCCATCTCAGCCATGGGAATGACTGACGGGAGAAGAGACCAATCTGCGTGGCGCTGACTGAAGGAATCTGCACACATGCGTTTTTTAAGATTTTACCTCGATAACTTTTACAATATACCACCGATCGGAACGAAACTGCAGTACTGGAGAACGGTGAGTAACCTGGTGAAAAATCATAGCGCTATCGCGTACCGTTTTTGCGCCAATAGAAAAAACCCACAAACCGGAAGAGCACAAGATCAGAGTTTTAGTTACGTATAGATGCCGCGACTAGTGAAGACAACCATCCCATATGTCACTATCATATCTTCCAATGCTGCTATTTGCATGGATTTATGGAGATGTATCTGAAGGTCACTGTTCAACAACACCCCCATTTTGAACCCTACTGTTTACTGTTTATGTCCTACCCTTATTTGACCTTTCAAAATACATTCTTTAACGTAGATTTTACATAGATCAAATATTAAATACATACCATTGATCTGCCCAAATTTCCATCTGATCAATATCATGCTGTAGCCTTTATATAAGAATATAAATCAGGATAGTAAAAGCTTCTTTAGGTATGTGAAGAGGAAAAAATTAGTTAAGACCAAAGTTGGACCCTTGAAGACCGAAAATGGTGAATTTATTATGGGGAACAAGGAAATGGCAGATGAGTTGAATAGGTACTTTGGATCTGTCTTCACTAAGGAGGACACAAACAATCTTCCTGATATAGTAGTGGCCAGAGGATCTGGGGTGACAGAGGAACTGAAGGAAATCCACATTAGGCAGGAAACGGTGTTGGATAGACTGATGGGAATGAAGACTGATAAATCCCCAGGGCCTGATGGTCTGCATCCCAGGGTACTTCAGGAAGTGGCTCTTGAAATCGTGGATGCATTGGTGATAATTTTCCAATGTTCTATAGACTCAGGATCAGTTCCTGTGGATTGGAGGGTAGCTAAAGTTATCCCACTTTTTAAGAAAGGCGGGAGAGAGAAAACGGGGAATTATAGACCAGTTAGCCTGACATCGGTGGTGGGGAAGATGCTGGAGTCAATTATAAAAGATGAGATAGCCGCACATTTGGATAGCAGTAACAGGATCGGTCCGAGTCAGCATGGATTTACGAAGGGTAAATCATGTTTTTTGAAGATGTCTAGGAAAATGGACAAGGGAGAGTCAGTGGATGTAGTGAACCTGGACTTTCAGAAAGCACTTGATAAGTAAGTAAGTAAGTTTTATTTATATAGCATGTTTTAAATCAACTCGCGTTGAAACCAAAGTGCTTTACATAAAATAAATAATAAGTTTCCGTACATCCATAGAAAAAGATTTAAAAAAGAAAAATTGACAGAACACATTATAGAGTTCAACACAAACGTCCCCCCACAACAGAATCAAAAGTTTCCACTGTGTGGAAAGGCACCAGAAAGTTTAGTCCTCTTCCTCTGTGACCACCCGAGGTCGGGGCCTATTTGTGGCCTTGCAGCCAGTCCGATGTTTTCAAGCCCTCTTGCCGTGAAGCTGGAACTCCGGCGTCAGGTGGACATTCCTCAGCGGCTTGGAAAATGTCTGGAGCGGCCGCTTCCTCCCCGGAGACTGCGGCACCCGAGGTCCCCAGGCCGCGCTGGTTGGAGCTCCGACTCTGGCGATCTCAGCAAGAGATCCCAGGCTCCGCGGTGTTCTAAATCCAGCGCTGCCCATACGCGGCTGGACGCTCCGCAGACCGCAGCTCCTCGATGTTGGAGTCGGCGGTCACAGCACTCCGGAGTTTACCGCTCGGCGACCCGGTAAGGAATCGCCCGTTCCGTGTTGGTGTCCCAGCGCTGTGCCGCCGCCGAAGCTGTAGTCCCGGTCGGTCCCGGCAGGAAACGCAGCTCCAGTCTCGATGGTAGGCCGCGAGGAAGGGGCGAAGAAGCAGCTCGGAGGGAAGCTGCCACTGCGACCAGGTAGGGACTAGGAAATAAAGTTTCCACCTTCCCCTCCCCCACACACCACATAAAAGGTCCCACATAGGAGATTAGTAGGCAAATTTAGGGCACATGGTATTGGAGGTAGAGTGCTGACATGGATAAAGAAGTGGTTGGCAGACAGGAAACAAAGAGTAGGGATTAACGGGTCCCTTTCAGAATGGCAGGCAGTGACTAGTGGGGTACCGCAAGGCTCGGTGCTGGGACCGCAGCTATTTACAATAAACATCAATGATTTGGATGAAGGGATTCAAAGTAACATTAGCAAATTTGCAGATGGCACAAAGCTGGGTGACAGTGTGAACTGTGAGGAGGATGCTATGAGAATGCAGGGTGACTTGGACAGGTTGGGGGAGTGGGCAGATGCACGGCAGATGAAGTTTAATGCGGATAAATGTGAGGTTATCCACTTTGGTAGCATAAACAGGAAGGCAGATAACTATCTAAATAGCGTCAAGTTGGGAAAAGGGGAAGTACAACGGGATCTGGGGGTCCTTGCACATCAGTCTATGAAAGTAAGCATGCAGGTACAGCAGGCAGTGAAGAAAGCGAATGGCATGTTGGCCTTTATAACAAGAGGAATCGAATATAGGAGCAAAGAGGTCCTTCTGCAGTTGTACAGAACCCTAGTGAGACCACACCTGGAGTATTGTGCGCAGTTTTGGTCCCCTAATTTGAGGAAGGACATTCTTGCTATTGAGGGAGTGCAGCGTAGGTTTACAAGGTTAATTCCCGGGATGGCGGGACTGTCATATGCTGAAAGAATGGTGCAGCTGGGCTTGGACACTGGAGTTTAGAAGGATGAGAGGACATCTCATTGAAACATATAAGATTGTTAAGGGCTTGGACACACTAGAGGCAGGAAACATGTTCCCGATGTTGGGGGAGTCCAGAACCAGGGGCCACAGTTCAAGAATAAGGAGTAAACCATTTAGAACGGAGACGAGGAAACACTTTTTCTCACAGAGAGTTGTGAGTCTGTGGAATTCTCTGCCTCAGAGGGCGGTGGAGGCAGGTTCTCTGGATGCTTTCAAGAGAGAGCTAGATAGGCTCTTAAAGATAGCGGAGTCAGGGGATATGGGGTGAAGGCAGGAACGGGGTACTGATTGGGGATGATCAGCCATGATCACATTAAATGGCGGTGCTGGCTCGAAGGGCCAAATGGCCTACTCCTGCACCTATTGTCTATTGTCTAAGACAATGTTCTTTACTATCTACAACACCACAAATTTTTGTGTTACTAATTATGCCTCTCACATTCACATCCAAGTCATTGATGCATATTACATACTTCAGGGGTCCCAGCAATGATCCTTGTTCACAGACTCCAATCGGAACAGTAACCCTCCACATATGCGTTACTCTCGTTTGAGTATCAGTTGGTCCACTTTCAGAAATATTTGATGTCACATTGAAAGGAGAAGTAGAGATAGAGCAAATTCTAACTACTCCCACAAATGATAGGCAAAATGTTTTGGGCAAAAACTGATGTCACTGATTCTGAGTAGGCCTATAGTATGCCAAAGCCTGTAAACTCAAGCCAAAATAATTTGAATGGCTTGGATTTATAAAACAAAATTGACTTACATTTTCTCAGAATAACGAGATATAATTTTTCACAACATTGAATTCTTTCATTTCAGTTCACCTATCTGTATGTGAATGAAAAGGCAATCTACATTGCTTTAACCGTGTACTGAGTGAAGCTCAAAAATACACAAAACTGCACATTCTGAGCTACCCTAGTTTTATTGGGCCTATAAAGCATTAAATGCATGTTTTGAGAGTTAATTTCAAGTATTACTCACTATTTATGAGATCCTTGTGTTCAGCAAGTGTTTTCATGGGATCCAGCCAGTACTGTTTAAAATAAATGGTGAATATTAGAACAAATTACTAAGTTTCTTTTATGTGGAATATTACACAACTTCAATAATATATTCAGAAATAAATCAAACATGTTTAATAGCAAGAACACCTGAAAGCTCTTTAGCAAGTACAGGTCCACCACTGATTTTCAAGCAACTTGTGGTCTGGCACCTCCTTCAAACCGGACAAAATTATGAGAGCGCACTTGAAATCCCCTCCCCAAATGTCCCCCCGAAAATGTGGCGCCTAGGCTGGGTGATGAATTTGCCCCTGTTGCCCCAGTTCTGGAACTCTGGCCAATCAGATCCGTTCCCATCACCAACGTCTGAGGCCGACTTTACAGCCCAGTTTCTCTGCTCTCCAGCAGCCTGGGTGGATCGTTCAACATCTCTCAGAGGCTGTGACTGACCTCTGTTGGTCCGGAAAAATGGATAATCCAGAAAGGCTTTGGAACCAAGGAAGAAGAAGAAAAAAACGGTGTTGGATCTGTACTCCCATCTTTAGAATTATCAAATACCCTGATTTGTTTAGATTTGAACCATTCTCGTGTAAATACATTCATTGTTCTTTATCTCCCCACAACATCGTCTATATCTCTCGTTTCCCTTATCCCTAACCAGTCTGAAGAAGGGTCTCGACCCGAAACATCACCCATTCCTTCTCTCCATGGATACTGTCTGTCCCGCTGAGTTACTCCAGCTTTTTGTGTCAGTCTGGGTTCCGAGTTGGCTGAGAAGGCTACTATGAGATGATGGGTGGGCAGGTAATTTGAAAGGTAATGCACTCTTTTGGCTATTTATGCATTCCCTGTGCTCTGATAAATGCACTTGAGGAGATTAATGGCATCCTGAATGCCCCTTCTCCATTTTGAGCAGCCATTGAGTCATAGAGTTGTACAGCCCAGAAATAAGTCTTCTGCCCTCAATGTCTATGCCAACTGCACTGCCCATCTTTTTGCCCATTTACACCAATCCCATTTGCCTATATTAGGAGTGTATCCTACTATACCATGACTATTTATGTCTAAATGCCTCTTAAATATAATCATTGCATGTGATTCTACCACCTCCTCTGGCAACAAGTTCGATATCAACCATTCTCTGTCTACCTATATGCCTGGTGACCCAATTGAACTGCAAACCTCGGTAAACTCAGACGTTGCTATCTGAAGTTTATGGCAACTACAAAAAGGAGGTTATAATACAGAAAAACAAAACAGTAGAGGAATTACAGAATCCATGTTGGTGGGATCAAATCCGAAACTGGGGGATGAATATTGAAGTTCACCCATGGATTTGCATCATATCACATGATATTGTCTGCATTTATAATATATCTACATTAAAATGGATTGTTTTTTATATTTTAAACGACAACTAAAGAAAGCACATACATATGTTATCCTATCAGCAAGATTTGCAATTTAGGAAGGCTGAGGAGCCATCTTTATTAAACTGAAGATAGACACAAAAAGCTGGAGTAACTTAGCGGGGACAGGCAGCATCTCTGGAGAGATGGAATGGGTGACGTTTTGGGTCGAGACCTTTCTTCAGACTAGTTAGGGACAATGTTCACTCTAAGCTGTGCGCGTGTGTGTGCACGCCCACAAGTTTTGAAACCAGTGCACAAAGAAAATTTATGTGCGCACAAAGGATTTTGAAATATGTATTAAAAAAACTCCGCTATAAAATTTCTCCGCTATCATAGCGGAGAAATTTTATAGCGGAGACTTTTTTTCCCCGAATTTCAAAATCTGCGGCCCGATCCGGCACCGGGGACAGCTGTAACCCGCTCGGGCATCGGGGAATTCCGGACCGCGGGCGCCACATCCGGTCCGCAGGCTTCACCCGGGGGAGGGCCGGGGCCGCCCTCCTCAAAGATGGCGGCGCTGCTGGCAGGAACCCAACGGTAAATGGACGGGACTGGACCTTGGAGAGGAGGGAGACGGAGGTGGGGAGGGAGGGGATGGGGGAAAAGGAGAGAGGTGTGGAGGGATTGGGGAAAGGGAAGGAGAGAGGGGGAAGAGAGAGGGGGAGGGGGAGGGGAGAGGGAGGAGAGAGGGGGGGAGAGGTGGAGGAGAGAGGGGGAGGGGGACTTGTTACAGTGTTAAAATAAAGAACGCTCTCATTTGAAAAACGGAAGCATTCAAGAGTCTGTATGTCATAGACACTACAATGTCACCTAAAATGTAGTAATCAATAATTATACAGTTATACAGTATATAATTTATACTTATTGGTAAAAATCTCATAATCATATTGATTTTATTGTACAGTTTACGAAGATCCATTTCAAATTCTGTAGCTGGCTTATTGAGTTTTTATTGAAAGAAATTTTGATTCACCATGTCAAATTCAAAGGATGCAAAGGGTGTGAAACGCAAAAAAACGGCAAGCTGGTTTAAAGTTGAATGGCTTAACGAAATAGTAAAAACTGCTACACCAAAAGCTCATGAAGTCATATATTTGCACAAGAATTCAGTGCGCACACACATTTGTAACAGCATAAAAATTTGCACAATTCAAGATTTCTGCGCACACCAACTACTAAAAATTAGAGGGAACATTGGTTAGGGATAAGGGAAATGAGAGATATAGACGAAGATGTAGAGAGATAAAGAATAATGAATTAAAGATATGCAAAAAAGTAACGAATAAAGGAAACAGGCCATTGTTAGCTGTTTGTTGGGTGGAAACGAGAAGCTGGTGCGACTTGGGTGGGGGAGGGATAGAGAGAGAGAATGCAGGGGTTCCTTGCAATTAGAGAAATCAATATTCATACCACTGGGCTGTAAGCTCCCCAAGTGAAATATGAGATGCTGTTCCTCCAATTTGCATTTAACCTCACTCTGACAATGGAGGAGACCTAGGACAGAAAGGTCTGTGTGGGAATGGGAAGGAGAATGAAAGTGTTTAGCAACTGGGAGATCAGGTAGGTTCAGGCGGGCTGAGCGAAGGTGTTCAGCGAAACGATCGCCCAGTCTACATTTGGTCTCGCCGATGTAAACGAGTTTACAACTTGAACAATGGATACAGTACTTGAGCTTCGAGGAGGTGCAAGTGAACCTCTGCCTAACCTGAAAGGACTGTCGGGGTCTCTGGACAGAGTCGAGGGAGGGGTTATAGCGACAGGTGTTGCATCTTCTGCGGTTGCAGAAGGTACCTGGGGAGGGGGTGGTTTGGGTGGGAAGGGATAAGTCAACCAGGGAGTTGCGGAGGGAACGGTCTCTGCAGAAGGCGGAAAGGGGTGGAAGTGGGAAGATGTGACTAGTGTTGGGATCGTCAGGCAACTCTGTGGCATATAGTCAGATGAGTGGTATAGACTGACAACTCCAAGGAGTGGAATGTAGTGCAAGGGTTAAACAAGTTCTTCAGCTAAAATGGAGTTGCCCACTAATGCCAAGCAAACAACCTTGGTTAGAAAATAATTAGGTGCTCAGAAAAATAACTTTGCTTGCTTGAAAGAACTAGTCCTCATATCATGCAGCTACAAGTATATACACGGACAAACTACAAAGACAAAATAAAAGGTAGACAAAAATGCTGGGTAAACTCAGGTGGGTGAGGCAGCATCTATGGAGCGATGGAATAGGTGACGTTTTGGGTCGAGACCCTTCTTCAGACTGATGTGGGGGGGGGCGGGAAGAAGAAAGGAAGAGGCGAAGCGAAGACAGTAAGCTGTGGGAGACCTGGGAAGGGGAGGGGAAGGAGGGAGAAAGCAAGGACTACCTGAAATTGGAGGTCAATGTTCATACCGCTGGGGTGTAAACTACCCAAGCAAAATATGAGGTGCTGCTCCTCCAATTTGCGGTGGGACTCACTCTGGCCATGGAAGAGGCCCAGGACAGAAAGGTCAGATTCAGAATGGGAGGGGGAGTTGAAGTGCTGAGCCACCGGGCGATCAGGTAGGTTAATGCGAAGCAATCGCCAAGCCTGCGCTTGGTCTCGCCGATGTAGAGCAGTTGACACCTAGAACAGCGGATGCAATAGATGAGGTTGGAGGAGGTGTAGGTGAACCTCTGCCTCACCTGGAAAGACTGCTTGGGTCCTTGGATGGAGTAGAGGGGGGAGGTAAAGTGACAAGTGTAGCATTTCCTGCGGTTGCAAGGGAAAGTATCAGGGGAGGGGGTGGTTTGGGTGGGAAGGGTCATATTGACCAGGGAGTTGCGGAGGGGACGGTCTCTGCAGAAAGGGGAGGAGATGGGAAGATGTGGCCAGTGGTGGGATCCCGTTGGATGTGGCGGAAATGTCGGAGGATTATTTGTTGTATGCGACGGCTGGTGGGGTGGAAGGTGAGGACAAGGGGGACTCTTTCCTTGTTACGAGTAGGGGGATGGGGAGTGAGAGCGGAGCTATGGGATATAGAGGAGACCCTGGTGAGAACCTCATCTACAGTAGAAGAGGAGAACCCCCGTTCCCTGAAGAATGAGGACATCTCCGATGACCTGGTTTGGAACACCTCATCCTGGGTGCAGATGCGGCGTAGACGGAAGAATTAGGAGTAGGGGATAGAGTCCTTACAGGAGCAGGGTGGGAAGAAGTGTAGTCCAGACAGCTATGGGAGTCAGTGGATTTGCAGTAGATGTCGGTCAGTAGTCTGTTACCTGCGATGGAGATAGTGATGTCTAGAAACAATAGGGAGATGTCGGAAATGGTCCAGGTGAATTTGAGTGCCGGATGGAAGCTAGAAGTTAGTGGTGAAATGGACAAAGTCAGTGAGATATATAAAATTATGAAAATCATAGATAGGGTAAATAGTCAGAATCTTTTTCCGCAGGGTGGAAATATCAAAGACCTGAGAGCATAGCTTTAAGGCGAGAAGGGAAAAATGTAAAGGACATGTGAGGGGCATTTTTTCCCCCCACAGTGAGTGGTGGATGCCTGGAACCCGCTACCTGGAGTCATGGTGGACGTAGATATGATAATGGTCTTTAAGAGATATTTGGATAAGCATATTGATATGGAAGGATATAGATAATGAGCACGCAGAGAAGATTGTTTTAACTTGGCAACCTGTTTGGCATGGTTATTGTGGGCAAAAGAGCTTATTCCTGCGCTGTACTGTTCTATGTTCCACGTTCTCCTCGGGCTGAGAACTGGAATTGTGCCAGAACTCTCAGGTTTTCAGACACTTATTATTTTATTGCTCTTTTATTGTTGATTTAATGTTTCATTTGTAATCTTTTATGGTTGGTGTTCTTTCTTCATCATTGATCCGAATCCTCAAAACCTATTTGCATTATTACAGACAAACACAACTTTAAAAAATCAGAAATCTGCATGACATGTACTGATTCCCTATTAACCACTCTGCTGTTAATGTCTTATTGTTTTAATAGTTTATTTGATTGATGTGTAACATTTTTGAATTTATAGAATCTTCCAGCATGTACTTGTGTAATTTGGCACATTTTAAAGAAAATGTTGGTATAAAAAGTTAAAAACCGAAGATTAAAAAAATCTATTTCTAATCATTTGGCCCCCTTTTACCTTTATGTGTCACTTACAGTTTGATGACTTCTGTCACAATATCGCAAACCAAAATATTCAGTCTCCATTAGGTTTACGTTTCGAAAGACATAATCCAGGACAACAGACCCCTTAGTAGATTTCTGTGGAGAATAATTCATAAGCACCATTTCAGAAAAATAATCACTATCTGCATGTACAAACCATTACAGTTTTATTATAGTGTTTTTAACTGAAAAAATAGTGACCATAGACAAAACAATTATGAGTAGAAATGTGATATCAATGTGGTAAAATATATTCTTTATCAACTGGCTAATAAAAGATGCAATACATTGAAAACAATTTTTACGCAATGTAGTGCTGAAAAACATTATATTAGTGAGCCCACTGAAAATATTTGACAGGTTGCAACATGTTTTTAGGGAGTTGCATTCATATGGTAAAACTACTGTACGATTGTACATTTGGTATCAAAATCTATTTTGTTGTTGAGTGACAAATATTGGGGAAAGAAACCAGAACAACATTTTTCTCTTACTTAATTAGCACCATAGGATCTTTTAGATCTATTATTGTGTCCAGATGTGGCCTAGAATCTCTTTATTGAAAGGCAGTCCTTCTGAAAATCCAACATTTCCTTAATATTCCTCTGAAGTGTGAGTTTATATTCTGTTCAAACGTAAAGTGTGTCTTTAATCCAAACACTTTATATAATTTGAAAATGCATTGCATATTTCTGCACAAAAAGGCATAATAGTTCAAGTTTGCTCAAATACATCATTGAAAATATTGTTTGAATTAATAAAGTTAAATACTCGTAAATTGTATCTGAATGTGTAGCTCCTTCTAATGACATCACAGAGATTAATCAATATTGCACCATAAAGTATTTTGTACCTCTGTCTAGTGAAATAACTGCCTTGATTAACTCAATGCAGCAAAACTCTATTAATCCGGCACGAGCGAGATTTTGAGCTGGGCTACCAGATTTGCAGGAATGTCAGTGGTTGATATCTGGAACATGCTCCAGAGGAGGTGGTGGAATCAGATACATTCATTATCTTTAAGAGGTATTATATATAAAGGGAGGAGCCGCTGAGAAGCCAAGGCTGGAGCTTTGTGAGTCGGAGGTGGAGCCCCACAAGTCGATGAAGCCCGCGACCTGGGACGACAGAGCCCGCGGTTGGGTTTGCGCCACAGAGGCATCCAGACAGGACCCGGCAGCGTTAATGGAGAAGTCGGTGCAGCGGTCAATGATGGCTCCAACGAACGGACGAGGACGGACACGTGGAAGTGAGGACGCCGCTGCCGAAGGAAGGAACAAAGGAGGACCTGGCGTGGGGGGACGGGAAGAGCAACTGGGGAACTGGCGCAGGGGGGGGGGGTGGAGGGGGGAATTTGTAACTTTGTAAGCGCCCTTTATATGCGACTATTTGCATATCTTGGGTATGCAAGCAAAGAATTTTACTGTGACTTGGCAGAAGTGACAATAAAGTATTCAATTCAATTCAATTAATTTATTCAGACTCATGAACAGTCATGGTATGGAAGGAGACACATGTTGTGGTCTAATAGGATTGGTGTAGATGAGCATAAAGATCTCTTTGGATGTGGTGGGTTGAAGGGGTCCCTTTTCTGTTTTATACAAATCCACGACTCTCATACTCAAATACACCTTTATATCACTTTTTTGTAACACAGTAACATTCCAATGAAGCCAGTAACTCCCCGTTGGATTGCAACCTTGTCATGGTCAGGGTGCTTGTGTGTCTCAGTGACCCCTAGAGCTATGCCAGCGGGAGATTCATCTCCTGTTAGGGTCTCCCATGCTGGACAGGTCGAAGGGTAGAGGCGAGATGAAGAGCGATCCACTGGTCCTCCAGGTTGGAGTTTGAGCACAGGGCTAACTACCCAGTCTCGTAAAACAAATATGTTATGGAAACAGCAACTGAAGGAATCAACACTACTGCGCGTGATGGACTTCCAGGGCTATCGACAGATGCTAGGATGAATGTCAATGGTGAAAGCCGAAAGGAAGAGAACCAGACAACATCCCAAGAATAGCCCTGCGCTGGACACCGGAAGGGAAAAGGAAAAGAGGGAGACACAAAAGAGGGATGCTTTCAAGAGAGAGCTAGATAGGGCTCTTAAAAATAGCAGAGTCAGGGGATATGGGGAGAAGGCAGGAACGGGGTACTGATTGGGGGAAATCAGCCATGTTCACATTAAATGGCGGTGCTGGCTCGAAGGGCCGAATGGCCTACTCCTGCATCTATTGTCTATATTGTCCAAAAGCACCTGCCATCGAACTGTAGAGGAGGAAATGAAAATAATGGACCTGATCTGGGGTAGTGTCCAGAAGATAGCCCAGAACAGACAGGAGTGGAGGATCTTCGTTACTGCCCTACATGCCAGGAGGCATAATAGGCAGTAAGTAAGCAAGTAAGTATGTAAGTAAGAAGCCAGTAAACATTAAAGGAGTACATGACACATATACAACATATAATCCTCCAACATTTTCGCCATCTGCAACGGGATCCCACCACTGGCCACATCTTCCCATCCTCTCCCCTTTCTGCTTTCCGCAGAGACCATTCCCTCCGTAACTCCCTGGTCAATATGTCCCTTCCCACCCAAACCACCCCCTCCCCTGGTACTTTCCCATGCAACTGCAGGAAATACTACACTTGTCGCTTTACCTCCCCCCTCGACCATCCAAGGACCCAAGCAGTCTTTCCAGGTGAGGCAGAGGTTCACCTGCACCTCCTCCAACCTCATCTACTGCATCCACTGTTCCAGGTGTCAACTGCTCTACATCGGTGAGACCAAGCGCAGGCTTGGCGATCGCTTCGCCCAACACCTCTGCTCAGTTCACAATAACCAACCTGATCTCCCGGTGGCTCAGCACTTCAACTCCCCCTCCCATTCCGAATCCAACCTTTCTGTCCTGGGCCTCCTCCATGGCCAGAGTGAGTCCCACCGCAAATTGGAGGAACAGCACCTCACATTTGGCTTGGGTAGTTTACACCCCAGCGGTATGAACATTGACTTCTCCAATTTCAGGGAGTCCTTGGTTTCTCCCTCCTTCCCCTCCCCTTCCCAGGTCTCCCACAGCCTACTGTCTCCGACTCTTCCTTTCTTCTTCCCAAAGCCCCCTCCCACCCCCACATCAGTCTGAAGAAGGGTCTCGACGCGAAACGTCACCTATTCCTTCGCTCCACAGACGCTGCCTCACCCGCTGAGTTTCTCCAGCTTTTTTGTCTACCTTCAATTTTTCCAGCATGTGCAGTTCTTTCTTAAACATGACACAACCAGGTAAGTTTTAAAGGAGTTTTAAGGGAATGCTGGAACAAGGGTCCCGGTGAATTAAAAGGTGCACTTGATTCCAAACCATTGTAATTTCCAAATTATCAGATTGCAGATTAGAGTACTGAAGTTCCTCCTCCTCAGAGCAAGTCATCCCTGCCTCAATCTCCAGTGACAATGTGTATGTTCCATTCCCTTTCTGTCCTCCAAATATGCTTATCCATACAGGAAACTTAGGGTTAGGCAACTGTACCCATTATTCTCAAGATAAAACCATAAAAAAAATTACTGCCTGTATTTCCATTTTACCTTTGATGTAAAATACTGGTATAATGCATACAGTGCCCTCCATAATGTTTGGGACAAAGACCCATCGTTTATTTATTTGCCTCTGTACTCTATTACAATTTGTCTGTAATGTTGTGACAAGCAAGATCATCACCTCATCGCACTTGCGCTTCTGACAATAATCTCCTTTTGGCTTCTCTTCTTCTCACTCCGCAATCTCTCGGAAAACTCAAGTTCTTGCTTTAGAAACATAGAAAAATAGGTGCAGGAGTGGGCCATTGAGCCAGCACCGCCATTCAATATGATCATGGCTGATCATCTAAAATCTAAAATCAGTATCCCGTTCCTGCTTTTTCCCCATATCCCTTGATTCGTTTAGCCCTAAGAGCTAAATCTAACTCTCTCTTGAAAACATCCAGTGAATTGGCCTCCACTGCCTTCTGTGGCAGAGAATTCCACAGATTCACAACTCTTTGGGTGAAGAAGTTTTTCCTCATCTCAGTCCTAAATGGCCTACCCCTTATTCTTAAAATTGCTTTAACGGATGCTTGTTTAATCTCGAGTTTCTCTTCTTCTCAGCTCCACATGTTCTTGGGAAATGCTGCACCTACATACCTGTCTTTCACAAATCATGCACTCTGACCTAAAACCCTCTGCATCTCAAGGCTTACCTACTTAAGGACCAAATGCTGATCAATTTTTGCTACTCAGTTGGTTATCATAGGGATAAGGAAGCAAACTTACCAGGTTATCAGGAGTTAGGTTATGGTCCAAATACATGGAATTTATGAGGAAATTTATCAAACATCTGAAATTCATGAGATGTAATACAAATTAGATATCCAGCAAATATTCTTATATTATCAGATATTTCATTCAGTTTAATTATGGAGAGACATTTTTTTCTAAAGCCATGCCATGAATCTCTAATGAATCCCAACATATCCAAGAAGTCCCTCCGCTTCAAAGTGAGAGTACAGTGGGTTTGGTAATGCAAAAAAAGTTTATTTTCACCTAATTGTTTAAATGGCCACCCTTACCCTGTTCCTCTATCCTAATCCCTCCAACCTAAAGCAAAACTCAACAAATGATTCAGAGTGTTTTATTTCTATGCACGACAGCTAAGAACTCCTACTCACCACTCTCATACCACCACAATATGGTGACTTTAAGCTTTTGTTTAAGTGTGAATTGCCAATAACCTGTTAAGATCGCACTGTGTATGAATCCAAATTATGTGGAAAGCTAGAAAATTATACAAACAAAATGATCAAATAACTAGTTAATTCATCCTGCAGGTGACTAGTTTCGACTTGACCTGAATCATTCAAGGCTAAACCCTACCCTGAACTCCAAAAGGGGAAAAATTGCTTTAAAATACTTTAAAATGTTGAGTAAAAAAAGCGTCCATGAAGTTAACAGACTATAATTTCCAGGCTGCAACCATTTATCACATTTAACATTCTGTAAGCTTGGCATTTTTTTGTACAAAGCAAAATGCAGAGATAATGATTGTCGGCATGTACTGACTCAGAGCTTTGGAATTTTAGATAGAATACACAGAAGTACAGTGCCCTCCATAATGTTTGGGACAAAGACCTTTAATTTATTTGGCCTCTGTACTCCACAATTTTGAGATTTTGGTTTCATCATGTAGAAATTACAGCTGTGTTTATACAGAGCACCCCCCCCCCCCCCCCACCCCCCAGAGCAAAGTATGGAAGAAAGAAGGAACTGCCCAAGATCCAAAGCATTTCACCTCATCTGTGCAACATGGTGGTGGGGGTGTTATGGCCTGGGCATGTTTGGCTGCTGAAGGTACTGGCTCACTTATCTTCATTGATGATACAACTGCTAATAGTAATACCATAATGAATTCTGAAGTGTATAGACACATCCTATCTGCTCAAGTTCAAACAAATGCCTCAAAACTCATTGGCCGTCGGTTCATTTCACAGCAAGCCAATGATCCCAAACATACTGCTAAAGCATCAAAGGAGTTTTTAAAAGCTGAAAAATGGTAAATTCTTGAGTGGCCAAGTCAATCACCTGATCTGATCCCAATTGAGCATGCCTTTTATATGCTGAAGAGAAAACTGAAGGGGACTAGCCCCTAAAACAAGCATAAGCTAAAGATGGCTGCAACACAGGCCTGGCAGAGCATCACCAGAGAAGACACCAAGCAACTGATGATGTCCATGAATCACAGACTTCATGCAGTCATTGCATGCAAAGGATATGCAACAAAATACTAAACATAACTACTTTAATTTACATGACATTACTGTGTCCCAAACATTATGGTGCCCTGAAATGGGGGGACTATGTATAAACACTGCTGTAATTTCTACATGGTGAAACCAAAATGTATAAAAATGGCCTTTATTAAAATCTGACAATGTGCATTTTAACCACATGTGATTTTTTCTAATACAAATCTCAAATTGTGGAGTACAGAGGCAAATAAATAAATGATGGGTCTTTGTCCCAAACATTATGGAGGGCACTGTAAATAGCATAGAATCCAGAACTACTGTGTCCTGTCGCTTTAGAGCATGAAACTCAAGATTTTGGTGGGACAGCAAGCACTATTTATGCATTTTTAAGTTAATTGAATGGTATAGGTAGGCGGCATATCCATTTGAGTTAATAAGCATGAACCCATGCACCATAACAAGCAACAACCCAAATTAAGAGTTTATAATAAAATGGTCAAAACCATGGTCATTATCCCTAATTAACCGTTCTCGATCCAAATGCATTTACATATATTATCCAGCAGATTCCTCTCCAGTAACTTTCTTACCACAGATGTCAGGCTTCTTGATCTACAATTCCCATGTTTTCCTTTACAGCCCTTCTTAAATAGAGATACATCCAGTCTTCCTGCATCTCACTCATGTCTAACGATGGTTCATATATCTTAGCCATGACTCCTGCAATTTCTTCTCTAGATCACTGGTGTCCTCGGATATATCTGATCAGGTCTGCGAGATTTACCTATCTGCATGTCTTAGGATGTGCAGATAGGTAAGCATGGGGGCGCAGTGGTAGAGTGGATGCCTTATAGCGAATGCAGCGCCTGAGACCCGGGTTCGATCCCGACTACAGGTGCTGTCTGTACGGAGTTTGTACGTTCTCCCCGTGACCTGCGTGAGTTTTCTCCGCGATCTTCTTTTTCCTCCCACACTCCAAAGACGTGCAGGTTTGTAGGCTAATTGATTTGGTAAATTTTAAAACTGTCCCTCGTGGGTGTAGAATAGTGTTAGTGTGCGGGGATCGCTGGTGGGCGCAGACCCGGTGTTTCCGCGCTGTATCTCTAAACCAAATTAAACTTATCCTCCTCAACTGTACTGCACACCGTCTTCTTAACATCTCCATTAATTGCCCCAAGTTTCCTTGTCGTCATGTCTTTCTCCACGGTAAATACAAAGGAGAAATATTCATTTAGAACCTTGCCCATCTCCTGCTGCTCAGGACATGGATGATCACTTTGGTTTCAGGTTTCAGGATGTTCACTTTGGATCAAAGTAAAAAACCCATAGAAAAATAGGTGCAGGAATAGGCCATTTGACCCTTTGAGCCATTCAATATCACCATGGCTGATCATCTAAAATCAGTACCCCGTTCCTGCTTTTTCCCCATATCCCTTGATTCATTTAGCCCTAAGAGCTAAATCGAAAACATCTAATGAATTGGCCCCACTGTCTTCTGTGGCAGAGAATTCCAGATTCACAACTCTCTGGGTGATTTTTTTTTTCCTCATCTCAGTCCCAAATGGCCTACCCCTTATTCTTAAACTGTAACCCCTGGTTCTGGACTCCCCCAACATCGGGAACATTTTTCCTGCATCCAGCCTGTCCAATTCCTTAAGAATTTAATATGTTTCTAGAAGATCCCCTCTCATCCTTCTAAATTCCAGTGAATACAAGCCCAATCGACCCATTCTTTCATCATATGTCAGTCCCGCCATCCCAGGAATTAACCTGGTGAACCTCCCTCAATAGTAATAATGTCCTTCCTCAAATTAGGAGGCCAAAATTGCCAGGTGCGGTCTCACCAGGTCCCTGTACAACTGCGGTAGGACCTCCTTGCTTCTAAACTCAAATCCTCTCGCAATGAAGGCCAACATGCCTTCTTCACTGCCTGCTGTACCTGCATGTTGTATTCTCTCTCCAGTTATCATTTTTTCCTAATATTCTTTAAAAATCTCTTTGGATTCTTCTTAATATTATCTGCCAGAGCTAAATCATGCCCTATTTTTGCCCATCTGATTTCCTTCTTAAATATGCTCCTCAGTCCTCAATACACCTCCAAGGATATACTTCATCCCAGCTACCTATACCCAACCCATGCCTCCTTTTCCCTGACCAGAGCTTCAATTTTTCCTGTCATCCAGGTTTATTTACTCCCACTGGCCTTGCCCCTCACTCCAACAGCAACTTGAACTTTGTACTAGTCCTCCAGGATCCCTCTGCCCTACCACACTCCACAGGGCCCAATTGGTCACTATGAAGATCCTTCCCTGGGTTGTCTTTCCAAAATACAAAGCTTCACACTTATCTGTGTTTCAGACGCCTTTTGCCATTCCTCGGCCCACTTGCCTAGCTGATCAAGATCCCGCTGTTATTCTTGATAAACCATCTTCACCGTCTATAATAGCACCTACATTCGTGTCAACTTCAAGCTTGCTAATAGTCTTGTACATTCTCATCGAAAACATTACTATAGATGACAAACAGCAATTGAACCAGCACCGGTCCCTAAAACACACCACTGGTTACTGGGCCGCAGGCCTTAACAACGTACCACCACCAGCCTCCGTTTGGTACCACTAAGACAAGCAAAAATAGAATCAGTTGGCAATAGATTAAAGGCTCTTTATCTGATTGACTGCAACATTTACAACAAATTAAATTGAACAAGTCACTTATAGAAATAAATAGGTGTGATCTAATAATTAGATCTAATAAAAGAGACATGGTTGCATGGTGACCAAGACTTAGAGCTAAATATTCCGTGTTACTAGACATTAAGAAAGATGGAAAGGAACAGTAGTTAGGCGCGGGGGGGGGAGGGGGGGGGGAGGGAGGGCGCTGTTGATAAAGATACTGAGGAGAAGGACAAGAAGTGAATTCTGCACTCCCTGTCTACCCTCTACCTTTCCAGGTGGTCACTCAGCTAACCTGTTGTCTGTACCATCAGTGTGATCATCACACAAAAGCTACTGCCTATGTTGCTCTCAGCATCATGAATGCTCCTGAGCTCCAGCTGCTCAATCAGGAACTGCAGATGAACCCACTTCCCACAGGTATGGTTCCCAGGGACACTGGAAAATTCCCTGGTCCTCCACATCCTGCAGGAGAATATGACTGGCCTGATTAACATTTCTAAACCACCAAGACTAAAGAGGAAAGTAATAGATCTTAATTATCTTATCCTACCATTGCTCAGAATTGTATTGTAATGCATTTATTTAAGTGGTTATGATATTAAGTTCGATTTTAAGCAAAACAAGTATCATAAAAATGGCACATTTCACCTTATATTTTAAACCAGAATCAATTTCAACAGTTGGGATTGCAGATGGCATTTTGTATTCCCTGGCACAGAAAGATTTAGTCCAGCCACAAACCAAAGATTCTCAGAATTTCAGGATGCTCTTTCAGTATGCCTCATTATCTAGGTTACCCGGTAAAATGTCATAAGCCTTCTTTCTGCCTATTTAACTTACCACTACAAAAATAAAATTGAATAAACAGGACAGGAACAAAATCTGCAAAACAAATTATTTGAAAACGTGGCCAAATCTTGAAATTACTGTGGAGTTTTATTCAAAATGCAATGTGAATTTTATTTGTTCATGTTGTTTTGCTGATTACTGTTGAAAAGCTACATTTTCTAACATATTTAAATCAAAACCATCATTATTCAATATGAGAATTCTAATAAAAATCTAATCTAAAAATAAATCTCATCCTAATAATAATCTATTAAAAAAATCTAATTCCATACCTTAAACAAAAGTTACAAGATCTGGAAATAATTCACAATCTGATTCAAGAAAAAGTTGAAAGTTCCCCAGTATTATTTCAAATCCAGAAGCCAAAATTAACATTTGACAGTTGTCATTTAAATTGCCTAGAAATGCACTAAGCTTAAGATTCCAGACATTATTTTCACAGTTGAGTTGCTGGAATGGTATATCAGTTTCTGCAGGAGGAAGTCGTTAAATGGTTATGTCCAAGAGTCTTAATTGGTATGTTTATATTTCAAAAACTTTACACTAGCATCTATTCAGTGATTCATCTATGATTCATAATTTGGATTGTGAATCAGAAGGGAAGTTCTGTGTGCTACAAAGAAAGAGGTAATAATTATACTGAAGCTATTGGTTGTTTGATGGAATTTGAAATCTTGCATTAACCCATTAGAATAACCTCCTTTGTGACTAACCACCTTACTTCATACTTCTGCAAATTTGATCCAATTTTGTTAATCAAAATCAGTTACACAATATCAGCTTTTCATAGAGATGCAATTTAGTCATCATTCACTGAAAAATTTAACCAGTTGCCAAGATACACCGGCCCAGGCATGACATGCTATGACTTATTTGTTTAAATTTCAATTTTATGACTAAACAGACCATTTAACAGATACAAATACCTCACACAAAATACAAAGTGCTGAAGGCACTCAGTGGGGCAGGCAGCATCTGCAAAGGAAATGGACAAAGTTTTTGGGTTTGGGACCTTTCTTCAGACTAAATTCTAATATTGTATGCAGGACATCCACTTTAATATTCCCCTTTCCACCCAACTGTACGGATATCTGAATTGCACAGCTCAATGTACAGGCTGCATGGGAAGTCACTTTCTATTTGATTTAAATGCCCATCCATAAAGCAAAGAATATATGCATCCAATTTCAGGTCATTGTTTTGTATGAGACAAACCCAATATCCTTAGGTTTCTTATATCTTTGTTGCCTCATGATACAATGAAATGTATCAAATGTAATGACTTTAAAATCTGTCAAGAATTGTACGCATTACGTAAATTTGAGAACATTTTAAATTACCCTCCCACAAAAAACTAAAAATGATCAACTAATAATTGATTAAGAAAGAACTGCCGATACTGGAAAAATCTAAGGTAGACAAAAAAGCTGGAGAAACTCAGCAGGTGAGGCAGCATCTATGGAGCGAAGGAAAACATGATGTTTCGGGTCGAGACCCTTCTTCAGACTGATGTTGTGGGAGGGGGGAGGGGGGGCAGGAAAAAGAAAGGAAGAGGCAGAGACAATAGGCTGTGGGAGAGCTGGGAAGGGGAGAGGAAGGAGGGAGAAAGCAAGGACTATCTGAAATTGGAGAAGTCAATGTTCATACCGCTGAGGTGTAAAGAAGTCAATGTTCATACCCAAACTCTACCTCCACTACATCGACGACTGCATTGGTGCTACCTCCTGCACCCATGCAGAACTCACTGACTTTGTCCATTTCACCACTAACTTCTAGCTTCCATCCGGCACTCAAATTCACCTGGACCATTTCCGACATCTCCCTATTGTTTCTAGACCTCACTATCTCCATCGCAGGTAACAGACTACTGACCGACATCTATTGCAAATCCACTGACTCCCATAGCTGTCTGGACTACACTTCTTCCCACCCTGCTCCTGTAAGGACTCTATCCCCAACTCCTAATTCTTCCGTCTACGCCGCATCTGCACCCAGGATGAGGTGTTCCAAACCAGGTCATCGGAGATGTCCTCATTCTTCAGGGAATGGGGGTTCTCCTCTTCTACTGTAGATGAGGTTCTCACCAGGGTCTCCTCTATATCCCATAGCTCCGCTCTCACTCCCCACCCCCCTACTCATAACAAGGAAAGAGTCCCCCTTGTCCTCACCTTCCACCCTACCAGCCGTCGCATACAACAAATAATCCTCCGACATTTCCGCCACAATCCAACAGGATCCCACCACTGGCCACATCTTCCCATCTCCTCCCCTTTCTGCAGAGACCGTCCCCTCTGTAACTCCCTGGTCAATTCGTCCCTTCCCACCCAAACCACCCCCCTCCCCTGGGTACTTTCCCTTGCAACCGCAGGAAATGCTTACACTTGTCGCTTTACCTCCCCCCTCGACTCCATCCAAGGACCCAAGCAGTCTTTCTAGGCGAGGCAGAGGTTCAGCTGCACCTCCTCCAACCTGATCTATTGCATCTGCTGTTCCAGGTGTCAACTGCTCTATATCGGTGAGACCAAGCGCAGGCTTGGCGACCAACACCTCCGCTCAGTTTGCAATAATCAACCTGATCTCCCGGTGGCTCAGCACTTCAACTCCCCCTCCCATTCCGAATCCAACCTTTCTGTCCTGGGCCTCCTCCATGGCCAGAGTGAGGCCCACCGCAAATTGGAGGAACAGCACCTCATATTTCGCTTGGGTAGTTTACACCCCAGCGGTATGAACATTGACTTCTCCAATTTCAGGTAGTCCTTGGTTTCTCCCTCCTTCCCCTCCCTTTCCAAGCTCTCCCACAGCCTACTGTCTCCGCCTCTTCCTTTCTTTTTCCTGCCCCCCCCCCCGACATCAGTCGCTCCATAGATGCTGCCTCACCCGCTGAGTTTCTCCAGCTTTTTTGTCTACCAACTAATAATTGAGCTACCTTATGTTCTGAATTTCCCTGCAACCTTAAACTTGTAAATTTCAATTTCCATTCCAACTTGTCTTATGCATGATTGATAATAGAAGATTATTACTGATCTACTTTAATAATTCAATCCTCTTTTGAACTCCAATATCAATTATAATCTGTTGTGTAATTTTGTAAACCTTTTTTCTTCACTATAAAATAGAGTTTGCTTACCCTATCTGTTTCCATATTTTTATTTACTCATTGTTTGTGATGTATATAAATGGCTTGGACGAAAATGTAAACGGGTTGGTTAGTAAGTCTGCAGACACTAAAATGTGTGGAGTTGTGGACAGTGAAGAGTGCTTTCAACGGATACAGTGGGATAAAGATCAATTGCAGATATGGGCGGAGAAATGGTGGATAGAGTTTGAAACGGGCAAGTGCGAAGTTTTGCTCTTCAGGAGGACAAATGTAAGGGAGAAAACAATTTAAAAGCGTTGATGTACACAGGGACATTGGGGTCCAGATCCACAGCTCCCTGAAATAAGCAATAGATAGAATAGTAAAGATGGCGTATACTCAGGGCGTCGAAAAGTCACATTGCAGCTTTATAAAACTTTGATTAAGCCATATTTAGAGTACTGTGTGCAGTTTAGTTGCCCCATTACCGGAAGGATGTGGTGTCATTGGAGAGAGAGCAAAAGAGGTTTACCAGGATGCTGCCTAGATCAGATGGTATTGGTTATAGGAGAGTTTGGACAAACTTGGATTGTTTTCCGCAGAGCTTCGGAGGCGAAGGGGAGACCGAAAAGAAGTTTATAAAATTATGAAAGGTATAGGGTAGACAGAATTTTTCCCCTGGGTGGAAATATCAAATACTAGAGGGCAAAGCTCAAGGTAAAAAGGAGATGAATAGGGCCAGATATTTACACAGAATGGTAGGTGCCTGGAATGCGGTGTCAGGGGTGGTGGTGAAGCAGATAAGATAGTGTCATTTAAGAGGCTTTTTAGATAGGCATATGCATATTCAGCTAGTTGTGTGATATAGATCATGTGCAGACAGAAGGGATTAGTTTAATTTGGCACAGACATCAAGGTCTGAATGGCCTGCTCCTGTGTTGTTCTATGTTCTATTTATTTATTTCATGGAGTACATTCTGTATATACATTTGCCATGGTTATTCAACTTGTTTTTTTAAATTTAAACTCAGATGCTTTTAAACAGTTTTCAGCTAATCGGTTTCTTGAAATTTGTAATTCCTTTTATTTATTTTCATTTTGTAAATGTCCGTTTAACTCACTCAAAGACTAATCCAAAAGTTAACATCTGACATTGTAAAAAGATATTGCTGATATTAAAGATAAATATTGCAATGATTCTTTAATATGAACATGAATGAAACAATTAAATTATTCTGCTTAGATCTCAATCTGATGCAATTCTTCAGATGTTCAAAAATACAGGAGTCAAAGACAGCAGATGTGTGCCAAGTGCATCTATTAGAACATTTTATCAGTTTGAAACTTTATATGATCTTAAAATAATAACATTTGTGAAAAACACGACTTGGAGACATCAGTTTACAAGCATGTAGCTAACTACTGGGCTTGATACATTATACCACGTTTATAGAAGGAGCATCAAGAGTCTGCCGCTCCTAGACCTGTAATCCCTCATGCTATTGTGTTGCCAGAAATACTGTATGTTGAGTTTCGTTGAATCGTGGTTGATTATCTCTTAATCCTTGAGGGCTTTTAAAAAAAAAATCAATGTTGGCGTAACAATAGACAATAAACAAGAGACATTAGATGCAGGAGTAGGCCATTCGGCCCTTCGGGCCAGCACCGCCATTTAATGTGATCATGGCTGATCATCCACAATCAGTACCCCGTTCCTGCCTTCTTTCCATATCCCCTAACTCTGCTATCCATAAGAGCTCTATCTAACTCTCTCTTGAAAGCATCCAGCGAACCAGCCTCCACTGCCCTATAAGGCAGAGAATTCCACAGACTCACAACTCTTTGTGTGAAAAAGTGTTTTCTCATCTCCGTTCTAAATGGCTTACCCCTTATTCTTAAACTATGGCCCCTGGTTCTGGACTCCCCCAACATCGGGAACATGTTTCCTGCCTCTAGCGTGTCCAAACCCTTAATAATCTTATATGTTTCAATAAGATTCCCTCTCATCCTTCTAAATTCCAGAGTATATAAGCCCAGCATCTCCAATCTATCAACATATGACAGTCCTGCCATCCCAGGAATTAACCTCGTGAACCTACGCTGCACTCCCTAAATAGCAAGAATGTCCTTCCTCAAGTTTGGAGACCAAAACTGCACACAATACTCTAGGTGTGGTCTCACTAGGGCTCTGTACAACTGCAGGAGGACCTCTTTGTTCCTATACTCAACTCCTCTTGTTATGAAGGCCAACGTGCCATTCGCTTTCTTCACTGCCTGCTGTACCTGCATGCTTACTTTCAGTGACTGTTGAACAAGGACCCCCAGATCCCGTTATACTTCCCCTTTTCCCAACTTGACACCATTTAGATAATAATCTGCCTTCCTGTTTTTGCCACCAGTGGATAACCTCACATTTATCCACATTAAACTGCATCTGCCATGCACCCGCCCACTCACCCAACCTGTCCAAGTCACCCTGCATTCTCATAGCATCCTCCTCACAGTTCGCACTGCCACCCAGCTTTGTGTCATCTGCAAATTTGCTAATTTTGCTGTAACAGTAAGCAAAAATGTATAATCTGTAATTACATCCATTTTAATATCTTAAAGAGAAAGAACTGAACTCTTTGAACATATATCAGCATCTTATCATTCAATAATAATTTCACAAAGGTAGGTTTTAACTCCAAACAGCTATAAAAAAAAGAAAGAATTAAAAAGAAGCTTTTGATGAGCTTAACAAATACATATTGAGTCATGCAGACCTGGAACATTGGTTTGGTCCCTATTTTTCGATAAATTAGCGAAAAGCATTGAGTCTGAGTAAAAGGTGCCATAATTAGTCCAAGTGTAGACCGTCTCCTTTACATCAGCGAGACCAAGCGTTGATTTGGCAAACATTTCACCAAAAACTTGAGCTTTGTTTGCCAAGGCCTGCTAAATCTCCCAGTAGTTAACCATTTTTTCTCCCTCCCCTTCCCATTCACGCATTTATCTTTCTATCCTTGGCCTCATCCATGGTCAGAGTGAGGCCACACATACATTCGAGGAGAGTATCTCATTTTTTGCTTAGAATCCAACTGTATGAGCATTGAATTCGCCAATTTCAAGTAATACTCCCTGTCCAGACCCTCTATCCCATCCCCACCTCCACGATTATCTACGACCAACCACATTTCTGATGCCTCCAGGTCGGAGTCCTCACTTCCAAATCATGCCACCGCTGACAGCCTCCAGGACAGGACCTGCAGTGCCACTGCCACCAGATTAAGCAGAGCCACTTGACGCTGACAAACCAGTCGCCTCATTGGCCACCCCCAAGCCACGTCACCGATCCTCACAGCCATACAGTGCAGAGGTCCTTCGGCCCAACTCACCCATGCCAACCAAGATGCCCCATCTAAGCGAGTCCTATTTGCCTGCATTTGGCACACATCCCCCTTAACCTTTCCTATCCAAGTGAAGTCCCTCGGATGCAAGTTCTTCGCAACTCTGGCCTTGATCCTTACAAGTGCTCCTCTTATATCAATGTGAAAGCAACTTGAAACATGACAATGCAAAGTAATCCCACAGATAATTAAGATAGTAGGTAAATTAGTGAAGAATACAGGTACACTCTAAATCTGACTGCTGATGTACATGAAGGTGGCAACTGAATTTAATTTATTATTTTATTTTATAACGCTGTTTTATCTGGTTTAATATTTTGGGCCTGGAAGTTTATGCAGTGTTATATTTTTATCCTGTTAGTTAATAAATTATCATCAGCAGACTCAGGAATAAATATAAAAGACAGTTTCATATTTATGTAGTCTATTTGGAACTTTAAGTTAGACTTGATAAAAGACCACAAGATTCCATGGTGTGCATTGAAACAATCAATACAAACAAGGTGAAGTTCGTATTTGGTTGCTCGGGTGGTTAAAAGTATTGGCCATCGGCTATGCTCACTTCCTGATGTTCAGTTCAATGGAATTCCAGCATGTCAGAAACAGCAAGTCACTGATGAATGCATAAAATTCAGTTTAATCTGCAATTTCTCAGACAATAAAGTGCTTAATACTCACATGTATCATGAGCCAAACAATATTCGGGCTTGAGCTAATTAAGTCATAACTAACATTTATTCTACATAAGCCAAGGATACATTCTTGAAGTAGTATTGTCAGGGCAAGAAGAGGAGACATTTTCTGGAGATATTCAGTTATATTAGTCATTCCTCAATAAAAGTATCCATGAAAGCCAAGACAAAAATAATTATTCTTACATTCTTAATATTAAATTTGTTTTTTGCTCAGTGTCAAGTACACTCCAGATGTAGTATTAAACTGTAAAGTATTAATTCAACTCGATATGTTTTAGAAAGGAAAAGCTCAGTTCATGATATGTGGTCTTATTAGATCAATTTCTACAGTATCAGCAAGAACCGACACATTCTATCAAAGAATAATGAGATCTTTTTATAAAGCCTTGGGGCATGATACAAACATTTCAAGCACTAAATTGGCAAATTCGTACACGATATTATTCTAGAAGTGAGAAAACAAAACCACACACACACAGGTAGTTACATTCCTGGGCTGGATCAGGGAGGGTTTACTCTAGAATGAAGTCCACTATTGAGCTTAACAGTGGGTGACCATAATGAATCTTTCTCAGCAGACACATCCTTCATCTTAATCAGCAAAAACCTCACACTAAATGTAGAAATTAGTAGGATATTAGCTGATGTGTATGATCACTCATACTTCTCAGCCTCGAGTGTCACCATTGGAAGGGATCAGGTAGAGGTTAGATTACTATTAAAACACAAATTACGTGCTATAACACCACGATAAGCTCAACTAAGAAAACCAAGCCCAAAGCCAAAGTACTATCTAAACTGAATATATCAACTTATGCTAAGGACAATAACCAAATCCATATGCTTTAAACAGCTACCTGCATGTTAACAAGCTCATTAAAAAAACTGATTGTGTAGATACAAGTATACCATTGGGCAGGGCCGGCCTTAGGAGGTGTGGGGCCCAATTGGGAACAATTTTGGTGAGTCCCAAGTTCCCAGCCAAGGTCTGTAGAATCATAGAAATATAAATAATGTCTATTATAGACTTTATATCTCTATGGTAGAATGGAAAGTAATGAAAATGTGAGCGAGTTAATGGATCAAACAGATCTAAGCTACAATTTAATATAAAATTGCATACATGTAAGCCTACAAGTAACAAACAAAATGTGTAGATCACCTCTGAAAAGCACATAGTTACAATACCACTTGTTTTAGTGACTGTGAAATGAAAAAAAAAGTTAATTAACTAGATCCTGAAAAACCTATAACCATTGGCAAAAAAACAGTCCAGGCATTAAATTTTGACCTTCAGCCCCATCCTACCCTTTGGGCGTACGTGTGTGTTGTCTGTGCGTTATGTGTGTGTGTTTGTGGGAGGGAGGGAGAGAAGGGAGGAAGGAGAGAAGAGAGGGAAGTAGAGAAAGGAGGGAGGGAAGGAGAGAACGGAGGGAGGGAGGGAAGGAGAGAAGGGGAAAGAGAGAGAGGAAGAAGGGAGGGAAGGAGAGAAGGGAGGGAGGGAAGAAGGGAAGGGAGGGAGGGAAGGGAAGGAGAGAAGGGAGGGAGAGGGCCGGCGGTGGGAGCGGATGCCGGGGTCCGGGCGGACGGGTGTTAGCCGAGGCCGAGGTTTGTAAATGTTGTTCCAACCCCCGCCCTCCCTGTATTGTTCACCACGTGTCCCCGGGGAGAGAGGGAGAGAGCTGGGGCTGTGTGCGTGAAGCACGGCGACTGGAGGGGCGGGAGCACTGCCCCGGGACCGTGAGGGAATGACCCACCTCCCCCTCTCCCCCTTCTCCATTCCCCCTCCCCGTCTACCCCTTTCTTCCCCCTGTACCCCTCTACTCTCTCTCCACCCCTCTCTCCCCCCTCCACCCGGGTAGATATACCCGAGCCGAGAGTAGATTACTGTAGCACGGGGCCCCCTTAGACGCGGGGCCCAATTGGGAGCAATTGGTCCAATTGGCTTAAGGCCGGCCCTGCCATTGGGGTTATCAAGTGGGCACCTCCCTTCACTGGTGTTTCGTTGAGTTAGGCCCACGACACCTCGGGAAAGCCCAACAGTTAGCTCTGGCATCCCATTCCCTCCTCTACCTTTCTTTCCCTCACGGACAAAATGAATCGCTACACTCTCAGTCCTGATGCCTACTGAATTCACTTGTGCAGCTGCAATTGCAATTGCTGCAGCTATGCACTTCAAGACCTAGTTATGCTGCCAAGTATACCGACCCTAAGAAAGACTAGTCCTATATTCTAACAAAATATGCCTCCTATGATCACAAGGGACACACCGGGGTCCCCACCTACCCATTGTTTGAGGTTCTGCGGTGATGGCAGCACATCAAAATAGCCCTTATTAGGATACTTACATGACCCGCCGCCATGCACCACAGGTCCCTCCTCTTTTCTGCACTCACATTTCATCCACTGTCCCTGCTTAACCTGAGCTACTGCCCTTATACAACTCACTGCTTCCTCTGATGAAATACCTGCTCTACAACCAATTTCCTCCTCTCTGTTGGACCTGCTTTACTCCACATGCTGAGTCCTAAGCCTCATTTTCCTTGCTGCACACTAGCAACAATGTATGTATGTCTCAGAGCTGCATGTGCTTCTTGTACTGCCTACTTTGAGTTCCACTTCCTCCCTCTAGTCACACTTAGCATCAGATACTAAAGGCTCTGTCCCACGGGTTTGCGGTCATTGGCGGTGAAGCGCGTCGTCGCCGGAAGAGGGGACCGCACGTCAACCGCGAGAGCGCCGCACGGATGCTGCGCGGGGGCCGAGTGATCTCCGTACGGCCGGTTTCACGAGCTTGCGGCGTCGGGTGATGACGACATCACGCAACGCGACGCGCTACGCGATGACGTCTTTCGGATCGCGGGGCTGTGGCGGCGGTAGTGGTGATCGCGGCGCTGTGGCGGTGCCCGTGCCGCACACGTGCCTCACTGGCGGCGGCTGTGGCGGTGAAAGTTCGACTCACGGCGCTCGTGCCGCACTGGCGGCGGCTGTGGCGGTGCCCGTGTCGCACTCGTGCCTACTGGCTGGCATCGATCCCCCAGACATCACAACCTCCACGATGCAGGCAGCACGTGGTCTGACTCTGCTGGGTCCTATTACTTCCCTCTGCCCCCCCCCCTCCTACAGGGAACCTCAGTAGTGATGGGTCTTCCCCTTCTTTCAACCAGGTTACCCCGACCACACACCCGCTAGTTAAAATTCCCGCTGATTTTTTGGCTTTTTTTAAAGCTCCGGCAGCACTGCACCCCTGGTTGTCATGCGGGAGTCTTCAAACTAACCAAGTACAACAGCTATTACAACTTGAGTAGGAGAATTCATACAAAATATATAAATTATCTGCAAATATGTATGTATAAAATAATTCGTAACTACAGTATTTTTTTCTAATAATGAATCTATGTTTCAGTGGTATATAGCTGAAAATTGCTGTGTTCCCCCTGAAGACCTTTCGCGTACCCCACTTAGGGAAACACTGGGCTAGACAATGGTAAATGGAGAATACCTATCCCAAATAAACCCACGTTACTTAGGCTGTGTGGAACTAACCATTTCCTAATATATGAATTAACCAATTTCTCTTCCCTTTCCACCTTAGAAATTGGCACCTCATATACTGTCAATGGCCACATCAACCTGAAATAGCCCTAACTGTGATGACAATGAACAGGTTCAGCAACTTAGAAAATATGTTAATGACGGGTTAGAAAGGATAAATAAGTCAGGGCTTCCAGGCAAGTTGAAGTTGTGGTGTTTGCAGTTTGGGCAGGATTCCGCCCAGGCAAGTCTACAACAAGCCAGCTCCTCAACGTAACATACAATTTCGTTCAGACTGAAATGTCTGAATGACAATAAAGGATACTTTACTTTTTACTTTAACGCAACATATCGAAGATGACTTCGAACAAAGGCAGTATTTGTCAATTTGTCAGCAGCATACAACACTATCAACCACAAACGATTCCTCTACAAAATCCTTGAGATGACAAAAGATCTGCATCTAACCGAGCTAATACAAATTATGCCCCCAAATCGAAGGTTTTGTCAAGAATGGAGGGAAACGTAGCAGATGGAGACGACAGAAGAACGGCCCCCTCAAGGAAGTGTTCTGGCACCAATCCTGTACAACATCTACACCAATGTCCAGCCAACTGACTTGGTAACAAAGTGTTTCATCTATGCTGATGATCTCTGTATAACAGCACAGGGTACACAGTTCCATGATGTTGAGACAACGCTGACAGAGGCACTCACCGGTTTATCTTCATACTATGAGGAAAACCAGCTGCGTGCCAACCAATCGAAAACACAGGTCTGTGCATTCCACCTGAGGAACCAAGAGGCTAACCATCAATTACACGTCACATGGTCTGGACTCCCACTAACACATTGCCCAAACACAATATACCTTGGAGTCACACTCGACCACTGCTTAACATTCAAGACACATGTGGAAAAAAACTAAAGCAAAGATGGGCACCCGCAACAACATATTGAACAAACTCACCACCACTAAATGGGGTGCCAACCCAACAACAGTACGTACTACAGCCTTAGCACGCTGCTTCTCTGCTGCAGAATACGCCTGCCCTGATTGGGAGAGATCTACACATGCAAAGAAGATCGACTCATCCTTGAATGCCAGCTGCCGTAGCATCACTGGTTGCCTCCGATCTACAGACATAAACAACGTCTACCTACTGGCTGGCATCGATTCCCCAGACATCAGGAGAGCTGTTGCAAGTAGGACAGAGCGTCTGAAACAACAGACGATAGACACCCTTTACACAACTGTGTGTCCCCTCCTAGGCGGTTAAAATCCCGTAAAGCTTCCTAACGAGCGTCACCCCATTGGAAACAACACCAACTGATGCTCGCCTCCAGATGTGGAAGAACAGACTATTACTGTCCCTATTTCAACCAAGATGGGGGCATACCAGCAGCAGGGCGCTTACCACCAGGTGCTGATGAACACTGGCTGAACTGGAGATGTCTCAACAGACTGCGAACCGGGGTCGGGCGGTCAAGGGTGACAATGCACAAATGGGGCTACATCGAGGGTACAACAACCTGTGACTGTGGCACACAGACCCAGACAATGCAACACCTACTGCAATGCCCATTGTTGGATAATCCATGTACTACTGCAGACCTTACACTTAACATTCCAAGAGCGCAACGATGTGTACAGCAGTGGCGAGCCAATATATAGCACAAGCACACGAAAGAAGAAGTTTGGGCTATTCCTTCGGTTGATGTGGCCATAGGAATGGGAAGAGGAACTGAAATGGCATGCATCTGGAAGCTCAAGATATCCACTACAGGCAGCCTTTTCTGCTTTCCATAGCCCTGGTTCACTCATTCTTTCCCTTCCACCCATGGTCATCTGCTGACATTTTTACCCTGAAACCATAGGAGGTGTAAGCATGTCCCTGTACCGGTCCTGGAAGACTAGAGCGTTGCTCATGTACTCAAGAAGGATAGAAAGGACAAGCCAGGTAGCTACAGGCCCGTGAGCCTGGCGACAGTGGCGGGTAAGTTGTTGAAGGGGATTCTGAAGCACAGAATCTATCAGCATTTGGATATGCTCAGACCAATTAGGGACTTCAACATGGCTTTGTCTGTGTGAAATTATCTCACAAATCTGATAGAATTTAGTTGAAGAGGTCAGTCACTAAGAAGATTGATGAGGGCAATGGACATTGTCTATTCTGTATAGACTTACCGGTAAGTAAAATCAACATCACCATTCGACTTTTGTCTTGGATATTGTTAATTAAAAAACAGATGATTATCATTTAATGGGAAATGTGTTTATGCTTCTTTCTCTTTTAATGACCAACTTAATCTACTTTCCAACAAGATGCAAAAGCTTTTGACTGACCTAATACCACGACAAAATGCAGCTGGGATGTTTTAACTCAAATAGAGTCGTAGAGTCATAAAACACAGAAACAGGCCCATCTATCCAACTCGTCTACACTGACTAAGTTGTCCCATCTAATCTCGTCCCATTTGTCTGCATTTGGACCAGAGCCTTTCGTCATCCAGGGTTGCTTACTCCATGCTACCTTGCCCTTGGCTCTAACAGGAACATGCATTCCTTGAACTCTCACCTATGAATCTATATTACTAAAACTCTTCTCTTGTTTGTGTGTATGTATATGTGTGTGTGTGTGTCATCTAGGCACAATCTGGTTAATTCCTATTTTCTTCCAAACGTTAGGCCACAGCTTTCCCATTTTCACACATTCTTCTCACCTTTTTCCGGTGAAATTCTGGCTCTTCGCAGGGGGGGGGGGGCGCCACGCTGGAATGTTCTGGAAACCATCCCCCCTTTGCCTGGCCCAGTCGCAGTCCTCGAGTCCACGCCCTACCGGACCCATCTGCGGTCTCACTCGGGCCTGGGACTGGGCTGGAGCCAAGCCTCTCAAGGGAGTGGTGAGTATTGGGACCTATGGATGAATGGTGCTATATTGCGTCCGGGAACCAGCCTTCCCCTGTGACGCCCCCCCCATTGGGTCTTGGTCCAGTGTAATACTAAAGAACTTATTTGTGTGTGTGTGTGTGTGTGTGTCTGTGTCTGTGTCTGTGTCTGTGTCTGTGTCTGTGTCTGTGTCTGTGTGTGTGAAAAAAAAAATCTGGTTAATTTTCCTATTTTCCTATTTTCCTCCAAACGCTAGGCCACAGCGTTCCCATTTTCACACATCCTACTCACATTTTTACCGCCGAGGCGATAAACATCTTTCCGTTGCATTCCCACCTATATTTCCGAACTTTTTAATCGATTAAAGTTTGATAAAAAGCCCCAAAACTCACCCAATTTGGGGGAAAAAACCCGAGTGACGTCACAATGCACTCGCAAGGCAGGACAGGACAGTCCAGGAGGGAGAACCACTCCATCGCTCGCGTGGCAGCCGCTGCCGATGCCCAATGAGGAGGGTGGTGTTGGAGCTGGAGTGAGGGCTGAGCCCGGGGCTTGGGATGGGGCCGTGACCGGGGCCGAAAAAGAAGCCGCCGCTTGTACCAAGGACGAGCCTGGGTCCAGGGTCAGGGACGAGCCCGGAGATGAAGTCAGGGCCTGGACTGCAGCCCAGGCGGCGGCCGAGCTGACGGCTGGAGTCTACAGCCAGGGCCAGGCCGAGTACAAGAACCTGGCGCTGCTCTGCGACATGGGTAGGTCCTGGGGCAGGAAATGGGAGTGAGGAGAGGAGGATGAGGGAAATGCAGAGGAGGGAGATGGGGTGGGAAGTGGGGTGGTAGAGGGAGATGGGGGGCAATGTGGAGGAGGGAGATGGGTAAGGGTGGGGGAGGGGATGCCCCCCCTATCTCACTCCCACCCTCTCTACTCCCACCCTCTCTACTCCCACCCTCCCTCTCTACCCCAATCCCTCTCCCTCCCTCCCCCCCACGCTACCCCCTCCCTTTCCCTCTACCCCCTCCCTCTCTCTCTCTCTACCCCCTCCCTTTCTGCCCCTCTGCCTCTCTACCCCCCTCGCCTCCCTCTACCCTCCCCTCCCTCTCCCTCGCTACCCCCTCCCCTGGCCCTCTCTTCGCTAATGTTTTATGTCTTTTGTAATGTTGATAACGTCCCAGTCGCATGTTATTATCCATGCCCCGAGTTCATCCGCTTTACCCATCAGGCCCCTCACAGTGAAATAAATGCAACATAAAACAATAGTCCTGCCTCGCTCCCCATCTACTGAACTTGCTCTCATCCTCTTCCTTACCAACTTCCAGCCTCTCACCTTGCTCACTCATGCATTGGATCCCATCCCCCTGCCAATCTAGTTTAAACCCTCCTAAGTAGCAATCTCAAACCCCCCATCAGGATATTGGTTCCCCTCCAGTTCAGGTGTAACCCATCACTCTTCTACAAGTCATCTCTGCCCCAGAAGAGGTCTCAATGGTCCACAATTCTAAATCCCTGCCCTAACAACCCAGCCACAAATTCAACTGTCCTGTCTTCCTGTTCTTCCCTTAACTAGCACATGGCTCAGAGCAATTAAAAAATTATTACTCTTGAGATCCTGCATTTTTTACCTTTGCTCCCGTATTTACTCTGCAGGACCTCTTCCCTTTTTCTACCAATGTAACAAGCACAATGACCTCTGGCTACTTGACCTCCTCTTGAGAATATTCTGCAGACACTCCAAGCAATCCTGAACCCTGGCACCAGGGAAGGAATACGCCATCCTGGTGTCTCTTTCACAGCCACAGAATCTCCAATCAAATGAGTCTCCTATCACTATTGCTCTGCCCATCTTCACCCTTCCTTGCAGTGCCTCAGAGCCAGGCATGATGCCACAGACCTGACCACTGCCACTCTCCCCTGACCAGACATCCCCTCGACAGCATTCAAAGGCCATGCTGGCCTTCAGGGGGAATGGCTACTGGAGATTGCTACACACTTTGCCTACTCCCTTTTCTGGTGGTCACCTATCTACTTTTTGCCCATACCCTGAGCATGACCACCTCACTGCGACTCCTATCTATGACCTTCTCAGTCTCCTGGATGATCTAGAGGTCATCCAACTGCTGCTCCAGTTCCCTAACACAGTATGTAAGGAGCTGCATCTGGATGCACCTCACACAGGTGTTGTCCTGAATGACACTGGAAGTTTCCCTGACATTCCACATCCTGCAGGAGGAGCATACTGCACTCGACCAAGGAAAATTTACAAAGGAAAAAAAAGCACAGGCCATACCGTATCCCACCATCACCCCTTACACAAAAGCCAAAGGGGGGGGGGCTTTCTGGAGCGCTAGTATGGGTGTTGTGGGCTAAAGGGACTGGTTTCCAGAGGGCTAGTATGGACATTGTGGGCCGAATGGATTCTTGGGCTGGCGGCTCAGTCACTCAAGCCTGTTGTGCTGGCAGCTCACTCACTCACGGCTGGTGGGCTGGCACTTGACTCACGGCTATTCCTTGAAATTCCATTTCAAGCAGGGTGCAAGACCACCAAATTCAAGTGCAGTTTCTTACCACTTCAAGCAGGGTGCAAGGCCACCAAATTCAAGTGCAGTTTCATACCATTTCAAGCAGGGTGCAAGGCCACTAAAGACAGCGAGTCGTGACCTCTCCCTCCTCCATTTTGCAGAGACTGAGCAACGCCCACACTTCTGGGTTTTATAGTCCCTCCCCCCTCCCACCAGAAGGGGCGTGGCCTTCATGGCATGATTGACAGGAAAGAGAATCTCAACATTTTTTAAACACTAATAACTCTTTTATTTTTCATCGATGGGAAAAATCCTCGGCACCTGATGAGCGGAGGGGGACTCTGAGTAAGATGGCCAAACATCACAGCCATACGTGGTAGCGTTTCTTCTAAAATCAAACAGGAAGTGGTCAAGATTAAACTTTTAATAATATAGAAGGCAAGGCAACTTTAATTAGGCAAGGCAACTTTAATTGGGCAAGGCAACTTTAATTAGACAAGGCAACTTTAATTAGGCAAGGCAACTTTAATTGGGCAAGGCAACTTTAATTGGGCAAGGCAACTTTAATTAGGCAAGGCAACTTTAATTAGGCAAGGCAACTTTAATTAGCCAAGGCAACTTTAATTAGGCAAGGCAACTTTAATTAGGCAAGGCAACTTTAATTAGGCAAGGCAACTTTAATTAGGCAACACAGCTTTAGCATTTCCAAACCAAAGGCAACACAGCTTTAACATTTCCAAACCAAAGGCAACACAGCTTTAGCATTTCCAAACCAAAGGCAACACAGCTTTAGCATTTCCAAACCAAAGGCAACACAGCTTGAGCATTTCCAAACTATATTTTCAAACCACATTAAGGGCACTGACAGGTCAGTAAAACCACTCACAGTTTAGTAGACATGTGTTCAGTGTTATTCACAACTCAGACTGAGAGACGTGACCCTCTCGCTCCCCCATCTTGCAGAGACAGACTGAGGCACTCAACACTTCCGGGTTTTATAGTCCCTCCGGAACGGGCGTGGCATTCAGGAGAGAGAATCTCAACATTTTTTAAACACTAATAACTCTTTTATTTTTCATCGATGGGAAAAATCCTCTTGTCCTGCGCAGCAGAGGGGGACTGAGTAAGATGGCCAAAAATCACAGCTGTAAGTGGCAGCGTTTTTTCTAAAATCAATATACAGAACAACAGGAAGTGGTCAAGATCAGACTTTTAGTAATATAGATTATGATAGATGTTGCTTGACTAGATTCGCTGGAATTCCCCACAACTACACTGGAGAATCACCTTTTTGATTCTTGTCTTGGTGACTAGGTTAAGTTACTATTTTACTTCAAATTCAAAGTCAACGTCAAATGTATTCATCACATGCACCAACCAAGGTACAGTGAAATGAATTTGCCATGCAGCGATACAGTTGAAAAAAAGAACACACAATACACAATAAAATCCAACACAAACATCCACCACAGCATTCTTCACTGTGGTGGAAGGCACAAAGTTCAGTCAGTCCTCCTCCCTTGTTCATCCGTGGTCGGGGCCATAAATCCTCCGTAGTCGCCGCTACGGACGGCCGGAAGTACAGGCCCTCTCGTTGGGACGGTCAAACACACTCCGCGGCTTGGAGTGCCACTTACCTACTGGAGATCGCGGCTTCAGGATGTTATAGGCCGTAGGCCGGCACTTGGAGCTCTTCTCCGGCAATCTCCGCCAAAGGATCCCAGACTCCAGATGGTAAGTCCACGCCACGCCCACGGCTAGAAGCTCTGCAGACCACAGCCCCATGATGCCAAAGTCACCAGGCCAGCGATCGGATCACTCCTTTCTGGCGACCCCCGGCAAGGGTTCGTCCCCGCTCCGCGATGGAAAAGTCCGCACTGCGCCCGCTGCTGAAGCTCTGGGCCCGACTCCGGGAAAGGCCGCTCCAATCCAAGCTGTTAGACCGCGAGAGGGGAGGCGGAGAAGCGACATGGAAAAAGTCGCCTATCCATCGAGGGGGCGACTGAAAAACGGTTTCCCGCTCCGCCACCCCCCACATAAGACATGCCGAGAGACACTAACAAACACTCGGACATACAAAAAAAAAGTCGAAATAACGAACATGCTGCTGGCAGGGCAGCCGACTCGCAGCGCCCCCAACCGACCAATAATGATTTCTATAATGATACTCCAACCTTTATAATGAAATTCCCTTTATATTGATTTCTAAGGATTTACTATGCTTTTATTGATTTTTTTCTCTAATTGTAAGCTTCTATTAAAAACTATTAAACCTCACAATGTTCCATCTCCAGCTTTAGCTTCCATCAGAGTCTGTCAAAGTATTACTGTTGCTGGCGCTTCCGCTGCATGCTGTCCAAGACCTACTCAGAACATGATTCCAGGTTGCACAGGGCCATTGACTTCAAATCAGTGAGCCAGTTGAGGCAGGGGATAGTTGGTTTTAAGACCTCAATTATAAAACAAGTGTCATATACCCGGTCAGAGATTCCAAATGCGGAGCAGAGTCCATGAATATCTGATCCAAAGACTTCACATGGACCAGGCACTTTGAGGCGATAAGAGAAGGCAAATAAAAGGCACAATTTAAAAACAAATCTATTATTCACAGTGTACAGGTTAATTACCCACTGTAAAAACTACCTCTGGTGCAGTGGGAGAATAGGTTTCTGAGAAAATTAGTGGTGGGGGGGGGGGGACAAGATTTCCTAACAGAAATGCTGGGCATAAACACAATGGGCCGAATGGACTCTTTCTGTGTTGTAAGTAAATATGGAAATTATGACCCCTCTATTTTGATCTGACTTGATCCAATATGATGGATGTACTATTATTGTCTGTTTGTTTTTTATGTTTACATATGTGTGTGTACGTGTGTATATATATACGTGTGTGTGTGTGTGTGTGTGTGTGTGTGTGTGTGTGTGTGTGTGTGTATCTGTATCTGTTTGTGTGTGTGTGTGTGTGTGTGTGTGTGTCTGTATCTGTGTGTGTATCTGTGTGTGTATCTGTGTGTGTGTGTGTGTGTGTGTGTGTGTGTGTGTGTGTGTGTGTGTGTGTGTGTGTGTGTGTGTGTGTGTGTGTGTGTGTGTGTGTGTGTGTGTGTGTGTGTGTGTGTGTATGTGTGTGTGCGTGCGTGCGTGTGTGTGTGCGTGTGTGTGTATACACACACTGAACTTTTTTTTCTTGTTTATTTTATTATTCTATCTGGGACATATGATAATAAAACACTCTTGACTCTCTTGAACTCTGATTTCACCAATCTGCTAAACAAGGCACAAGATTGCATCCTGGATCTATTGTTGTAAATATCTTAAACAGTAATGATTTATAATCCAATTACAATATATAATAGCAATAAATTGAAAACTTGAGTCAGCAGTTTCAGAACATGGAATTCTTGAACTATAACTTTGTGATGAGGATTGACATTGTGCCAAAATAAATAACCTGTGTACCTGACTTTCTGAATTAATCTCTTCACATTTTAAATAATGCAATGTGCAATATCGATTTTCTTCTGTAAATTGTATTGATCTACACATTTTAAACCAATTCTTCCTCGTCTAATTCCACCCTGCAATAAACTAACTATTGCCTCTATTGACCCAGCACTGCTAAAGATCCTATTGCCCAAGAGAAATTAATATGTTAATTAAATTGGCTGTCAGGCTGCAAAGAGAGGAACATTATTTTTTAAACTGTAAATCAATCAGGAAGTTGGATTCCCAGAGATTCCATTTATAACTCATCTCACCTCATGAGTTGGAATGCTAAGCTTTGTCAATACTAAGACTACGTTAAATATTTTATATATATAAAATATTAATTACATGAAACAAAAGCGAATACAGAGATACAGAAATGTCAGGCACAACTTGTGTAGTAGAGAAAATCAGTTCCAGTTGGTGTAACATACATTAAGATATTAGATTGGTATATATTTGAAGTACATATTATAGTGGATGTCTTGCAGATGTAGGGTGACCCATTGTAATGATGGTAGTTTAGCTTTGTGACACTGGGACATCATTGTTAGGGGCCTGTCCCACCAGCATGCGATAGCATGCGTCTAGCGCGACCAAACGTGGTCGCTTGAGGCGTACGGCCTCGCGGGGCCGGTCCCACTTCGATCGCCGGAGGCGTATGGAGTTGTGCGGGGCTGGTCCCGACATCGCGCGGGGCTCCAAATATCTTGCACTGTCCGAAAATCCCGCGCGACAACGGCCTGTCGCCCCGCTGCCTGATTGAGGCCGTACACAGCGCCTCGACGGGTGTACACAGCGTCTTGACGTCGTACGCAGCGTCTTGATGCCGTACGCAGCGTCTTGACGGCGTACGCCTAGCGCGTGGCGTTGCGCGATGACGTCACCGCCCGGCGTGCCGTTGCGTGATGACGTCACCGCCCGATGCCGTACGACGTCCAAATTCAGTCGGCCCGCCTCCTGCCCAGCTGATTGGTGAGAATGATGTCGGGACCAGCCCCGCACAACTCCAGACGCCTCCGTGGTTAGAAGTGGGACCTGCCCCGCGAGGCTGTACGCCTCAAGCCACCACGTTTGGTCGCGCTAGACGCATGCAATCGCATGTTGGTGGGACAGGCCCTTTACTCTATAGTTCAAGTTGAGCTACAACCACTGTGAAAGTATTACTTTCAATATCAGCATTACTTTCTTTATCGACGACAGAAAATGGAGGAAACACTCAACAGGTTAGGCAATAAATGTGAAGAGAGAAACTTGCCATTTAAGTTCACCAACCTATGCATTTCTTCTGAAGGTGAATGAGTGTAAGGGGGAGGGGGAACTGGTTGGGCTTTCTAGAGTGAACGGGCATCTAAATGTGTTTGATATCCTTGGTGAGCCAATTGGGACCAGGAAAAATGTCAAATTGGCAGATGGCATCAGAGATGTCATGGATGTGATGGTGAGAGCACATTCCCATCTGTGAATTAAACAGTAATTCAAAACAGGCTAGATGCAGGAAATATGTCCTGACGTTGGGAGAGTCCAGAACCAGGGGGTCACAGTTTAACAATAAGGGGTAGAGATGAGGAACAATTAGGACTGAGATGAGGAAAAATCTTTTCACCCAGAGAGTTGTGAATCTGTGGAATTCTCTGCCACAGAAGGCAGTGGAGGCCAATTCACTGGGTGTTTTCAAGAGAGTTAGCTCTTTGGGCTAACAGAATCACAGGATATGGGGAAAATATCCCATATATTTAGCTCTTTTGGCTAACAGAATCAAGTGATATGGGGAAAAATCAGGAACGGGGTACTTTTTGGATGATCAGCCATGATCATATTGAATGGTTGTGCTGGCTCAAAGGGCCAAATGGCATACTCCTGCACCTATTTTCTATGTCTATATCTACAAGAGCAAAACAAAGGATCTCATATGTTGTGTTTTGCTTTTAAATACAATTTACAAATTCTTTACAATATAAACCTAATTTACCAAGTTTCACAGCCCTCACATACTTTGCAGTCCTTTGACAGAAAACGTGTTATGATTATAAACAGTGAACTTTCTTAAAGAACAGTATATTTGTTTCAACTACATTCTCAAAAATAAAAATTATGTTCCAAATTTCATCCAAATTTGCATTATATTATTGTGTTTCAATACTAAACATCATGTTGTTAAGACCACCATCCTAATCCCTTATTGTTTTCTATTTTTGTCAAAGCAATCAATGATTTGATTGTATTTGGGTAGGAGTCCTTAAATGTTTTATTGAAGAAATGCAGTAGAATATAACCCAATTGTTAAAAGATAAATAGCCACTGTAATGTCTGTGGATAACCCTGTTGTGACTAGCACAATGAATACACGTCCAACATCTTGTAAGAAGAGTTTATTTCCAACAACTAACAGAAACTTCTAGAAGGTCACTTCTAAAAAGTCACATCTCCCCCTTCAACTTTTATCACATTACATCTCCCCCTTCAACGTGGGGATCACAAATTTTTCAATACTAATAAATTTAACCTTTAATCAATTTAATGTGGATAACAAACTATTTTCAATACTAATATTGATGACAAATACAATCCCACTTCTGACACCATGTAGTGTAATAAACTCTTCTTACAAGATGTTGGACTTGTATTCATAATGCTAGTCACAACAGGGTTATACACAGTTTATTTCCAACAACTAACAGAAACTTCTAGAAGGTCACTTGACCTCAGTCACGAGGCACACGCACACTCGCCAGTTTCTACTCCTGGCCTCAAGGGGAGCTGGCATTTACATTACAGCCATATCACTGAAGTACATTATTCGTCTTTTTAAATTGGTTTAGTTTAGAGATACAACGTGGAAACAGGCCCTTTGGCCCACTGAGTCCGTGCCAACCATCAATCACTCCCGAACATGGGCACTATCTTACACGCTAGGGACAATTTACAAGTTCTGTCCTTCCCCCTCCACTTATATTCCTTTCAATGGCCTCATAATTATAGACAATAGACAATAGGTGCAGGAGTAGGCCATTCGGCCCATTGAGTCATTCAATGTGATCATGGCTGATCATCCCCAATCAGTACCCCGTTCCTGCCTTCTTCCCATATCCCCTGACCGCTATCTTTAAGAGCCCTATCTAGCTCTCTCTTGAAAGTATCCAGAGAATCGGCCTCCACCGCCCTCTGAGGCCTAGAATTCCACAGACTCACAACTCTCTGTGAGAAAAAGTGTTTCCTCGTCTCCGTTCTAAATGGCTTACCCTTTATTCTTAAACTGTGGCCCCTGGTTCTGGACTCCCCCAACATCGGGAACATGTTTCCTGCCTCTAGCATGTCCAAACCCTTAACAATCTTATATGTTTCAATATACATTCAATCCCCTCTCATCCTTCTAAACTCCAGAGTGTACAAGCCCAGTCGCTCCATTCTCTCAGCATATGACAGTCCCGCCATCCCAGGAATTAACCTGGTAAATCTACGCTGCACTCCCTCAATAGCAAGAATGTCCTTCCTTAAATTAGGGGACCAAAACTGCACATAATACTTCAGGTGTGGTCTCACACCTGGAGTATTCACACCTCTTCTATCTTTATCTCAGCCTTTTTGTCTTTTCACCTCTGGCCTTTGCCCAACCATCTGGACAAAGGCCCCTCCGCCCCCACCTCCCCCTTCACCTCCCCCTCATCCACCCATTACCCCTGGCTTTGTCCTGCCCCCTCATCCTTCCAGCTCTCTCCATTCCCCCACCAACCCCCCCCCCCCCCCATAATCAGTCTGAGGAAGGGTCCGGACACGAAATGTCATCTATCCATGTTCTCCAGAGATGCTACATGACCCGCTGAGTTACTCCAGCACTTTGTGTCATTTTTTTAACATACATTTTGATTAGTGTATGCCTAAGAACTGTGTGCACCTTGTGGTATGATTTGACCCATTGTTAAACCAGCCACACTTGCTAATTATCTTACACAAAGGATGTTTTGTTAGTACCTCTACCTGTCATTTGTTTTTTCCAACTAGTATCACCAAACGCACGTTATATTTTGATATGATGAAATGTTTACAAAAATACAGTAGCACACAAATAATTAACTTAGATTTAACATCTCCTCGTCCTTTTGGGAGGAAAAATATAATGTATTTTATTGTTGAGGAAGAAATTGAGATTCCATTGTTTGAAAAGATACCTCATCATAGTAAATTATTAACAAGGAGCCAAGCAAAGGCATGCAAAGTATGCCTACCCAGCTATGTTGTGGGGAGCTGGGTGATCAATGTTTATTCTGCATATTCTGAAATCCTACGGTCAGTACAAAGAACATACAAATGAAACAAACCTACAAAACTCTAGGTTATTTCAAACACCAACTGTATGAAACTTCGAAACGGAATCCAGTCAGTCTAATTAGTAATTTAATGGTTCTAATTTAAAAGGAGGAAGGGTTAAGGGAATTTAACTCTGGTCTCTTCGGTTAATAATATCTAATAAGTTAACTTATACACTGAGGCGTGAGAACAAAATGTACCAGCTGGGAACATAGAAATCAGGGAAGAAAGAAACAATCACAGTATTTAAAAGTCACTAAAGCAGACTGCATGAAAATACATCTTTATTTTCTTGTTAGAAAAATAACATATCTATCCAAGATGAAGTTTGTAAACCCAAATATTGACAATTGGGAAAATTGCAGAAAATGCAGTTCTGCTAAAGCCCAAAACATTCAGCAAAATATTCTTGATTTTGCATTTATTATTTTGCAGGACAAGCCATAACTGATACTGACAGATAGTCAAGTGCATCCATTGTGCAAATTTGGATTTTTTTAATGCAGCTCACTAAAGTAGTTTGTTGTGCTCTTCTTCTCATAGAATCAACCTAATTTCTCGCCCACCTATTCATGATGTTGGTGCAAAGCTGTCACAGTTAAATTATAAAAGATTGTAGCCATTCATAGAAATGAGAACCAATCTTCAGTAATAATTTCAAAATCTAAATTCAAAAGGTAGACAGTTCTGAAATTAAAAGCACAAGTAACGTCATCTTATGAGAACTGGCTCCTGACTTGCAGTAGGAGGGTGCTTAAGAAATATGGTTTGTAAACTGACATGACAATAAGGCATTCTAAAATGCATGCTTAGAAAAAGAGGTGATGTTAATTGGTCTACATCAAACTAGGCATCAGATATCTTCATTGCGACAGAGCTCAAGGAGAGCTTCTCACTGTAATTGCCATTTGTCATCAAAAGATGGTAACAGGAATTTTGTTCCATCAATCAATAATTGGGGACATATGTTCACCCAGCAAATCAGCCCCCATAACAATAATTTGGAGTGCCTGGTGTTTATCCTCAAAAGCGTTTAGACTACCCATGCAAATTCCTTTACTCAGAAGTGTCTTGTCTTGGGGGTATGCAATTCAATGCAACGTTAACTACTGAAATAATATTCCATCACTTGTTATTTTTGTTCTTCGGTGCATAAAGAAGGATCCCGACCTGAAAAGTCACCTATACATGTCCTCCAGAAATGCCTCCTTAAGGGTCTGTCCCACTAGGCGATTTTTTTAGGCGACTGCTGGCGACTGGACTAATGGGCCTGTCGGCGACTGCGACAATGGAATTCACCAAAGTCAGCACCGGCGACAACCGACATCACCTGGCGATAACCTACGTCATCCTAGCGACAACCTACGACAACCCCTACATCAAGAGAAGACAAGCTACGACAAGCCCACGGTCGACGAAAAGTTTTGAACATTTCAAAATCCAGCGGCGACCAGATAAAAGCTACAACTCTATGGGCGACTGAGGAGACTACTCACAGGCGACACCCCAGCGACCGTGTGGCGACAGCCTAGTCACCGGCAACGCCTAAAAAAATCGCCTAAGTGGGACAGACCCTTAAGTGGGACAGGCCCTCTACCTGCCGAATTATTCCAGCACTTTGTGTTCTATATAAAAATTGAATATACTTTCCGTTAAGAGAAAATCTACTGAGTTTCTCCAAGGAAAGAACCTTCTCCTGAATGCCTGCTTGCGCTAAATGAAGACCTTTTCCATCTACTACTCCAGTCATCATTCACATTCACAGCACCTAGAGTGCCCTCCATAATGTTTGGGACAAAGGCCCATCATTTATTTATTTGCCTCTGTACTCCACAATTTGAGATTTGTAATAGAAAAAAATACATGTGGTTAAAGTGCACGGCACAGATAAAGGGGTGTGGCCAGGGGGGAAGATGACAGCCCTACCGGCATTCTGCTGTCTTTTCATTGCTTTTGTTATTTTTTAGTCTGTTAGAAGTTCGTTTTAATGTTCTTCTGGTATGTTTTATGTGGGGGGGAGGGGGGAGGGTTTTTTTTTTTTCAAGTTCTTACCTTCCCGGAGAAGTGATTAATTTTCGGACTACATTCTCCGGGCTCGAACTTCTCAATACCTATATAAACAATACTAATATAGCAGATGTTTGGAGAATTGTTAATCCAACTGGCAGGGAATACTCGTTTTATTCAATGGTACATAAGACATACTCACGTATAGACTACTTTCTGCTGGATACAAAATTAATCCCCCAAACATCTAACGCAATATACCACACAAATTCGATTTCAGACCATTCTCCACTAACTTTCTTTTTAAAACTGGAAGGAATGTTTAAGAATAAATTGTTTTGGAGATTTAATTCTCAAACTCTAAAAGATCCACAAGCGAGTATATATTTAAAAGAACAAATAGTCTTTTTTCAAATAAATGATACTCCAGATATATCGCCTACTGTATTATGGGAATCTTTTAAAGCATACATTAGGGGTATTATAATTTCATATCAAGCTTTTCAAAATAAAAAGAATAAGAATGAACAAAGACAGTTAGAAGAACTTATTAGACAAATGGATATAGATAATGCTAAAGATCCATCAATAGATAAACATAATAAAATAATAATTTTGAAATTTAAATTAAATAAATTATTATCTGTAAAACTTATAAGACTTTTTCAAATTACAAAACAAGAGCACTTTGAATTTGGGGATAAACCGCATAAACTTTTGGCTCGCCAGCTAAAAAAACGAGAAAAGAAACATACTATACCAAAGATCAAATCAGATAAAGGGGAATTATTAACAACACCGAAGGATATTAATAAAAGATTTGCGCAATTTTATGAGAATTTGTATACATCTAAAACGATAATTGATTCCAATAATATCACAAAGTTTTTGGATAACTGTAATCTTCCAAAGTTAGAGCTGAAGGAACAAGAGGAATTGGGTGCACAAATTTCAATTAAGGAATTAGAAGATACAATAAACTCACTAAAGAATGGAAAAACACCAGGCCCTGATGGATTTACTAATGAATTTTATAAAAGCTTTTATGATAAAATAATATCAAGATTACAAAAAATGTACCAATATGCTTATAAAAAACGAATACTACCTGATACATTAGCGGAATCAACGATTACACTAATACCTAAGAAAAACAAAGATTTAGAAGAACCTGGTTCATATAGAGCTATAGCATTGTTAAACACAGATCAAAAAATATTAGCGAAAACATTAGCTAGAAGATTAAGTAAATACATTAGTAAATTAATAAACCCAGATCAGATGGGGTTTATCCCTAAGAGATACTCATCTAACAATATGAGACGTCTACTCAACATAATGCACTCACACAAATCTGACGATCAAGAATTATCAATTATTTCGCTGGATGCTGAAAAAGCATTTGATCAAGTAGAATGGAATTATATGGATAAAGTATTACAAAAATTCCAACTGGGGGAGAATTTTATTCTATGGATCAAGTTACTATATAACAAACCTACAGCTAGAATACTAACTAATAACATATTATCCTCGAAATTCCAACTATCAAGGGGAAATAGACAAGGATGCTCATTATCACCACAGCTGTTTGCTCTCATTATTGAACCGCTAGCAGAAAAAATTAGAATACACCCTGATATCCATGGATATAATACTAAAGACTCATATAATAAAATATCTTTATACGCGGATGATATATTACTGTACATTACAAAACCTCAAATCACTATACCAAATATATTAAATTTAATTGAAGACTTTGGATCTTTTTCTGGATATAGAATAAATTGGAATAAAAGTGAAATTATGTCAATAAAACCGAAAGATTCAACACATCTTTTAAAATTCCCTTTTAAAATAGCTACAGAAAAATTTAAATATTTGGGAATCGAAATTACCAGAACATATCAAGGTATGTTTAGGGCAAATTTTGACCCCCTACTTAATAAATTAAACACACTAATTAAATTCTGGAAAACGCTCCCGATGTCTTTAATAGGCCGAATAAACGCAATAAAAATAATCTTTCTACCACAAATTTTATACCTATTTCAATCGATTCCTATATACTTACCAAAGAAGTTTTTTTTAAAACTCGACTCAGATATCACTAATTTTATATGGGACTATAAATCACATAGAATACAAAAAACTAATCTGAATAAACCTAAAGTATTAGGGGGTTTAGCACTACCTAACTTTATGTATTATTATTGGTCAGTAAATATTAAAAATATGATTCAACTGATGGATAACTCCGCCCAGCAAGTGGACTGGATTGTAATGGAGAAAGAGGATTGCTCCTCTGGAAACATTGGAGCGATCCTCCTTTCTCCAATGAAATTGAATAACATAAATTATAATAAGAACCCAATTATTCATAGTACAATCCGAATTTGGAAACAAATAAAACAAAATTTAAAATTAAGAAATTTATCACTTTTATTACCTATAGTTAATAACCCTTCGTTTAATCCCTCTATTATAGATAAAGCTTTTACACATTGGGATAGACTAGGAATTAAAATGCTTGGTGACTTGTATGAAACTGGAAAATTCCTTTCATTTCAACAATTACAAATAAATTATAAACTCGGAAATAATCAATATTTTAAATATTTTCAAATATGCGACTATTTGAAAAAATATACAAAAGATCATTATAATAACCCAGTAGATGTATTGGATGAGGCAATGCAGATAAAAGCTGAATCAGCAAACTTAATATCATATTTGTATAATATTATCTTAAATGTACAAATTCCATCTACGGAGGGTATCAGAAGAGACTGGGAACAAGAGTTAGCTATTAAAATTTCAAAGGAAAGTTGGAATGAACACTTATTAAACGTGCATAAATGTTCGATTAATGTAAGACACACTTTAATACAATTAAAAATTTTACATAGATTATATTATTCGAAAACTAAAATTCATAAAATTTTCCCAAATGTATCATCTATTTGTGATAAATGTCAATCCCAAGAAGCTACTATAGCGCACTCATTCGTTTTCTGTACAAAAATCCAAAAATTTTGGAATTAAATTTTTGAAATCTTTACAAAGTTATTTAAAATAAGACTGATACCCAAAGCAGAATGGATTATCTTCGGAATAACGGAAGATGGCCCAGAACTAAATGTGTTTCAAAAGAAACTAATGGACTATGGGTTAATAACTGGAAAAAAGCTAATTCTAAAATTTTGGAAGAAGGGTCCAATACCAACTATAAATATGTGGACTTCAAATATGTTCGAAACATTACACCTAGAAGAGATACGACTCCTCCTAGCAGGTAAACCAGATCACTTCCACCTGACGTGGTCTGCATTTATAGAATTATTACAAATATAGGGTGCAAAAGTACTTTAAAAAAAATTGAGGTCAGGTAAGTGGGGATGCTAGTTGAAGAGTTGGTATGTCCCATTTACGTAATGCTCATAAAAATATTTGTTTCTCTCTTTTTCCTCTTTCTCTTTCTCTTTCTTTTCTAGGGTCTATTTCTTAACTCTTTTTCTTTTGTTTTTTAATTTTGCTCTTATAGGGTCTTCGTCCTTTTTTGTTGTCACATTTTCTACACTTTCACTTTTTCCTTCACTTTCTTCTTTCTTTCAATCTTTTCTTTTTCTAGTGTAAAAAATAAATGGAGTACATTAATTGTAAGAAGACATAAGTGACGAGTACTAATGTATGTGGTTGTAATGTAATGTACTTCTAATAAATAAAAATTAAATTTTTTTTTTTTTTAAAATACGTTCTCCGGGCTCTGCGGCCTACCATCACTGGAGCTGGTAGCCTCCTCGGACTGTCGTGAGCCCCACCGCGGGACGTGGACTTACATCGGAGTGCAACCCTTGCCTGGGATCGCTCACACCGTGACATGCGGACTTTATCACCAAGGGCTCGCAGTCTCGGGGTGAGGCTAGTCGGGAGCTCCAACGCTGCGGAAGGCTCGACATGCCCCGACGTGAGGTTCGTTCGCCCGGCGCGGGGGAGCTGACAACCCCCCGATGTGGGAGTGGCGCGCCTTGATGCGGAGGGCCCGAACACCGGCTACGGGAGTCAAGATCGTCCCGTCAATGGGGGCTCGAGGCCCACGACCGCGGAAGAGCAAGGGGAAGGACTTGAACTATATTTCGCCTTCCACCACAGTGAGGAGTGTGTAGGAGTCACTGTGGTGGATGTTCAATGTTAAAAGGTGTTTTGATTGTTTTATCTCCAAGATGGCTGCCGGAAGGGAGAGTGAACGCCAGTGCGTTAAGCTGCCGCTGCTCTCTCTTTGAATTGTGTGTTGTTGATGTCCCTACTATTTATTTTTATTTTTTTGTTTTTTTGTTTTATTCTGCTTATATGTTTTGTAATCTGCTTATTAAATTTTGTAAGGCATCCTTGAGAGTCTTTGAAAGGCGCTCATAAGTATAATGTTAATATACTTAAAAAATAGTCCGATTTTAAAAAATACAATTTTTACACATTTTGGTATCACCATGTAGAAATTACAACAGTTTATACATAGTCCCCCCATTTCAGGGCACCATAATTTTGGGGACACAGCAATGTCAAGTAAATGAAAGTAGTCATGTTTAGTATTTTGTTGCATATCCTTTGCATGCAATGACTGCTTGAAGTCTGCGATTCATGGGCATCACCAGTTGCTTGGTGTCTTCTCTGGTGATGCTCTGCCAGGCCTGTGTTGCAGCCTGTGCTGGTTTTGGGAGCTAGTCCCGTTCAGTTTTCTCTTCAGCATATAAAAGGCATGCTCAATTGGGTTCAGATCAGGTGTTTGACGGCACTTAAGAATTGACCATTTTTTAACTTTGAAAAACTGTTTTGTTGCTTCAGCAGTATGTTTGGGATGATTGTCCTGCAGTAGAATGAACCGCCAGCCAATGAGTTTTGAGGTATTTGTTTGAACTTGAGCAGATAGGATCTGTCTATACACTTCAAAATGCATTATGCTACTATGATCAGCAGTTGTATCATCAATGAAGATGTGAGCCAGTACCATCAGCAGCCATACATGCCCAGGCCATAACACCCCCACCACCGTGTTTCACAGATGAGGTGGCATGCATTGGATCTTGGGCAGTTCCTTCTCTCCTCCATACTTTGGTCTTGCCATCACTCTGATATAAGTTAATCTGCATCTCATCTATACACAAGAACTTTTTCCAGAACTGTGGGTGCTCTTTTAAGGAGAAAAAAAGTGCTGGAGAAACTGAGCGAGTGCGGCAGCATTTATGGAGCACCCGCTGAGTTTCTCCAGCACTTTTGACTACCTTCGATTTTCCAGCATCTGCAGTTCCTTCTTGAACATTTGCTCTTTTAAGTACTTCTTGGCAAACTGTAACCCGGCCATCCTATTTTTGTGGGTAACCAGTGGTTTGCATCTTGCGTGTAGCGTCTATATTTCAGTTCATGAAGTCTTCTGTGGACAGTGATCATTGACAAATCAACACCTGACTCCTGAGGAGTGTTTCTGATCTGTCGGACAGGGGATTTTTCTTTATTATAGAGAGAATTCTTCTGTCATCAGCTGTGGAGGTCTTCCTTGGCCTGCCAGTCCCTTTGCGATTAGTAAGCTCTCTTTCTTCTCAATAATGTTCCAAACAGTTGATTTTGGTAAGCCTATGGTTTGGCTGATGTTTCTAACAGTTTTATTCTTGTTTCTCAGTCTCATAATTGTTTATTTGACTTTCATTGGCACAACTTCGATCCTCGTGTTGATGGACAGCAATAAAAGTTTCCAAAGGTGATGGAAAGACTGGAGGAAAGACAAGGTGTTGAGAGCTCTCAGATAGCTGCATTAAGGAGGCAATTAAACACACCTGAGCAATTACAAATACCTGTGAAGCCATGTGTCCCAAACATTATGGTCCCCTGAAATGGGAGACTATGTATAAACACTGCTGTAATTTCTACATGGTGAAACCAAAATGTATAAAAATGGCCTTTAATAAAATCTGACAATGTGCACTTTAACCACATGTGATTTTTTTCTATTACAAATCTCAAACTGTGGAGTACAGAGGCAAATAAAAAAATGATGGGTCTTTGTCCCAAATATTATGGAGGGCACTGTAACACATAGCATTACACAACCTTATTTTGTCATAGCTCAATTTTCTGAAAAGTATATGCTCTTTAATTGTTAACTTTTTGACTATTAAATGAATTCCCGTCCTCTCAATTCAGGATCTTTCTTTTTTTCCTTTTAAATCAGTATTCTCTTCTGCCAAAAAGCATCAAGTTGTCAAATATTATTTCCAATGCTTTGGCATTCAACTATGCAAATCATAATATGTGGACAGAGATTTATGCCCTTGTTTATAAATTTGCATTTCTTATCAGGTGGGCAGAGGGGGTGTGGTAGCTCTGTTGGTGAGGAATGAAATTCAGGCCCTTGCGAGGGGTTTCATAGAATCAGGAAATGTAGAAGCAGTATAGATAGAACTGAAGAATTGTAAGGGTAAAAAGACCCTAATGGGAGATATCTACAGGACCCCAAACAGTAGCTTGGATATAGGGAGCAAGTTGAATCAAGAGTTAAAATTGGCATGTCGCAAAGGTAATGCTACGGTTGTTATGGGAGATTTCAATATGCAGGTAGACTGGGAAAATCAGGTTGGTACTGGACCCCAAAAAAGGGAGTTTGAGGAGTGCCTCCGTGATGGATTCTTAGAGCTGCTTGTACTGAAGCCTACCAGGGAGAAGGCAATTCTGGATTTAGTGTTGTGTAATGAACCTGATTTGATAAGGGAACACGAGGTAAAGGAGCCATTAGGAGGTAGTGACCATAATATGATAAATTTTAATCTACAATTTGAGAGGGAGAAGGGAAAATCGGAAGGGAGAGTCAGTATTACAGTTGAACAAATGGGACTATGGAGCCATGAGGGAGGAGATGGCCAAAGTTGACTGGAAAGATACCCTAGTAGGGATGACAGTGGAACAACAATGGCAGGTATTTCTGGGAATAATTCAGAAGATGCAGGATCAGTTCATTCCAAAGAGGAAGAAAGATTCCAAGGAGAATAAGGGGCGACCGTAGCTGACAAGGGAAGTCAGGGACAGTATAAAAATAAAATAAAATTATAACATAGCAAAGATGAGCGGGAAGCAAGAGGATTGGGTAACTTTTAAAGAGCATCAGAAGATAACTAAAAAGGGAATATGGGGAGAAAAGATGAGGTACGAAGGTAAGCTAGCCAAGAATATAAAGAAGGATAGTAAAAGCTTCTTTAGGTATGTGAAGAGGAGAAAATTAGTTAATACCAAAGTTGGACCCATAAAGACGGAATCAGGTGAATTTATTATGGGGAACAAGGAAATGGCAGATGAGTTGAACAGGTACTTTGGATCCGTCTTCACTAAGGAAGACACAAACAATCTTCCTTATGTACTAGTGGCCCGAGGATCTAGGGTGACGGAGGAACTGAAGGAAATTCACATTAGGCCGGAAATGGTGGGACTGAAGGCTGATAAATGAAGGGATAAATTAACTGATGGGACTGAAGGCTGATAAATCCCCAGGGCCCGATGGTCTGTATCCCAGGGTACTTAAGGAAGTGGCTCTAGAAATCGTGGACGCATTGGTGATCATTTTCAAATGTTCTATAAATTCAGGATCAGTTCCTGTAGATTGGAGGGTAGCTAATGTTATCCCACTTTTTAAGAAAGGCAGGGGAGAGAAAACAGGGAAATACAGACCAGTTAGCCTGACATCAGTGGTGGGGAAGATGTGGAGTCAATTATAAAAGGCACATTTGGATAGCAGTAACAGGATCGGTCCAAGTCAGCATGGATTCACGAAGGGGAAATCATGCTTGACTAATCTTCTGGAATTTTTTGAGGATGTAACTGGGAAAATGGACAAGGGAGAGCCAGTGTACCTGGACTTTCAGGATGTAGTGTACCTGGACTTTCAGAAAGCATTTGATAAGGTCCCACATAGGAGATTGGTGGGTAAAAGTAGAGCACATGGTATTGGGGGTAGGATACTGACATGGATAGAAAATTGGTTGGCAGACAGGAAACAAAGAGAAGGGCTAAACGGGTCCCTTTCAGAATGGCAGGCAGTGACTAGTAGGGTACCGCAAGGCTCGGTGCTGGGACCGCAGCTATTTACAATATACATTAATGATTTAGATGAAGGCATTAAAAGTAGCATTAGCAAATTTGCAGATGACACAAAGCTGGGTGGCAGTGAGAACTGTGAGGAGGATGCTATGAGAATGCAGGGTGACTTGGACAGGTTGGGTGAGTGGGCAGATGCATGGCAGATGTAGTTTAATGTGGATAAATGTGAGGTTATCCACTTTGGTGGCAAAAACAGAAAGGCAGATTATTATCTGAATGGTGTCAAATTGGGAAATGGGGAAGTACAATGAGATCTGGGGGTCTTTGTTCATCAGTCACTGAAAGTAAGCATGCAGGTACAGCAGGCAGTGAAGAAAGCAAATGGTATGTTGGCCTTCATAACAAGAGGAGTTGAGTATAGGAGCAAAGTGGTCCTTCTGCAGTTGCCCTAGTGAGACCACACCTGGACTATTGTGTGCAGTTTTAGTCTCCATATTTGAGGAAGGCATTCTTGCTATTGAGGGAGTGCAGCGCAGGTTCATGAGGTTAATTCCCGGGATGGCGGGACTGTCTTATGTTGATAGAATGGAGCGGCTGGGCTTGTATACTCTGGAATTTAGGATGAGAGGGATGAAATTATTAAGGATGAGATTATTAAGGGTTTGGACACGCTAGAGGCAGGAAACATATTCCCGATGTTGGCGGAGTCCAGAACAAGGACCACAGTTTAAGAATAAGGGGTAAGCCATTTAGAACGGAGATGAGGAAAAACTTTTTCACACAGACGGTTGTGAATCTGTGGAATTCTCTGCCTCAGAAGGCAGTGGAGGCCAATTCTCTGGATGCTTTCAAGAGAGAGTTAGATAGAGCTCTTAAATGTAGCAGAGTCAGGCAATATGGGGAGAAGGCAGGAACGGGGTACTGAAGGGCCTACTCCTGCATCTATTGTCTATTATCAATCCACAATCGTTTTTTTTTCTCTCTTGTGATTCTTTTCATGGGAAGAAACACAAAATGCTGGAAATATTCAGCAGGTCAGGCATCATCTGCGAAGCAAGAAACAGAGTAAACAATTCAAGAAAATGTTTCAGGTTCTGCCAAAAGATAATGACGTGGAACATTGACTAAATGTTTACTTTTTCAGATGTGCTTGCATATAGTATTTCCTTCACAGGTTAGAGCATAAGGATCAGGAAATAATGTTGTGACTTTATAGGACTTCGGTCAAGCCACATTTGGAGTATTGTATGCAGTTCTGGTCAGCCCATTACAGGAAAAATGTGGGGGCTTTGGAGTGTGCAGAATGCTACCTGGATTATAGAGTTTAGCTACAAGGAGAGTTTGGACAAACTTGGATTGTTTTCCCTGGAGCATCAGACGCTGAGAGGAGACCAGATAGAAGTACAGTAAACCAGGGGGGGGTGATGATGCCCGTTGTTGCCGATTGTCCAATATAACCAAGTAGGCTTTTATCATTGGATAGATAGTAAAAGCAAACAACTGCAGTTGCTGGTTAATACACAAAAGAACGCAAAGTGCTGGAGTAACTCAGCAGCTCAGGCAGCATCTCTGGAAAACAGGGATAGGTAATGTTTCGGGTCGAGATCCTTCTTCAGACTTGCGCCTAGAATCCAGGTGAGTTGCCAGCCCTGGACTACTGGTGGAGGATCGGCGAGGATCAGCGAAGTCACTGGTCATGGCTGGAGTGCAAGGGACGGCGGTGGGGATATCAGTGCAGGCGCAGCCTAGAAGCAGCCAAGGAAGCCATGTGGCCCGGCAATAGAGCCGTGGGTGGGGAGCGGTTGGCAGCAGGATGGCACAGCGGTAGAGTTGCTGTTTTACAGCACCAAAGACCAGGGTTCGATCCTGACTACTGGGTGCTGTCTGTATTGAGTTTGTACGTTCCCCATATGACCGTGTGGGTTTTCTCCGGGTGCTCCAGTTTCCTCCCACATTCCAAAGACGTGCAAGTTTGTAGGTTAGTTGGCTTCTGTAACGTGTCCATAGTGTGTAGGATGGATCTAGTGTATGGGTGATCAATGGTTGATGTGGACTCGGTGGGCCAAAGGGCCCGTTTCCTCTCTGTAATCCCAAACTAAACTAAACCAATGGCGACAGAAGATCAGGCTAGTGGGGCGGCTCGAGAGACTAGTGTCTGCCTCTTATATTATCCTGGATTCCTATCGTAATGTATATTTGTCATTGTTATCTGGTTTAGGTGCAACCTGAAATCGTTAGTTATGAAGATAGCATTGTTCTATACTCATTGTTTTGTCAACCACTGATTTATATTCTCTTGATAAATAATCCTATCCCAAATACCAAAAGTATATGTGAAATGATTCCAAGTGTTACTTGGAATTTTTAGGCAGACAACTGATACCTTTTGAAGCCTTTACAATATTTCTCCTTTTGACATTTAACCTTGAAAGAATATTTCTACTTCATCTCTCACAGTCACTTGTAGTATTCTTCTAATTCTTCTGCAATATACTGTATATTATTCTCATTTGTTCTTATCTTAACAACTGCATGGTATATACACTCTGCAGTAATTTCCATTAAATGCAGAATGCATTGTCGTCCAAGTTCAACTTTTAAAAAATCTCTGACTGTATATATACAGTTTGCTCTATTCATCTTGTTGTGCGTTCCAAAGACCTCAGATTGGGCTTGGAGGATGAATTCAATTACATCAACTTCCACGTCAAATAAAACATCTTTGAAGGACATATTGTTTACATATTGATGCTGGTTTACACTGAGATAAACACAAAATGCTAGAATAACTCAGCGGGACAGGCAGCATATCTGGAGAGAAGGAATGGGTGATGTTTCGGGTCGAAACGTCTGAAGAAGGGTCTCAACCCGAAACGTCACCCATTCCTTCTCTCCAGAGATGCTGCCTGAGGTACTCCAGCATGTTGTATCTATCTTAAGTTAGCTGGGTTTTCTATTCACTTGAGTTCAGAAGAGAGAGAGGCGACTTCAGTGAAACTTACAAAATTTATAGACAGCTCTACAGGGAGATACTGCTTTGGATTCCGTTGCGTCACAAGTCCAGAAAAGGGACCAAGGAATACCAGTAATGCACAGGAACATAATGTTGTGTTAGAACCACAAGATGACACAAAGTGCTGGATTAACTTAGCAGGTCAGGCAGCATCTTTTGAGAATATGGACAGGTGACATTTCAGGTCGAGATCCTTCTTCAGACTCCATTTCAGGTCGAGACCCTTCTTCAGTTTTTGTTTCAACTCAATGTTCATCCAACTGGGTTGTAAGTTACCCAAGCTGAATATGAGGTGCTGTTCTTCCAATTTGTGCATGGCTTCACGCTGGCAATGGAGGCTGAGGACAGACAGGTTCGAATGAGGAGGGAAAGGAAAACGGTTAGCAACCCGGGAAACTCCAGCTAACCCTGATGTATAAAGTGCAATTGGGCAGCCAATCTGTTGCCTAACCTATGTCCGATGTAGAAGAGGCCGCATTTTTAGAGCAAATTACCATCGCTGCCTCAAAAAGGCAGCCGGCATGATCAGAGACCGTTACCACCCTGGCCACACACTCATTTCACCCCTGCCATTGGGAAGAAGGTACAGGAGCCTGTAAACTGTAACGTCCAGGTTCAAGAACAACTTCGGCCATTCAGCTATTAAACACTACAACCTCAAATAAGCTCTGAACTACATAGACTATTATTGTTATTATCGCACTATTATTGTTTGTTTTTTGTGTCTACGTGTGTGTGTGTGTATATATCTCTATAACTTTAAAACTCTCATCTTGTATGTGTGTGTGTGTGTATATATGTGTCTTTTTCTTTTTTGCCAAAATGCTACGCGGTAACGATAAATTTTTTACATATTCTGACTCACATTTTCCCCCCTCTAAGCAGTGATCAGCTTCACAAGATTTGATGCAATATTTCACGACATTGGTGATTAAAGTTTTTTAAAAAGACAAAATTGCCTTTTAAGCTTCGACTGATGACGTCACAATGAGGTGGGCCGCCACGATGGCTCGGGACGGCGCCCGTTTCATACACAGAATATTGCACGAGCTTCGAGTGACGTCAGGGGGAGAGCCGCATTTAAATTAATGTTCCGCTTTTTCCGACCGGGCTTCTACCCTTGAAGCCCCAGCTGGGATTTTACGCGGCCATCAAGGAGGCATCGAGACCGCGGTGGTGAAGGTGTTAATACTGACCAAATTAAAGACACCATAAAATGGAGAATCCCTGCACTTGTCAGAATTGCTTAATCCTTGTCAGCTGAAATTTACAGGCTTTGGATGGCGCCAGCCATCTAGGCTCAGACTGATGTGCAGAATGGTGAAGGATCCATGTGTTCTCCTTGTTTCTCCTAACTTGATAAAATGTATAGTAGTTTTACTATAGGTTATAGAACCTTAAATGCATCATTCCGATTGGATTGCTGCAAGGGCATTGTAAATAGTATAAATAATGTTGCGAGAACGAGTGTCCTGTTAATTGTTGATTGGTTGAAATGTTGAGCCTTGGAGGAACTGTTTGAATCCCAGGGCACATGTTGCACTATTCATCTGTGTTGGCTTCCTTCTAGAAGCTTCTTTCAAATACAATGTATTCAAGATTATATTATTGGGTTAGGGAACTTTCAATTATGTACTGTTATTATCAATATGTTTGATTGGTTAAAAAAAAAATTGGTTATAAAATTCCCACCCCCATGTGGTTCGGCCCCTCAAGGTTCGGGGACCTATAAAAGGTAGCCCCCACGAGGTCCTGTGCCGATCTTCTGGAAGAGCGCTTGGGACTGCGTGACCTTGTGAAGTGTCTCTGCTTGCACAAGGCCAGAAGGGCTTGGCCAAGCAGATACAAGGATCGAACCCATGGTGGTTAGGTATTGTATATGGGGAATTTGTGTTGTGTTATTCCAAAATAAAGTTTAGTTGCTCAAGTGCTTCATTCAGTATTTTATTAGAAACATAGAAATACATAGAAATTAGGTGCAGGAGTAGGCCATTCGGCCCTTCGAGCCTGCACCGCCATTAAATATGATCATGGCTGATCATCCAACTCAGTATCCCGTACCTGCCTTCTCTCCATACCCTCTGATCCCTTTATTGACTGAAACTAGACTGGGGGGGGAGCTTAGAACAAGCTATTTACAAAGGAGACATCGAGACCGCAGCGGTGAGGCCTCGCGACGATGGGGCCGCGGCATCAGTGATGCATCGCGACGGTGGGGCCTCATGGTGGCGTTGGGGTCCGGGCCTGTCGGTTGGCCCGGCGAGAGTTTGAGATGGGGTTGCTGCTTCTTCTCCGCACTTGCTGAGGGCCTGGGGCTGCTGGTGTCGTCGGTCCAGGGGCTGTCAGTTGGCCCAAGGGTGTTGAGCTGGGGTTGATGCTTCTTCTCCGCGCTTGCTGCGGAGAAGAAATGGCAACCCCAGCTCAAAAAAGGCAGCCAACACCCCTCCGGGTTATTCACACTCCTCCCCCCCACTGGGTTATTCACATCCTCCACCCCCTCTTCCCCCCCCCCCCCCCCCACCGGGTTATACACACACACCCGCCCCCTCCCCCCTGCTGCCTCAAAAAGGCAGCCAACATCATCAAAGACCCACAACATCCTGGCCACACACTTATTTCACCATTGCCATCGGGGAAGGTACAGGAGCCTGAAAACTGTAAC
>CM075977.1:125352125-125647964 GCA_038087875.1 Malacoraja senta
ATGAAGAATGATGGATTCCAAACCTCAACTCAAATGAAGAATTATACTAAAAAATGTGCTTTAATATTTCACAAATAGATGACATTCTTATGATTAACGGATATACACACATTATTGTCTGAAACCATATTCTGAAATTCTAATGTCATCGAGCAAATTTTCAATGATTACCTGATCCAAAACAATCAAATAATTTAACTGCAGAAAAATTACAGCAACAAAAAGTATCAGGTTCAAATCCTTGAAACTTTGAATTAAATAGGTTCTTTAGGCATTAGCCCTAAACTTTGTAAAATGCTTGAATCTTGGACCAGGATAAGAAAAGCAAGCCAAAATAAATTTAGAACCAGTCTTCTTTCTTCAACATGGTAGTCAATTTAGAAGTTCTGAAAATAGAGAACCACCACTAAAGACCATCATTACCACTAGAGATGGCCAGCAGCAACATTTTACTGAAGACATATGTATCGTAAGAAAATGTGTTATGATATACGGAGTTTGTGCATTCTCCCTGTAACCACATTGGTTTTCTCCGGGTGCTCGTTTCTTCCCACACTCCAAAGACATACATGTTTGTAGGTTAATTGGCTTTGGTAAAATTGTAAATTGTCCCCAGTGTCTATGATGCTGTCAGTGTACAGGGTGATCGCTGGTCGGTGCGGACTCGGTGGGCCAAAGGGCCTGTTTCCGCGCTGTTTCCCTAAAGTCTGAAGACTTTTATCATATTAAAATAATTAGATTGTGCCCAGGTGGATTGGTTTTCTACATTAAATTAGTGATGTAGTACAATAGAAATGCATATTATGTTAGCATAGAATTAAATTGAATGTCAGAAATGTTTGTTTTACATTTGGGAAGGGGAATAAAACAAAGATCACCAGCCCTCCCCGGTGATGCCACGCCCCCTCCCTCTCTGCCCCCCCCGCCCCCTCTGCCCTTGCCCTCTGCCCCTGCCCTCCCCCTGCCCGTTCCCTCTCTGCCCATTCCCTCCCTCTGCCCCTGCCCCTGCCCTCTCTCTGCCCCTGCCCTCTCTCGCCGCGCCTGCGAGTTGGGAGCTATGCATGAGTGGATAGGGCGGGGATGGGATAAAAGAAGAGAATTAATAATATTAATGTAATGTCAAGGGGGATGGTTAGTATGTGTGTGTGTGGGGGTGGTTAGTGTGTGTGTGATGCCACAGGCCGCCCCCCCCCACCTCCCCCCCAAGCAACCATGCGTTGAGGGGACGGGACCCAACGGGTCCCCCTTGGTCTAGTGTTCATATAAAACTGTTCTGAACTGTCTTATGGTTTCTGTCCTAAATCCCAACCTTGATGTTTAGGAAAGGACTGCAGATGCTGGTTTACACCGAAGATAAGGCTGCTAGGGAAGATGAGAGCCCATGGTATTAAAGGGAAGATACTAGCATGGATAGCAGAAGGCAAAAAGTTGCAATAAATGGCGCTTTTCCAGGTTGGCTGCCAGTGACCAGTGGAGTTTCACACGGGTCGGTGCTGGGGGCCACTTCTTTTCGCGTTGTATATTAATAATTTGGATAAGGGGATAGAAGGCTTTGTGACCAAGTTTGCAGATGATGGAGGGGCAGGCGGAGGGGCAGGCAGTGTAGAGGAAGCAAAGACTCTGTAGAAAGACTTGGACAGGTTAGGAGAATGGGCAGAGAAGTGGCAGATGAAATTCAGTGTAGCTAAGTGCGCAGTCATGCATTCTGGTAATAAGAATAAAGACGTCGATTATTTTCTAAATGGAGAGAGAATCCAGAAATCGGAGGTACAAAGGGACTTAGGAGTGCTGGTGCAGGACTCAGAAAAAGTTAATTTGCAATTCGAATCGGTGGTAAGGAAGCCATATTCAATGCTAGCATTTGTATCAAGAGGACTGGAATACAAAAACAGGGATGTATGCTGAGGTTATATTAGGTGCTGGTCAGGCTGCATTTGGAGTACTGCGATCAAATTTGGGCCCTATATCTGAGGAAGGATGTGTTGGCTCTAGATAGGGTCCAGAGGAGGTTTACAAGAATGATTCCAGGAATGAGTGGATTAGCATATGATGAGCGCTTGACAGCACTGGGCCTCTCTCTACTCGCTGGAGTTTAGAAGGTTGAAGGGAACAAAATAATGAAAGACATAGATAGTGGATGTGGAAAGGATGTTTCCACTTGTGGGAGAGCCTAGGACCAGAGGTCATAGCTTCAGAATTAAAGGGCGCTCTTTTAGAAAGGAGATGAGGAGGAAGTTCTTTAATGAGAGAGTAATTAATCTGTGGAACTCATTGTCACAGAGGGCAGTGGAGGCCAAGTCAGTGGACATTTTTAAGGCAGAGATAGACGAATTCTTGATCCAGGTTCAGGAGCAGCTACTTCCCCACAGCCATCAGGCTATTAAACTCGCCATCAAACAAACTCTGAACTATAACAGCCTATTGCACTTTATCTGTTTATTTATGTGTATATATATGGTCTATGCTATATAGACACACTGAACTGTTCTGTATTTATGCTTACAATACTCTGTTGTCCTGCAGCAAGCAAGAATTTCATTGTCCGATCTGGGACACATGACAATAAACTCTATTGACTTGACTTGATTGGCCAAATGGCCTAATTCTACTCCTATAACTTGTGATCGTGAAATTGCTGGAGTAAGTCAGCGGGACAGGCAGCATCTCTGGAGAGAACAAATGGGTGATATTTCTGGTCGAGACCCATCTTCTGACTGAGTCAGGGGAGAGGGAAACAAGATATGGAAGGGTACAAAGAACATGTAAGGTGTGAAAAGAACAGATCCAAGCAGACGACGATCGAGGAAATGTAAAATGGTTCATTGTTGGATGAGGGAAAGATGATACGAGGCATACAAACAGTAAAATTAATCAGGAGGACCGTGAAACTAGTCAGAGAACTAGGGTGGGAAGGGGTGGAGAAAGAGGGAAAGCAAAGGTTACTTGCAGTTGGAGAAATCAATATTCATACCGCTGAGTTGTAAGCTGCCCAAGCAAAATATGAGGTGCTGTTCCTCCAATTTGCATTTGGCCTCACTCTTACAGTGGAGAAGGCCCAGGACAGAAAGCTAGTTTATAGATATGGAGCTAATCAGGTGAGAAGACAAGCAAATTCATCTGAGACGCCACATGTTATTAAATGGACTGCTATCACCAACTTCTTCAGCATAAAACAACTAGATTACAGTAAGTAAAACAAAAAGGAAGCAGACCCATTCTACTTCCAATATTTAAATCACACAAACTCAGCCACATTTCAAATTAGAATATTAAATTCATACCAATTAATTACTTATTGCACAATCAAATATCAAGTGGTAAGGATGCTTTTTCACTTTGTTTTATTTTAAAGTACATGAATAACAATAACTCAACATTAACTTGTAGAATGTTTTATAATTTGTTGTGGAATTATCCATCTTTATTCCATATTTCACTTCAATCCAAATAGCCAAACCAGATAACCTGAGCTATCATGACTGATAGTAAAAAATCATGTTTTTAATAAATTAAGAAATTGAAATGGAACAAAAGAATAAAAAATAATAACAAATGGCAAAATATGCAAACAAAATGGCTTGACACATTGCGATTTAGTATGCCTATAGAATTAACGGAAGGTAATCTGCAACTGCAATGGAGATAGTTTCAATCGATTATCTATATAATTAAAAGTCTAAACTTGACCACTTCCTGTTTGCACTGTATATTGATTTTAGAAAGAACGCTACCACTTATGGCTGTGATTTTTGGCCATCTTACTCAGAGTCCCCCTCCAGCTGTCAGGGCCAGAGGATTTTTCCCATCGATGAAAAATAAAATACTTATTAATGTTTTAAAAAAATTGAGATTCTCTCCCCTGTCAATCATGCCATGAAGGCCACGCCCCTTCTGGTGGGAGGGGGGGACACTATAAAACCGAGACGTGTCTCAGTCTCTGCAAGAGAGGTCACGACTCTCAGTCTGAGCTGTGAATATCAATGAACACTGAACTACTAAACTGTGAGTGTGGTTTTACTGACCTGTGAGTGCCCTTAATGTGGTTTGAAAATGAAGTTTGAAAATGAAAATGTGGTTGGTTTGAAAATGATGTGGTTTGAAAATGAAAATGTGGTTGGTTTGAAAATGAAAATATGGTTGGTTTGAAAACGAAAATGTGGTTGGTTTGAAAATGTGGTTGGTTTGGAAATGTGGTTTGAAAATGAAAATGTAGTTTGAAAATCTATATAATTAAATGTCTAATCTTGACCACTTCCTGTTTGCGCTGTATATTGATTTTAGAAAAAATGAATTTGGTGGCCTTGCACCCTGCTTGAAATGGTATGAAACTGCACTTGAATTTGGTGGCCTTGCACCCTGCTTGAAATGGTATGAAACTGCACTTGAATTTGGACGGTAGACAAAAGTACTGGAGAAACTCAGCGGGTGCAGCAGCATCTATGGAGCGAAGGAAATAGGCAACGTTTCAGGCCGAAACCCTTCTTCAGTCTGAAGGGTTTCGGCCCGAAACGTTGCCTATTTCCTTCGCTCCATAGATGCTGCTGCACCCGCTGAGTTGCTCCAGCACTTTTGTCTACCTTCGATTTTCCAGCATCTGCAGTTCCTTCTTAAACATTCTGCACTTGAATTTGGTGGCCTTGCACCCTGCTTGAAGTGGCAGAAAACAGCACTTGAATTTGGTGGCCTTGCACCCTGCTTGAAGTGGCAGGAAACTGCACATGAATTTGGTGGCCTTGCACCCTGCTTGAAGTGGCAGGAAACTGCACTTGAATTTGGTGGCCTTGCATCCAGCTTGAAATGGAATTTCAAGGAATAGCCGTGAGTCAACTGCCAGCCCACCAGCCGTGAGTGAGTGAGCTGCCAGCACACCAGGCTTGAGTGACTCTGCCAGCCCAAGCATCCATTCAGCCCACAATGTCCATACTAGCCCTCTGGAAACCAGTCCCTTCAGCCCACAACACCCATACTAGCACTCCAGAAAGCCCACCCACCACTGGCCACCAATATTGGAATTGGTGGAGAGGTGGAATAATGCATTGGGGGACCAGCCCTCCCGTGTTAACATGGGACCCGTTGGGTCCCACTTAGTCTAGTCCATTATATATTTCAGCCAAGTTTATACTTCCAATAATTTCAAGTCAGTTATTTCTGCGTGTTCATCTCACCCCCTGAACTGGTATCCCTTCCTTTTCTTCAGTCAATATTCTCAGTTGTACATCACAATGTCCCTCTGGTTTATCTGCTTTAAAGTTAAATATCTTCCATACAATTTCCTTTCTAATAGTAATACCGATATCCATTTTACACACACTTCCTTTGTTTTTAACGATCCCTCCTCTGCAAACGATTCATCTCAGCGTACTTATTTAGTATTTTGACCTTTCCCTCATTGTCAGTGTGCTAAGGTCACCGATTGTGATTATACAAATAGACCAATAAATCATAAGACCAGCAAACTAAATTAGATGTTAGAAACTAATTTGTCATTACAATTAAGTTTTGACAAAGAAAATAATACTTTTCCAAAATGTTTGTAACGGAAAATTGTTGAGAGATTTTGCTCAGCTAAGGCATCCAACTATCTATCTATCTATCTATCTATCTATCTATCCATCTATCTATCCATCTATCTATCTATCTATCTATCTATCTATCTATCTATATCTATATCTATATCTATATCTATATCTATATCTATATACTTTTAAAACTCTCTGGCTGTCGTCCGTCTGTACGTCTGTACGTCCAACGTTCTGCTTGACCTGTGCCGCCTTTGATACCGCCCCTGGCCCACACAGCGCGTGGAAAGGCCCATATTTTTTACCATTTCCAAAGAGATGACATTTATCTTTACGAATAGCCACTCCTGATTAAATTCGGTCCTGTTTATGTACACGTTTTTTAATAAAATCCACCCCCCCCCCCACCCCCATGTGATTTTCTCCGATCGTCTCCGATTTTCTCCGAAAACGACGCCATCTTTTTTCGCCGATTTTCTCCGAAAACGACGCCATCTTTTTTTCGCCGATTTTCTCCGATTTTTTCCGAAAACGACGCCATCTTTTTTTCAACGATTTTCACCCAGGGGTCTGAAGCACGTTCGGGAACAACACCCCGGGGTGTCAAGCACTTTCGGGGACCAGACCCAACGAGTCTGCACTTGGTCTAGTATATTACTAAAACTCTCTTTGTTTGTGTGTATGCACGTGAATGCGTGACGATTCAAAACTTCACCAAAACAGTACACGATAGCGCCTTACTCACCATTGTCCTGGAATGTAAAAGAGACGGATTGGTGTTATATTTTACGTTATTGACATTTCAAACTATACTAAAGCCACTTTAACACTTTTCCACTTGCCCAGCCCGTCAGCCGCGTTCCAATGACATCACAATGGGATCCCGAATCTCATTTACATAAAAATCACGATTTAAAAAAAAAATCAGTTTTAATCAAATTATTCCATTTTCATTGACAGCTAACATTGTGTTTAACTTTTTAAAAAGAAAAAACACAATTTTCATTGAGAATTTCATTTTTTTTTAAATCGCGATTTTCATTGTGGGGGGGGGGGTGGGTGGGATAGAGGGCAGCTTTCATTTTTAAAAAAACATTGTGATTTTCATTGTGGTGGGGTGGGATAGCGGGGAGGTGAGGTGTGGGGGAGCGGGGATAGAGGGAGAGGAGGGGGTAGGGAGGGAAGAGGGGTTATGGAGGGATGGAGGGAGTGACTGAGGGTATCTGCGCATGCAGATTTAAAAATAACTGAAAGTCTCCCTGCGAGTGCGCAGTGGGCCTGGTATCCGCGCGTGCGGAATTTGAAATAACCACGGAGCTGAGGCTGGGGCAAGGTTTCGGGGCTGCGATGCTGCTGCTGCAGGCACGCGAGGAGGGAGAGGAGCGGGACCCGGGACAAGGAAAGGGCCGCAGCCTCGGCCTCTCCCTCCCCATCCCGCAGCTCCAGACCGCTCGACCTATCCGCCCGACAGCCCCCGCCTCAACTACAACTTCATCACCGACGTAGTGGAGTAAATGGGGCTGGCGGTGGTTTACATCAAGATCCTGGGGAGGTGAGGAGGGAGACTGGGAGGATTGAGGGAGAGGAGGTGGTAGGGAGGGAGAGGGAGGGGAAAGTGGGGGAGGTGAGGAGGGAGAGTGGGGGAGGGGGGATAGAGGGAGAGGGGGGAGTGAGGGAGGTAGGGAGTGGGGATAGAGGGAGAGGAGGGCAGTGGGGAAGGTGATGAGGGAGAGTGGGGGGGGTGGGATAGGGGGGTGAAGAGTGGGGGAGGAGCGGTATAGAGGGAGAGGAGGGGGTAGGGAGGGGAGAGGGGTTATGGTGGGATGGAGGGACTGAGGGTAGGGGAAAGGAGAGGGGGAGGTGAGGGAGGGAGTGAGGAGGGGAGGGGAGGAGGAGAGGGGAAAGGAGGGAGTGCTGGGGATGAGGGGGAATGGAGGAGAATAGGGGTAGGAAGAGGGATGGCGAGGTAATGGAGGAGGGAAGGGGGAAGAGAGTGGAGAGGGAGGGGTGAGGGGAGGAGGCAGAGGAGGGGTGAGGGGAGGAGGCAGAGGAGGGTTGGTGGAGTGTGGGGAGAGGTAGGGTAATGGAGGAGGGGAATAGGGGACTGAAAAGGGAGAGTGAGATGCGTTCACATTGATCTTATATTTTACAAGTTTTTGCCATTTACAAATGTCAGCCTCACCTGCGCAGTTGGGGGCTATGGGTGAGTGGTGGAATATTGCGCTGGGGGTACGGGACCCAACGGGTCCGCATGTTCTAGTATGAACCTAAAAACAAACTGCTGGAGAAACTCAGTAGGTCAGGCACCATCCGCGGAGGGAATAGGCAGACAATGTTTCAGATTGGGATGCTTCTCCAGTCTGATTGGAGGAGTGAGGAGAAAGCTGGAAAGAGAGTAGGGGGCGGGATAAAGCCTGGCAAGTGATTGGTGGATAGAGGTGAGGGGGGGAGATTAGGTGGTGATAAACAGATGGGTGGATGTGACAAAAGCTAGAGGTCGAAAAGGAAATAATAGGATGTCAAATAAGGAAAGAGGAGTGATGAAATGCAAAGCGGGAGAGGAGGGGGTGGATATGCAATGAATAGGGCAAGGGGAGGGAAAAGAAGGAGGATAAAAATGGAAATTTGGGACAGGAATGGATTTAAGCATATGAAGGAGTGGAAAGGACAGGGTGACTAGGGTGGTGGGATGAATGTGTGAACGTTGGGGTGGAAAGGGCAAGGAACAGAGAAGTAGGTATTACTTGAAATTGGAGAATTCAATGTTCATACCATTGGGTTGTAAACTATCCAAATGGAATAAGAGGTGCTGTTTCACTACTTTGCCTGTGACCTCACTTTGGCAATAGAGGAGGCCAATGACAGAAAGGTTGGGTATGGGAACGGGAATGAGAATTGAAACGATTAGCCGAGACGACCAGCAGGCCTGGGCGGACAGAGCACAAATGTTTGGTGAAACGGTCACCAAGAAATATAAATCAGTTTGTATTTCTCATTGATATCAACATCGATTACAAAAAGCACTTGTTTTGATTGTTTTATTCTTAAGTTTCACAAACTTTTTTCAGCCTTTCAAATTTCTGTTTTTATCATTTCCCTTTCTATATGCACATACCAAGCTACTGGACTGTATTCAAGACAAGAATTTCACTGTGCGTTTGTGCTTCGCATATGTGACAATAAATCACCATTGAACCAATTCCCTTTGGAATGCATTGCCTCAGTGCAGAAGATAAATATTCTACAGCAGCCATCAGATGGAAGTAAATAATTAATTGGGGAGGGGGTTGATTTTGGTTTCCACCTTATAACTACTATAGAATATTAATCTCTTGCCTCATAAAGTAATGCATTTCAAATCCTAAACAGATGTGGAAATATATTTCCTTACATCCCACTGGATATATGGTAAATTATATTACCAGAGTTCAGTTACTGGAAGTTGGGTAAATAAAGGAAAACAGTTCAAATTCTTCATGATTTTAAACCCTCGATAAAATCTTCTTTAAGTCTTCTGTGTTTTAAGGAGAACATACATTTGAAATATGGTCTTTACTCTCTATTATTTTCTCTGTAATCTCTTGACCTCTGCTGTAATCATCACCATTTCACCTCCATAGTCACCAACAACAGAATGATGCATTGATTGGTGAACTGACACCAATGAACAATCAATCCTCAGAAGATGCAACTAATTTTCTCAGTATATCCAATGCCAGAGGTTTATTTTACAAGACAACACAAATTCTGGAAAAAAAATATTCCATGCCAATGGAAATCACCCTGATGTTTCAATGAAATAGAAGTCAAATAGAAAACAGACTGAAACTTAGTCATCAGCAGCACCAGATTACTGTAATACTGCACTTTCTTGAATGATAATACTTGAGATTGTACCTCCCTTTGAAACAGTGGAGCAATTGTCTATTAAATGCTTAACCACTCTCTTTCTACAAGCTTCACCTAACATCAGCTGTTCTTTCAGATCTTAACATCAACAACTGGGAATTATATAATGCCCTTTTGTTAGTTTCTCTGTCAGACACCGATATATATTTCACTGCCATTTTAATTCTTGGCTGGAGCTATAAACATTTTTATCATGTTTGTTCCATTCTCACCTTACAGCTGTGTAAATCCCTGTATTTATGCAAATATTTGTCTAATGAACTGCCACCAGGATCTCTAAATCCAGTGCACAAAAAGAATCAGAATTAAAAATTTGTTGGGGTAATTCCATCTCCCACATTCCTAATGGGAAACTCCTGCTTCACTGAATTTAAAAGTACTTCACCTCTCTGGCCCTGATTCTGCAACATAACTGTCTGTCAGTGAGAGCCTGTAAAACACTGAACCATGTTAAACAATGCATACCGCAGAGTACTAACCAAATTCCAGCTTTGATGTGACAATATTTCTCTGCCTTACTATAAGCACCGGCTCAGGAGATCCACTATTATATAGATTCAGACCATTATATTTACTGGGAACATAAATGGATCCAATATATTGGAATGATTGAATGAGATATATCAAAATTGGGATCATGTTAAACAATAGTTAGTATAGTTTTCTTTTAAACAGTAATGGGCTGTTACAATGGTTAACAAATTATTTGACATTTGAACTGGGTAGAATAAAAATAAATCTTTTCATATGGATCTGCATCATCTATACTGTACATAGTGCATAATACCCATCCTCATGATAAATCATTCATTGCATAATAGGATGTAAATTTGCAACCACATTGTGCATAGACACCTTAATTACACTCACAGCAAATTCTGCTCAGAATACAATTGTTCATCTGTTCTACAAATAAAGAGGAATTTAAGGCTAAATTCAGGAAATTTATCCACAGGAATGGAAACTTATTTGACAAAAGTACTGATCAGAGAACTAAATTAGTTTAGTTTAGTTTATTATTGTCATGTGTACCGAGGTACAGTGAAAAGCTTTTGTTTGTGTGCTATCCAAAAAGACTATACATGAATCGACTCACCCAGTTCACAGATATAGGAAAAAGAGTACAACATTTAGTGCAAAGATATAACAACTAAGTCTGATAAAGTCCAATTAAAGATAGTTCAAAGGTCTCCAAATGAGATTGATGGGAAATCAGGACCATACTCTAGCTGGTGAGGCCAGTTCAGTAGCCTGATAACAGCCTGGAAGCAACTGTCCCTGAACCTGGAGGTGTGAGTATTCAAACTCTGTACCTCTTGCCCAATGGGAGAGGGTAGAAGATAGAGGGACCAGAGTGAGACTGGCCCTTGATTATGCTGGTTACCTTGTCGAGGCAGCGTAAAGTGTAGATCGAATCAATGGAAGGAGGGCTGGTTTGTATGATGGTCTGGGATATGTCAACATCTTTAAGGAATTTCTTGCTGTCTTGGATGGAGCTATTCCTAAACCATGCTGCGATCTATCCCAATTAGATGCTTTCTACGGTGCATCTGTAGAAGTTAGTGAGGGTTGTTGGGGACATGCCGATCTTCCTAAGTCTTGTAAGGAAGTAGAGGTGTTGGTGTGCTTTCTTGGCCATAGTTTCAATGTAGCTGGTCCAGGACAAATTGTTGCCAATATTTATTCATAGGAATTTGAAGCTTTCAACCATCTCTACTTCAGTGCCATCAATGTACCCATCCTAATGTTCTCAATCTTTAGTCTTAATTATTGGGAAATGCTAATTCTATGAATTAAATACCCAAACCTGTATTTCTGATTACCTGGTCCATGGTCTAGCTGAGCAAATCCCCTTACAACATAAAATTACTCTTTGATAACAATCCATGAACATGGTATGATAATATCGGCAACAGTAATTTATGCCTAATTTAGTTTCTCAAAATATATGTTGTTTAATCTAGAAATGCCAACATAAATTAAATGTTTCCTTGTGTTATAAATATTGCACAATTTTCCATGTTCAACCAATCAACAAACTAACTACATGCCAAATCAATATCATTGATAACATTCCCAAACTATCTTACTTTATTTTTAAACAACTTAATTGTCAAGTGAACATCACTTTTAAGTTTAAATACCAAATTTAAGATGCACTTTCAGTCTTTAACATAATACTTACAATGCAATATCCAAACAAAATTATTTTCACAGAACAGAGCAATGCAAAATTAGGAACAGCACAACATGGTCCAAGCATGCAAATAACCATAGAAGGTGAAAAGAACATCTTCATAGTGATTAGAATTGATGGCCATTTTTATATCATTTCCTTCTTATTGCCCGGAAATGTTTTAAAAATGAGTTCCTGGCATATGTCAAATGAAATCAAAGTCCACGGTAATCAATGAGAAACTTCTCAGTCATACTTTCTTTAAAGGAAGATGTTTTTGGTTGTTGGATGCCATCTCTATCCCTGGACAAATATCTTCAGCGCTTCATTGATGGCCTTGGACGGGGGTGTCCCATGAAGATTGGCCAAATTTGACAGATTCCATCACAAATTTCCAACAATGGAATTGTCCACATTTGCGTGCAGTAAGATATGGATAACATCGAGACTTAGCCTTCATCATCTCTAACAATATTCTCCATCTCCAAACACATTCTACTCCAAAAACATGTAAAGAGCTCAATAGCTTCCAGGAAAATGCAATTCGCAATATTTGCACTCCATCAGCGTTAACTCTGTGCACTACTACGACATCATACTGTGGACAAGATGCAATGTATCAACTCACCAAGGTTTTTTTTCTGGAGCACATCAGCACAATTCAACCTATCACCTGGATGAACAATGGACATTGCACTTAGAAATTTCAGACATATTTTCCTCCATGAAACTTAACATCCTGAAATACTTTGCCATTCCTCCACGGATGTTGCGTCAGAATTCTGGAACTACGAACCTGACATCAGCTTGGGAGTACTTTGAATACATGGACTGTGTTGGTTAATCAATTCAATAGACAATAGGTGCAGGAGTAGGCCATTCGGCCCTTCTAGCCAGCACCACCATTCAATGTGATCATGGCTGATCATCCCCAATCAGTACCCCGTTCCTGCCTTCTCCCCATATCCCCTGACTCTGCTATTTTTAAGAGCCCTATCTAGCTCTCTCTTGAAAGCATCCAGAGAACCTGTCTCACCGCCCTCTGAGGCAGAGAATTCCACAGACTCACCACTCTCTGTGAGAAAAAGTGTTTCCTCATCTCCGTTCTAAATGGCTTACTCCTTATTCTTAAACTGTGGCCCCTGGTTCTGGACTCCCCAACATCAGGAACATGTTTCCTGCCTCTAGCGTGTCCAAACCCTTAACAATCTTATATGTTTCAATGATAACCCCTCTCATCCTTCTAAACTCCAGAGTGTACAAGCCCAGCCGCTCCATTCTCTCAGCATATGACAGTCCCGCCATCCCGGGAATTAATCTTGTGAACCTACGCTGCACTCCCTCAATAGCAAGAATGTCCTTCCTCAAATTAGGGCACCAAAACTACACACAATACTCCAGGTGTGGTCTCACTATGGCTCTGTACAACTGCAGAATGACCAATTTGCTCCTATATTCGATTCCTCTTGTTATAAAGGCCAACATACCATTCGCTTTCTTCACTGCCTGCTGTACCTGCATGCTTACTTTCATAGACTGATGAACAAGGAACCCCAGATCCCGTTGTACTTCCCCTTTTCCCAACTTGACGCCATTTAGATAGTAATCTGCCTTCCTGTTTTTGCTACCAAAGTCGATAACCTCATTTATCCGCATTAAACTTCATCTGCCATGCATCTGCCCACTCCCCCCCAACCTGTCCAAGTCACCCTGCATTCTCATAGCATCCTCCTCACAGTTCACACTGCCACCCAGCTTTGTGTCATCTGCAAATTTGCTAATGTTACTTTGAATCCCTTCATCCAAATCATTGATGTATATTGTAAATAACTGCGGTCCCAGCACCGAGCCTTGCGGCACCCCACTAGTCACTGCCTGCCATTCTGAAAGGGACCCGTTAATCCCTCCTCTTTGTTTCCTGTCTGCCAACCACTTCTCTATCCATGTCAGCACTCTATCCCCAATACCATGTGCCCTAATTTTGCCCACTAATCTCCTATGTGGGACCTTATCAAATGCTTTCTGAAAGTCCAGGTACACTACATCCACTGGCTCTCCCTTGTCCATTTTCCTAGTTACATCTTCAAAAAATTCCAGAAGATTAGTCAAGCATGATTTCCCCTTCGTAAATCCATGCGGACTCCGACTGATCCTGTTACTGCTATCCAAATGTTCGGCTTTCTCATCTTTTATAATTGACTCCAGCATCTTCCCCACCACCGATGTCAGGCTAACTGGTCTATAATTCCCTGTTTTCTCTCTCCCGACTTTCTTAAAAAGTGGGATAACATTGGCTACCCTCCAATCCACAGGAACTGATCCTGAGTCTATAGAACATTGGAAAATTATCACCAATGCATCCACGATTTCTAGAGCCACTTCCTGAAGTACCCTGGGATGCAAACCATCAGGCCCTGGGGATTCATCAGCCTTCAGTCCCATCAATCTATCCAACACCATTTCCTGCCTAATGTGGATTTCCATCAGTTCCTCCATCACCCCAGATCCTCTGGCCACTACTATATCAGGAAGATTGTTTGTGTCCTCCTTAGTGAAGACAGATCCAAAGTACCTGTTCAACTCATCTGCCATTTCCTTGTTCCCCATAATAAATTCACCTTTTTTGGTCTTCAAGGGTCCAACTTTGGTCTTAACTAATTTTTTCCTCTCACATATCTAAAGAAGTTTTTACTATCCTGCTTTATATTCTTGGCTAGCTTACCTTCGTATCTCATCTTTTCTTCCCGTAATGTCTTCTTGGTTATCTTCTGTTGTTCTTTAAACATTACCCAATCCTCTTGCTTCCCGCTCATCTTTGCTACGTTGTACTTCTTCGCTTTAATTTTTATACTGTCCCTGACGTCCCTTGTCAGCCATCGTCGTCCCTTTGGAATCTTTCTTCCTCCTAGGAATGAACTGATCCTGCACCTTCTGTATTATTCCTAGAAATACCTGCCATTTTTGTTCCACTGTCATCCCTGCTAGTGTATCTTTCCACTCAACTTTGGCCAGCTCCTCATGGCCCCATAGTCCCCTTTATTCAACTGCAACACTGACACTTCCGATCTACCCTTCTCCCTCTCCAATTGTAGATTAAACCTAACCATGTTATGGTCACTGCCTCCTAATGGCTCATTAACCTCGAGGTCCTTTATCAAATCCGGTTCATTACATAACACTAAATCCAGAATTGCCTTCTCCCTAGTAGGCTCCAATACAAGCTGTTCTAAGAATCCATCACGAATTCAGTTAAATATAGCAGTCATCCTCTTGCTATATTTTTAGAAATACTCACTTTAACACACAAATATCACTGCCATTGTTGAAATTATATGTATAGGAGCAATAGGTAAAACGATTTACCGTCTGGCCGCTGTCACTAATCAAGATTGTGTAGAACGGAACTGCAGATGCTGGTGGACACAAAGTACAGGAGTAACTCAGCGAGTCAAGCAGCATCTCTGGAGAAAAGGGATAGGTGGCGTTTCGAGTCGGCACCCTTCTTCTCACCAATCAAGATTAATGGCTAACAAGTCAGTCATTGGTTTCAGGTTCTTTGTATCAAAATTGTCATGAGTAAATAAATGTTTTATTCATAAACATATATTCCCTGCGTGGTAGAGGCAAGATAACTCCAAGTTTATATCTTCGTTCACAAAATGCAACAACCGTGCAAAAGTCTTTTAATATACTTACAACACATAAAAAGACCGCTAATCATTTTCTACCATATTCCTGGATCTATAATAAAATGAGCGTGAATATTGTAACTAACATCACATTATGAAAGAATTTGACTAAATTAATTAATTACGCTTCCAGTGTTAATATTTCAGAGTAAATCGACACGTGCCTTGAAGACTGTATAGCGATCAACTTACTTTCATTCCTTGTTGTTGAGTGGTTAGAGTAAGCTTGGTCTCATCTAAAAGTAATACTTCGCAATAAAATTCTTCCTGTGTAGTGCAGAAACAACCCATTGCTGCATTGAAACCAGAAGTGGGGACGAATCCTGATAAAGTCCACTAATTGTCCGTGACTTTTATTTAAATCGACTTGAAATTCCAGTTAAGCACGCATCGAGACGGATACCATTGCACTGTGCCGCTTTCTCATATCTCAACGAGAGAAAATGTACCAACTGGTAACATGAAACATCAGGTGCAGCATATCTTTTCTCTCTTCGGATGGAAAAAACCGCAACAAATACAATACGGACTGTTGTGTCCTTTAAAATGAATGCTGTAGAAGTATGTCCGGCAACTGATAAGTTAGTTCGGCGAGCTGGCTCTTGGAAGTGGAACGATGGGATGGGTGATCTGAAAGAACAAAAGCAGCCTTTAATTAAATATTTCCACAATTTACACAGCGCAAGAATAGAGACTTCGTGAAAATTACAAGGAACAAAAACAAATCACCATCCTCTCCTAGGTGCTTACGTATTGATCGTTTTATATAAATGGTTCGATTGTCTGAATTTACGTGAACGATCCGCAGACGCCCCTCTTCACAATAGCAAGGGGGAAATTTAATATGCGCTCGTAAAAAAAAAAGCAAAGACGTTTACACACAACCACAAATTTCAGTGGATAAACGCGCTATTTAAAATCGCCGATCTTGTTTTTAAACACCATTATGGGACGTTAACTTGCCCTGCGACCGTCGCTGTCCCTGAGACAACAGATGGTGAACGGCGGGGAATGTCTCGCCTGTTTCTGCCCGTCAGCTCCGCACCGACTTGCACCGGCCCACAGGAGCTCACCTTCCACCTCCCTCAGGCACAAGCCGGCAGCCTCCCGGGGGCTGACGCCCAGGCAGCCAACATGCCGCCCGCACTGGTGCTGGAGCTGGAGCTGGAACTGGAGCCGGGCGACCGAACTACGTCTCCCTGGCTCTTTCTCCCACTTTCCACATGTTTCAGTAGCTGCTGCACTGGGTCAGCTCCGTCAGCTGGCTATGCAACTGCCCCCTTCGCCTCGCCGCCTCCCTCTAGCGCTGCGCTGCGCTCCCCTCCCCATCCCCGCCCATCCCCGCCCTGGGCCTGACCCCGGCGCTGCCCCAGTAACCGAGGAGATGCCGCCACCCTTCACCTTCCACCCGCAGCAGCGGAACGCGCTCCCCAGCACCGCTCTGCAGCCTGGAGTTTGCAGTCTGTGTCAGACAAAGCCGACTGCTTATCAACAGTAATCAATCACTTCTACTAGAATATTTTTATATATTGCACACAAAAGACACTGTTGGCAGACGTGACAGCAAACTTTGCAGATGTGACAACTACAAAACAATCACAAAGAAGAGGTGGCCATTTAAGGTTATGTGCTTCTGACATACAGCTTGCAATCTTCACGGTTCCCTCGACGAACATTAATTACTTTCTGATTGGTGTGAGGCGCTATTTTCTTAACATTTAGACTTTTTATCCTTTGTTCTTTTCAACCTAGAAAAGGAACAAAAATAACCAACAGCTTCTAAAATGTTGCCAGCTGAAGAACAAGTGTGACTATAAGCTACTGTCCTATCTGGCTATTCAATGGCCAATTTTCCTTCATTAATATTGATGAGTATCAAATATAAGTACATATGTTAACATTTGAAGGAGGAAAGCAAGACATGGGAAGCAAATCAAAAATGGAAAAGCACTTACTGCAGGTAGGAACTGAAATGCTTCTGAAGCAGCAACACTGTAAGGTGATGTAGTCATAGAGTAATACAGCGCGGAAACAGGCCCTTCGGCCTAACTCATCCATGCCAACCATGATGTCCATCTAAGTTGGTCCCATTTGCCTGCGTGTGACCCGCATCTCTCTAAATCTTTCCTATCCATGTGCCTATCTCAATATCCCTTAAATGCTGATGTACTGATGGGAAACTAGCCTGATTCACATTGATCGTTTATCAGGGAGGAGAGAATTCACTGTACCCTCAAAAAGCTGCCTCAAAGCTCTGATGCTTGCCATGTATTAGAGAAAGAAAACACACAATATGTGTATTACGTGTTTGAAATCCCAAGGGGAAGGTGGAGAGAATATTACATTTGTGAACATTTTATTGATGGCAATAACTGATACCAAAAACGTATATATGACAGTTTTATCATTCAAAAACAAGTTGCATGAGTATTCATTCTGAACTCAATCACATAATTCAAGGAGCGTTTTAGGTGAGTTTACTAAGTTAAAATGTAAGGAAGTCTTTCAATGTTTTGGAGACATGAAGAACCTAAAGGGCCTGGCCCACTTATGTGACTTTTTCGGCGACTGCCATCACCCGTCATAGGTCGTTGCAGGTCGGCGAAAATTTTCAACAGCGGCGACCAGAAAGATGCTACGACTCTTTGGGTGACTGAGGAGACGACTCACGACCATACAGGCGACATGTCACAGGGTGAAGCCTGTATGGTCGTGAGTAGTCGCCCAAAAAGTCGTACCTTGTTCTGGTCGCCGCTGGATTTTCAACATGTTGAAAATTTTCGGCAACCTGTAACGACCTATGACGGGTGCCGGCAGTCGCCGAAAAAGTCGCGTAAGTGGGACAGGCCCTTAAGGAGGGCCAATGAGGACCAGTGGGAAATCCAGCCATCTAACAGAGACTGGAAATTGCATAACTGGCCAGATTTGGTAGGGTAGAGAGCAATGTACAATTATAGCATTAGTGAAAGTTGCAGAAAGTAAGGACAAGACCATGGAGGGATGCAACCATGAGAATGATTTTTTAAAGTGATGAGCTGTTGTGCCAATTGGATCCCACTTAAATCTGCAATGAGATATTGGTCCAGAATAGGAAGCAAGTAGCAAAGGCTTTGATGGTTTGTAGAAGGAGCAATGAGGCTAATCAAGAGCTTAGGGATTATCATGTCTGAGGAGAAAAAATTACAAATTAGTTTTTCAGCACCAAATGGGCAAAGTTGCATAAGAAGAAATATATCATCTTTGAGATACAGGCTTAGAAAAGTTTGACAACATTACAAATGGTCTGGTTCATCCAAAGGGGGTGATAATGGAATCCACAATGAAGATATATTGTGACTAAAGAGTGATGACTTTGGTACTTATCTGGAAGGAATTATAGCTCACCCAAGACTGGATTTAAAACAATGAGACATGAAACAATTGAAACATAAAAACATCTCAATAAACTGAATTGTCTATTCTACATCAGAGACTCAATTAATTAAATTGACAGTCTACATCCATGGTGCTGAAGTGGAGACAGTTAAGAGCATCAAGTTCCTAGGTGTAAATATCAGCAGCAATCTATCCTGGTCCTGGTCCAAACAGATTGGTGCTACAGCCAAAAAAGCACACCAATGCCTCTATTTCCTCAGAAACCTATGGAAATTCGACATGCCTGAAATGATTCTTACCAATTTCTATAGATGCACCATAGAAAGCATCCTATCCAGATGCATCACAACTTGGTTTGGCTATTGTTCTGCCCAAGACTGCAAGAAATTGCAGAGTTAATTGGTCTCTTTCTGTGCCATAAATTTCCATGATTCTATTAAATGATGTACGATAAGTATAAGCTAGTGTGGAGCATAGAGAAAGGTGTCATCGAGTTATACCAGATGATTTACTTCTGTAAAACCCTAAATAATGTTATAAAATGTAATTTAAGATATAGAACTACTTATAAATCTTTTCTCATATTATTGTTGCACACAGCTGCCTTCTAAGACAGCAATTTAAAAATAATTTATCCCATTTAATTTATTTTTATAATGTTATTTATACATTCATAAGGATAATTGCCCTGGCCTTAAAACTTTGTGTGTGACTTGTGAGGGAATTTAGAGGAGGTAGTAGACCCATAATCTGTTACCCTTGTCCCTTGTTGGTGGCAGGTCATGGATTTGTGAAGTGTTGTTGAAGCCTGCTGAGTTACTGCAAGGTGGCTTGTAAATATTATAAACTGCAAACATGGTGGGCTGCAAAGGAAGGAAATAACACTTAAGGTAAAGGGATATGGTGGCAATTAAGCAGGGTGCTTTGTCCTGGAGAGTGACAAATTTCTCAAGCACTGTTGCAAGGGTCTTGGAGATTCAATTGTCCAGTCAAGGGGCAAATATTTTCTCACATTCTTGACCTGTATAAAGATGGAAATGAAATGTGAAGTCAAAAGACCAGAGTTACTCCTTACAGAATTTCCAGCCTCCAGCCTGTTTAATGCGCTGGCTGGTTGCATCCTGGTCAATGGGGATGGGTAAGATTCAGCAATAATGTGCTGAATGTCAAGGAAGGCAATTAAAGTTTAGTCAGTTGGAGATGACAACTGTCTGACAGATATTCAGCAGGAATGTAGTCTGCGACTTTTGAATTGTTTAACAATTTGTCCTCGATGTTTGAGATCTGGGCAAGGCTGGCAAGTGCAGTATGTATTACTCTTTAAATTGGCATTTATAAAATAGTTGTGGAACTCTTGAACCACTACTTGATTCCCGATGAAGGTACTCCTATAGGGTTGTTGAGTTCTGAGATCCATGATTTAGAATGAGTAATGATGAAGGATCAGTGATATTTTTCTAAATCAGGACCCAGTAGGGAATCTGAGGTTAGTGGTATTCCCAAGTCCATAAAACCTCTGTTCTTCTTGAATGGTAGAGTTTGCAGGTGTGGGAAGTACTGTCAAGTAGCCTAGATTGAACACACTGTCGCCACAATGTGGCAGTAGCGGAGGGAATGAAGGTTTAATGAATAGGGGACCTATCAAGAGACCTATTTTGTCCTGGATGGTGTTGAGTTTTTGGAACTGCACCCTTCTAAACACTTAGAGAGAACTCAATCACACCCCTAATTTATAGATTTAAAGGCTTGAGGATATCAGAACAAGATAATATCAGAGAGCATCATGTTTTTGTGTTAGAGGGAAGCTCAGCAGGAGATAATTGTCACCTGAGAAACTCCTGCAACAAAGCCCTAGGATTGATAGCGATTCCAATACAATCTTCCTACCACAACCAGAGAGCAGTGCTGAACTACTATCTACATCTTTGGCGACCCTCGGATTATCCTTGATCGGATATTGCTGGCTTTACCTTGCACTAAAAGATACTCCCTTATCATGTATCAGCCATGATCGCAATGAATGGCGGTGCTGGCTCGAGGGGCCGAATGGCCTCCTCCTGCACCTATTTTCTATGTTTCTATGTATCTATAAACTGTAAATGGCTTGATTGTAATTATGTATTATTTTTCTGCTGACTGGATAGCACGCAACAAAAGCTTTTCACTGTACCTCGGTACATATGACAATAAACTAAACTGAACTGAACTTAACAAAAAGCAAGGCTATCTATCTTTCTTTGTTTTATGTACAACCCTGCCACTGGCGATTTTCCCATTAATGTCAAACATACCAAAAATGTTTGGTAACATTCTTGCTGTCATATTCAGACAAATCCTGCCTTAATCGGCATTGATATTGGTTTTAATATTGTCATATGTTCCGAGATACAGTGAAAAACTTTGTTTTACATGCTATCCAGGCAATTGTTACTAAACACGAGTACATTAGGCAGTGAGAGAGAGAAAATGAACAGAGTGCAGAATACAGCTACAGAGAAAGTGCAGAATAAAAAAGTGCAAGGGCTGCAACGGGGTAGATGGGAAGATTTAGAATTCAGCCTTAGCATTGTAGAGAATCTTTCAAGACTGATTACAGAGGGGAAGAATCTGTTCAAGAACCTGGAGATATCAGTGTAGAGCCAGGAAGATGAAATCTGCCATTGACCTGTTGGATCTGTGGATCTTAAAATTGAGCAACCAAACTTTTGATGTGTCTATGGACAAAGGAGACTGCAGATGTCTGGAGACAGCTGTTACTAATGGAGCCCAAATTTAACATTGGATATTTGGTAAGTGTTACATGTTAGCACTCTTAAAGACCTTGGCCATTATTTTGCAAAAGAACGAGTATGTGGTATGGTAACTGCCACCAGTAACTGTTCTGCTCTGCATCCTTTTTGTGGAGACACGATGATCAGGGAATCATTCAATTTGTTGGGCAGGTGCCAATATTTTATCGGTACTGGAACAGCTCAACTAGGGCCACAGCTGGTTTTGAGGCATAAATTTTCAGCATGAGTCCATTTCTAATATATTTAAAGCTTGAATTTTTCAATTATAAACAATGGAAAGTAAAAGTGCAGCACCAAAGAGCTACTGAGATAAATCAATTTTTGATTACAAAACCCTCAGCCAACAATAAATGTAAATCTTGCAAAATTTGGATTTTCCGACATTATATGAAGTGTGCATCACACGACTTTCAAAATATAGATATTGTGCAAATGAAATTCTGAGAAATCACATTTGTTTGCAGAGTATGTTTTGAATTTACCTGACCATGATAAATTGGGGGTGAAAAGCCAAAAGACTAATTTTTAAAAGCAGGAATGAAGCAAAACCCAAATTAAAAGATATTGTCAAAGTAAATTAAAGAAAGTCTTCACATTTGTAAATACTGGAGAGTTGTCATTTCAGTAGTTTCCAGAAGAAAATCACCTGCAAGGTTTCAAAGAACTTTAGTAATACCTTGAACATAACTTAAAATCTCAAGCGTCAACTTCTGTAACTGTATAGATGTCACAATCTATAACAATTGGTTCCATGATTTGACTTGCTCTGAATTTAGGTTAATTCATGTACTATGCCACTTGCCTGGCATAATGATAAAGACTAAAAACTAATTATGTTGTTTTAAAAGGATAATGAATTTTATCATTAAGGCTGGGGTTTATTTAAACATCCATTTGAGCTGAAGCGACTCTATTTTGTATCAGTAAGCATACGTAGGTCTGAAAATGATCCTGATTCATACTGAAAAATGTTGGGGGGGAAACTAGGGGCCATTTGCCAAATATCTGCTTGGTGATACTGCCTCTGAAGTGAGATGTCTCAGATTATACAACTGAGTCAGTTCTGAAAGAAAATGTTTTATTCTCCCAGCGTATATTTGTAGCAAAAACCTTTATCTCTCTTGTTGAAATCAATCATTGCCTTGTAAAATGAAATAACCCATGTATCTATGTTCACCAGATTAATGCCATAATAATATAAACACATTTCAAATCAAATCTTTAAATGGGTTTACTGATCTCAAAACCTTTGTTCTGGCAAACTCCCAACCATTCAATGTTTTTCAAAAGCTTGGATGTCTTTTAAGTCCTTTTCTCTGTTCAATGTTTACATGCGGCAAACAAGAATACAACAAGGAATTGTACATTTTGAAATATAATTTGTTGTAGGCTAATCTTCCTTGTGTTTGAGGCAACTTTCTAGAACTTTTGATAATTGCTGTTTGATACTGTTATGCCTTGGACGAAAATCATGCAATACCTTTGAACCAGCTTATGGAATACATGCCCATTTCAACACCTATATTTATAGATGTTATACGTCCGGTATACTTGAAAGGGCAGCATACACACTGATAGAGCCCTGGAGCACGGGCGGAAATCCTGTGGGGAACGGGGGGAGCACGTCCCCCCCCACCCCCCCATGCTTTGAGAGTGGCGGACAATCCCCCCCCCATGTTTTGTAATCCGGACTTTATCACACGCTTTCTAAGGGCTGAATCGGCCCGTTCGCGGGGCCTTTCAGCACCTGGCGCAGCTTAAAATCAAACTGCTGCATCAAGGCGATCGAGGCTCCCGATGTTGAAGCCCCTGCCGGCCGATGAAAAGCCCTGCGAACGAGCTGATTCAAACCCATGATTTGGGGCGGACGAAGCTGCTGTCGCCGGAGTCGGTCACCAACCAGGTCAGCTCCCGATGTTACCGTCCACAGGGCCCTTGGCCGAAACATCTCGTGTGTGGTCATGCGCGCACTTGCTTGTGTGTGTGTGCGCATGCGCGCTCACGGCTACCAAGAAATTGTGTGTCCCCCATGTTTTGGTAGCGATTTCCGTGCCTGCCCTTGATGGTGTTGGAGAGAGATCTGGGAATACAGGTGCATGGATCCAACAAATGGGTGAGTCAGGTGGACAGTGAATTGAAGAAAGCGTTTGGCATGCTTGCCTTCATTGGAAAGAATATTGATACAATGGTTGGGACATCATATACACCTGTACAAGTCATTGATGAGACCACACTTGGAGTACTGTGTGCAGTTCTGGTCATCCAGTTAGAGGAATAAAGTCATAATTTTGGAAAGGCTGCAGAAGAGATTCACCCGGATGTTAGGTGGGCTTGCTGGCAAGAGAGTATGGACACATTGAAAGGCAGTGCTGGTTCGAAGGGCCGAATAGCCTACTCCTGCGTCTATTGTCTATTGTCTGTTGTCTAAGCTTGTTTTTAGATCGTAGAAGGCTGAGGGGTGTCCTTATTGAGGTGTACGAGATCATGATAGGCATGGAAAAGTGAATGGATAACGAGAAGATTCTAAAATTAGAGGACATAGGCTTAAATTGAGAGGAGAGAGATTGATGAGGGATGCAGGGGCAGGTTTTTCACTCAGAGGATAGTCTGCAGCTGGAAGGAACTGCAAGAGGAAGCTATAGAAGCCCCACCAACTGTTTTTTGTCTTAATTTTTTTTTTTAGTGTGTGTTAAACGTTTGTGTAAATGTTCTCTGGTTTGTTTTATGTGGGGGGAGGGGGATTGGGTAGGGGGGAAACTTTTTTTCAGTTTCTTACCTTTCCGGAGATGCGATTGCTCTCTGGTCGCTCCGCGGCCTAACATCGATGGTACTGGAGGCCTGCTCGGACTGACTTTGAGCCCCACCGCAGGGCGTGGACTTAACATCGGAGTCGATCCCTTGCCTGGGATTGCTCCAACTGCGGCCTGCGGACTTTACCATCGTGAGCTCACAGTCTCAGGAGAGGCCGAGTGGGGAAGCCCCAACGACGCAGAGGTTCGACCAGCCCCGACGCGAGGTCCGATCGCTGGCGCGGGGGAGCTGACATCCCCCCAATGCAGGAGCTGATCGCCCCGATGTGAAGAGCCCAAACGCCGCTGGCTACGGTCATCGTCCCGTTAACGGAGGGCTCGAGGCCCCCGACCGCAGGAGTGCAAAGAAGGGAAGAGTTTTGAACTTTTTTTCGCCTTCCATCACAGTGAGGAATGTGGAGGAATCACTATGGTGGATGTTTATGTTAAAATGTATTTTGTGTGTTTCGTTGCTTTTTATTTGTACGAATGATTTGGCAAAATGAAATTCCTCATATGTTACAAAACATACTTGGCTAATAAAGTATTATTGTGATTGTGATTGTGAGAATCGGGTACAATTAAGACTTTTCAAAGACATTTGGGCAGATATATATGAACAGGAATGGTTGAAAGGGAAGAGAGACACAAAATGCTGGAGTAACGCAGACGTCTGAAGAACAATCTCAACCCAAAATGACACCCATTCCTTCTCTCCAGTCCATCCTTGGTGTAAACCAGCATCTGCAGTTCCTTACTCCAAATTTTGAAGGAATATGGGCCAAATGCAGGCAAATAGGACCAGCTCAGTATGCTAACTTGGTGGGCATGGATAAGGTGGGTTTTGTTCCAATTGAATGCTGTAAATGAGAAAGCCTATTGACATGTTGCTCTGTGACATCCATTCCTGATATTAGATAGAACATTAAGAGTTTCCATTTATATACCGGTAACTCCTTTTAGTCCCAGAAAACATCTCAAATATTTCACCATTCATTAAAAGATCTAAAATATAGTCACTGTTATTTTATTGACATGGTAACCAAATCCAATGCAGCAAAGCCCCACAGGCAAATTTGATTAATTCACAATTTATCTGCTTTGAAATAAATTTGTTGGCTACAATACTGGAAGTATTCCTACTTCTCTCAAATTATGCCCTGGGATCTTTTATGTATGCCTCAATGGATAAACTAGCCTTCTGTTTAACATCTCGGCTGATAAATGGCATCTTCAACAAATCATTACTCTCTCAGCAATACACTGAAGTGGCCATCCAGTTTATGTGCTTAAGTCCCTGGAGTGGAACTTGACCCATGACTTTCTCATGCAGTGTAAAAGCAAAGCAAAATCCCTGGAAGTAAGTTGGAAACAAATCATATTTTTCATACTCCATATGATTAAACTGGATTTCAAGCCTTTAATTATATTTAGAAGGCAGAGGTGTCATCTGATTTCATCTTAATGTTTTCTTATGTTTTTGTCATCAGTTTATATATCATGCTGGCATGTTTTGTGTTTAAACTGCCTCCATAGCTGGGAAATATATTTCATTTGTTTCAATATCAGAGTTGTGGCAAAGGTTAAAATGTCAGAGAATATATTAGGTTGATTTTATTCAGAATTTTATATACCTGATCACAAAAACTTCAATTTCTTTTGTATTTTATATGGTATAAAGTTTTTAACTGTTTCTACTATTTGTGCTTCACTTTCGAAGTAACAACTGTGAAATTCTTAAATTTATCATCAATTTATTTTACATGAAAATGAGAACTGCACTTTGTGCCACCATTCAAAATGTTGATCTGGTGCTCTAACACATATGTTCTGGCATCAACATTGGTTTCCATGGTGCATTCAAGTGACCTCTGAAGAAGCATCTGTTTTGGCGTTGGTCTCTTCAGACATAGCACAGCACCCTGTTTGCTGACAGAAATGTAATGTTAATGCGATAACATCAAAATAATTAAAAGTTACTCAAATGTTTTGCCTCTATATAAATTTCATTTGCATTTCAGTTCAGTATACCATCCTGAGAAAAAGCTGTGGTGCGTCTAAAACGGAAAAGAAGGCAGAGAGGAAGGAGGTGATTTATACCATTGAGGTTCAAATCACATAATTTCAGCTGCCTCCTCACATCCATCAAGAAACGAGAAATTCAATTCCAAACAGACAATTTAATTGTAAATCATCAATAAATTCTTCTTAAATGCTAATTTGCAGCTGCAATTTGAACAAGGTATTGATGAGTGACATTCATCCAAATAAAAGTGTGATTCAGTTTCATGAATAGATTTAATCTGCAGTCTTCCCCAATGTGCTTTAAAATGTATGGAAATTGTTATTTAAATGAAATTGACGAAAAACAAAATCTTTAAATATTCATTAAAATGAATGTGTAATAAAAAATGCTTGCAATGAAATTCTATGTTAGAATTTTATTACACCTTACTTTATGATTTTACTTCGGAGTCACTTTAGCACTTTAGAGTCGGTCGCATTGGCGCACGGACCAGCGGGAGGACGGAGCTCCTCCTGTGGTAAGTACTTTTTGAGTATTTTAAAGAGTTTTAAAGCTCCAGCTAAGTGGGAAACTTAGCTGGAGTAAAAAGTTCCTTTACTGTGGTGCTGTGCTCTGTGTTTTTCTTACAGGCAGCACCATGGTGAAGACGTGCAGGGATGGGGGCCAGAGCTCCTCCTGTGGTAAGTACTTTTACAGTACTTTTATAGTTTCAAGCTCCAGCTAAGTGGGAAACTTAGCTGGAGTGAAAAGTTCCTTTATTGTGGTGCTCTGTGTTTTTCTTACAGGCAGCACCATGGTGAAGATGAGCAGGGGGTGTTAGGGCAGCCGCAGGTAAAGCATAGGAGAGCCGCGGGAATGCGGTCTGTCAGCGGCTGCCTCGTACCCCTGCACAGTCGCCGACCGGGAGCGGGGCGACTTCAGACTGAGTGCTAAAAAGCACCAAAGCCAACGCCAGTCAGGTGTAAGGCACGGGGAAGTCTGGGAGGCCCTTGGGCTCAACTGAGTCGGGCCACAACAAGCCTGGACGGGGCTGGAGACGTTTTTAAACGGTTCTCCCAAATGGAGCACCTTATCCAGAGGATGCTCCAGAAACGCACACTCCGGGGAGGAGTCGTGTGGGCGGTAGGCTGCAGAAAGGCCACGCCGGCAGCACCTGGTAGAGGGCTGCTTAAAGCACCCTCATGCATGAGGTGAGTGCAGAGGGTCAGCTAAGTTCTGACCCCGACTCTGACGGAGACTTGGAACTTAGCGAAGAACGGCCGTTGTCAGAGGTCCATTCTCTGGCAGCACGATTCGCTGTCCCGTCAGAGTATGGAATGCCACTGGGAAAGCGAAGACGTCCGTTGTCAGAGTTCCCATCTCTGGCAGTACGATTCGCTGTCCAGTCAGAGTCTGGAATCACCAAGAGACGGGGTAACTGCGAGTTGCTGAAGGTGCCAGCAGTGAACCGGGTGATATGGAGCCAGATGGGCGTGGGAGTGCAGTGCCCAGGAGATGAAGCTGCAGAGAATCCTGAAATTACTTGGCTCAGGAATCACGGCGTTCGCGAGAACGGTGGTTGGAGGGCATGTGTCGGAAGACGCAGCAAGAGGTACTAGGGTTGCTTTGTAGCACCCATTTTTTAGATAAATTGTCTCAGGGAAAGTGCCATTCGGCCCACCATTAATTCCAAGATTGCAGTATTTTTCCAGCCTAGCAACATACAGCCGGCCAACCTACTCTTCGGAGAGGACCTCGCCAAAAGTGTCAAGGACATGGATGACGAGGCAAAGACGGTGGGCTTGATCAAGTCACCGGCAGTTGGCAAGTTTCCAAAAAAGAAAGTACCCCGACAAACGAAGCGGGAACATGGTCAAACATTGGCTTTCCGCCAAGGAGCCGGGGACAACGTCATCCACCAGGTACCAAGGAGGTAGGTGGGCCTGGTTCTCAGGTGCACATATCAAATGTGACACAACATAAATCTGGGGTACATTACATCTGTTTCTGGGATGAATGGAAGCAAATTACCTTAGCTCTGTTTATACAGAGTGTTATTCAAAGGTTTCGAATGGATTTCAATCCAAATTGTGATTTGCACATTCAGCATGTTCTTGGGAGAACTATTCAGTTTTCATTACAGAACAGATGGATGTTCAGACTGCGCTTGCAAGCTTATGTGATAAATGTAATGGTAAAGTTGGTTCACCAACCCCATCAATTTGTGTCTAATATGTTCCCAGGCCAAAAAAGGATGGGGGATATAGTATAGACATTGTAAGATGGAATTGTCACTGCCAAGCAACTGGGTCAAGAGGATGCTACATGGCTACTATAGAGCTTAAAGATGCGCATTACTCAATGTCTGTTTATTTGCAGGATAAGGATATTTGAAATTCACCTGGATGGATCAACTATGGCAACAAAATTGTTAAAACCTATAATAGGCATGCTGAGAGCCAGGGTCAGGTGTTCAATTAAGTGACTCTGCCCAGGGAAAAAAGGGTAGAGCTAATTGACAGGTGTATCAAGCTAATTGAGGCATTAATACATAGATACATAGAAAATAGGTGCAGGAGTAGGCCATTCGGCCCTTCGAGCCTGCACCGCCATTCAATATGATCATGGCTGATCATCTAACTCAGTATCCCGTACCTGCCTTCTCTCCATACCCCCTGATCCCTTTAGCCACAAGGGCCACATCAAACTCCCTCTTAAATATAGCCAATGAACTGGCCTCAACTACCCTCTGTGGCAGAGAGTTCCAGAGATTCACCACTCTCTGTGTGAAAAAGTTTTTTCTCATCTCGGTCTTAAAGGATTTCCCCCTTATCCTTAAGCTGTGACCCCTTGTGGACTTCCCCAACATCGGGAACAATTTTCCTGCATCTAGCCTGTCCAACCCCATAAGAATTTTGTACGTTTCTATAAGATCCCCTCTCAATCTCCTAAATTCTAGCGAGTATAAGCCAAGTCTATCCAGTCTTTCTTCATATGAAAGACCTGACATCCCAGGAATCAGTCTGGTGAACCTTCTCTGCACTCCCTCTATGGCTATAATGTCCTTCCTCAGATTTGGAGACCAAAACTGTACGCAATACTCCAGGTGTGTGGTCTCACCAAGACCCTGTACAACTGCAGTAGAACCTCCCTGCTCCTATACTCAAATCCTTTTGCTATGAAAGCTAACATACCATTCGCTTTCTTCACTGCCTGCTGCACCTGCATGCCTACTTTCAATGACTGGTGTACCATGACACCCAGGTCTCGCTGCATCTCCCCTTTTCCTAATCGGCCACCATTTAGATAATAGTCTACTTTCCTGTTTTTGCCACCAAAGTGGATAACCTCACATTTATCCACATTATACTGCATCTGCCAAACATTTGCCCACTCACCCAGCCTATCCAAGTCACCTTGCAGTCTCCTAGCATCCTCCTCACAGCTAACACTGCCCCCCAGCTTAGTGTCATCCGCAAACTTGGAGATGTTGCCTTCAATTCCCTCATCCAGTTCATTAATATAAATTGTAAATAGCTGGGGTCCCAGCACTGAGCCTTGCGGTACCCCACTAGTCACTGCCTGCCATTGTGAAAAGGACCCGTTTACTCCTACTCTTTGCTTCCTGTTTGCCAGCCAGTTCTCTATCCACATCAATACTGAACCCCCAATACCGTGTGCTTTAAGTTTGTATACTAATCTCTTATGTGGGACCTTGTCAAAAGCCTTCTGAAAGTCCAGATACAACACATCCACTGGTTCTCCCCTATCCACTCCACTAGTTACATCCTCGAAAAATTCTATAAGATTCGTCAGACATGATTTACCTTTCGTAAATCCATGCTGACTTTGTCCAATGATTTCACCACTTTCCAAATGTGTTGCTATCCCATCTTTAATAACTGACTCTAGCAGTTAAGGATACATTCGGGTCATTATAATAGACCTATGCAGTTATCAGTAAAGTCTATTTCTGATTTGCAATGGTGGATTCACCATGTGTCCAGAAGTTATAGCAAGGTAATGCTTGACCTGCCTTCCATGATTTTGCAGATGAATGTCAGTGCACTCGGGTGGGGTGTCACGGATACGTGTTTCAGCTGTGGAGGCAGATGGACTGAGCAAGAGGCATCGCTTCTGCAGACATGGGCAATTAACTATTAAGAGGTTTTTATGGATAAGGCTTATTGCTCTAACAAATGTAATCTGCATGTTCAGTTTCAGATTGACAATACTACGCAAGTGGCATATATATTAATCACATCGGTGGAATCAAGTCGGTATTTTGTGACAGATTGGCTAATCAAATTTGGGCCTGGTACATTGAAAAAGATATTTCAGCTATTTATCTACCAGGTAGATTCTACATAGTAGCAGACACCAAGTCACGAAAGTTCCATGACAACATAGATTGGATGTTGAACCAGGAGGTGTTCAATAATATAGTACTTGTATATGAATGCCAGATATCGATTTGTTTTGCATCAAGGTTCAACCATCAGCAGCCTAAATAGGTTTCATGGGAACCAGACCAGGTGGCAGTTGCAATTGATACTTTGACGTTACATTGGGGTGGTATGTTTTATATATTTTCCTACCATTTTGCCTAATAGGTCAGAGTCTGCAAGAAATCAAGCAGGATGCCGCTTTGGGGGTGCCTGTAATACCTAATTGGCCGAATCAAGCATGGTTCCCTTTGATGTTACAGTTAGGGATCCAACCTCTTTTTGGTGGTTCCCAAGCGTAGGAATTGACTGGAGCATCCGCATCCACGGGAAAGTCATGTGATAGTATTGACTTGTTAATTTGCAGGTTTTAAGAAGGCCATACCTGGAGCAAGGACTGTCTGGGTGAACGGTGGACATGCTCACTGTAGCCTGGAGAAAGAGTACTCAAAAGGGGTATATTACTTATGTAAAAAAAATGGGAGCAATATTGTGTACAAAATAATATTGACTATAGTACTGCAGGTATTGTGGATATTTTAGAGTTCCTGTTGACACTCTACGATGATGAGGGGCTCAGTTATAGCACCATTAATACAGCTTTAAGTGCTTTGTCCTTGTATGGTTTTGATGGGGTCAGGAAAGATCCTATTGGGTTTCATCATATCATAGCTGGATGGATGAAAGGAATTTAAACTCTAAACCTCCTAAACCCAGGTATATGGCGATCTGGGATGTAAGTGTGGTCCTCAAGTTGCTTCGACAGTAGGTTCCTGTCATGTCTCTGAATTTGCCAAACTAATCATGAAAGTGGTTATGCTCATAGCATTGGTTCAGCATAGCAAGTGCAGAGTTTGCAAAATCTTCTGCTAAGACAGGATGGAAGTTGCTGAAGAGAATGTTATGTTATATATTTGCGCCCTGCTCAAACAGAGCAGGCCAGGTGTCACAGGTTTGTTAAAATTGTGTTTCAGCATAACCTACTGATCCATGTTTATGTGTAATGGCACATTTATTTTCATTATATTGAAGCTATAAAGACCTTAAGAAATGTGGAAACAGCATTGTTTATTAGTTACATGTAGCCACACAGGAGAATGTCAGTGCAGACTATCTCAAGGTGGTTTAAAGCAAATGTTGATTCAGGCAGGTATTAACACTGAAGTGCATATATCCTTTTCCACTAGTGCAGCAGCAACGTCATCGGCTAGGACGATGGATGTTCACATCGGCCATATTCTTACAGGTGCCGGGTGGTCAAATAAATTGGTTTAAAAAAATTTACTACCAGCTGATTGCCGATCGGCGAGAGGCTGTTTGCAAATTCAGGATTAAGTCCTGTTTAGGTTTCCCTGGGATAGAGGGGTTACTGTTTGTTTTGATTATTCAAATCAATTGTTATTGCATGATATTAAAATTTCATGTTTAACGCATTATTGATTGTTTCTCATCGAAAGTCAATCAATGCAGTGAGAAGCCGGGATTTGGATCTGCGGCATAAAATCACAGAGCTTTGAACTCTTCACGGAATCACTAAAGTGACTCCGAAGTAAAATAGTAAGATTAAACGAGAACTTACCAGTTTGAAGTTTGATCGTTATTTTATGAGGAGTTACGTTGGTGATTACGTGCCTGCCACGCCCAACCCTCTCTCATAAAAAAGGTCATATGGTAGTTCTCATGTTGCTCATCTTAATATGTTACTTCAAATATTGTGTTATCTGGGATTTCATACCGCTGCTTTGAAGATTGACGCGCATGCGCCCTGACGGGTCTTCTTCACGTAATCACCAACGTAACTCCTCATAAAATAACGATCAAATTTCAAACTGGTAAGTTCTCGTTTAATCTTACTATTATATTGACTTTTTAGACAAAACCCAATACAACCTCTGGACTCTCTGACCTTCCCAATCCTAACTACTCTAGCATCTTTTCTCTGTATGTAACATATTTTGTTAAGTCTCCTGGTGTCCATGGCAAAGGTTATATTTTACTTGTAAATGCCTCTTAGCCCAAGGCACAACATTTTGACAAAGCTGCAGGCTTAACAATCACACTGCGACAATCTTAACTTGTCAAGCGCCGAGCTCTGCTTTTATACCCCAATGCTTTCAGGTGTTTATTGTAACACAAACCCTAGCAACCATCTAAAAGCATTTTACCTCTTTCAATACACCAGTGACATCATTGACTGTACTCAATAACAAAACTTTCTAAAGGTGGAACCACTGCTATAAAACACTAGTTAATAATTTTAACATTCCATGCTTAAATTATGTGCTGGTGAATATCTAACTGAATAATGTGATGCTTGGACTTTAACAGCAGTCAGTACAAAGACCTATTCATATGTTTTTGAAAGGGCTATATAGTATATATTCTAAATTTGATTAAAAAGCATGCAAAACACACTTTATAATAGTGAGTCATATCGATTTTTTTATTAGTTGCAAATATGTTCAGAATCTAGTTATAATCTAGTTGTTATGTTCAACTATGAAAATTATCAGAAACTGAAATTAATGATTTATTTAATCCTGTTCAGTATTACTTCGATATTGTAATGACACGTTCATTCACTTAAAACAATGACTTTCTACTGCCCTGGCTCCTTTGTTTTACTTTCATCTTCCACACAGGTGAATTTCCAACATACATTGTGATGTACAATTTGACTAGCAGTGATTCCATTCAAAAGCAATAAACAAAGCACTGGAAGAAATCAGTGGGTCAGGCAATAAATGGACAGATGATGTTTTGGGTCGGAAACAGCACTTTGTGTCTTCTTTTGCCAAGTCTTCACGTAAGTGGCTCAAATGAACAATTTCAGACACTGTATTGTATTCATTTATGGGATTTTGGTGTGTTACCTCTTCCCTAACTTGGAGGCTGTAAGGTTTGATGTGATGTCTATTGCCTTTTTCATCGTGGCCAGAAAATGATTCAATTCTGGGATTTTCCTGATTTTGGTAGCCCTAGAGTCAGAAGATGTTCTTTTGACTCATTGGGACTCAGCCTGTCTTTTTATTTAATGAGAAATTCCTTTCAAGAAAAAATGCCAAATCTTTATTTGGAATTAGCTATCGAATCAAGAGTTTGATATAAGCATGCCCTGTTGGGTACATAATTTAAAGCACTGGATAGTTGATCCATGCAAGTCTGAACTTACATGCTCAATCATTGGCATAATCACACTCGGAAAGCTTTGATAGGCCACAATATCCTCAGATCAGGAAGAATAGCCAGGAATGCGTGTGCATGTAAAATGAGGCACCCTCTTAATCACCTGCTTTTGGGTGTGGGATAGCAATGTGGGATTGATGACAGCAAACAAAGAACACCAAATTGAAAGGAAATTAGACTTGGCATCAAAAGCATCAAGATCAATTAAGAATGGAATGTTAAGAAGGATTACCTTAACTACATCAGATGCATCTGCATGAATGCCAGGAGCATTTGTAACATGACGACCAAGCTTGAGCTTGTTAAGGCAATTGGAAAAGCTAAAATAATAAGAATTAATAATATGTGGGACACGTTTTTACTAGTGATGGACTCAAACCAGATCCTTCCAAGACCATTGCCATCAACGAACTACCGGTTCCCACAGACGTGACCAGCTTACAAAGATTCCTTGGCACGCCCCAACTTCAGCAATGGTGGTTCAAAAACTAGCGCGACACTTTTCAAGTCAAGGGGCGCCTGTTAAACTCCTGTCTGACAACGGAAGCCAGTTCCCCAGCCAGTGCTTCAAAAATTTTGCCCAACGATGGGACTTTCGTCACATTACCAGCAGTCCCGAATTCCCTCAATCGAACGGGCTGGCCGAGCGGGCTGGCCAAGTGCCAAACAGGTGATGGAAAGGATCACACTTGGCAAAATCAGATGTTTACCTGATCTTGCTCAACTTGAGAAACATTGCCCGCGACCCAGTGCTAGGGTCTCCTGCCCAACGCCTCATGTCAAGGCAGACGGGTACCATGCTGCCCGTACCCAAGGAACTACTACAGCCACAGGTTCTCAAGCCATCAGTGATTCAAGCACAATTTCAGCATAAGCACGAGATTCAAAAACACTCGTACGACAGAACAAGCAGACCATTCGAGCCGATGGCAAGCAGTCAAGTTGTGAGGCTTCAAATTGACACGGGTCACGGACTCCTAGGTACAATCCGCAGCCCGGCACCAGAACCACGTTCGTACATGGTCGATTCTAATGGAGGGACTTACCGGCAAAACCGTCAACACCTTCTACCAGTGAAGGAACCACAACCTATGATCCCGTATCCAGATGTTCCTGGACTGTGTCACCGTATGACTGATACTCTCTCTCCCCCGACTCCGTTTGTGGTGTCTGCGCTCAGCCCAGCCCCAAGCAGCCCAGCCCCAAGCAGCCCAGCCCCAAGCAGTCCAGCGTCGGAGACCCAACCCAGCCCAGCCCAGCGTGGGAGACCCAACCCAGCCCAGCCCAGCGTGGGAGACCCAGCCCAGCCCAGCCCAGTGTGGGAGACCCAGCCCAGCCCGGAGTCGGAGATGTCGCCGATGTCGCCAAACGGAAAGCGGAGACTCTGATCCCGGCAGAGGAGAACGACCAGCGCCAGCTGTGAGTCCCCATCGCACCGCCAATTCCAGCCACTACCCCTCTGGTCCCCCTCGCTGGCTCCTCCTCCCCTCCCCTGTGATACCCCCCTCTGCACCATGACCCTTCCCCCGTCTTTTCTCCGAGCTCATTCCCCCCGCCCACACCCCCCTCCCCCACAACACCCCCCCACCGACACATCCCTCTCCCCCCACAACTCCCCCTCACCTGTAGATGACATGTGCATGTACCTTTAACATAGTGACCTCACCACTACTAACCACTCCCCACATCACTAGTATAATTACAACCTTCCCACCCAGTGCTCGCTCTCTGGTTCTGGTGACAGACCACGAACAGCTAGGGCAGTAAAGTATGTGTATCATGAATAAATAGTAGTAAAGACACAGTGTGTTATGACTCCTCTTTACATCGCCCACACCACCTCCCCCATAACACCCCCCCACAACCCCCCATCCCATAACACCCCCCTCACACCCCCCACACTCCCCCCGCTCCCACTCTCCTCCGCACCCACAACCCCCTGCCCCCACAACCCATCCCCCATCCCCACAAACATCACTCCTCCCTCCCACATCCTTCCTCCCCCTCCCACACCCCCTCTCCGCCACACCCCCTCCACCACACCCCCCCGCCACACCCCCCCCTCCCCCACACACCCCCTCCCCCCACACCACCCTCTCCCCCCCTCCTACACCTCCCCATCCACACACCCCAATTCCCACCCCCTCCCCTCCCATACATGAAGTGGTGGTGGTGGGAGTGCTCGGGGATGAGGGGAAATGAGCCGCGCCTGCGCATAGGGGCTATCAATGAGTGGTGGAATATTGTGTTGGGGGAATGGGTGAGTGGTGGAATATTGCGTTGGGGAATGGGTTGCGTTGGGGGACCAGGCCTCCCCTGTGACTGGGACCCAACGGGTCCCACTTAGTCTAGTATATTACTAACGCTTTCAGCCACTAGTCCGTTAGTCGGGATGTAGTCACAGTGGTGACTACTTGCAGTGTAACTTTACTATATGCTGTTAAACTTGTTGGACTGTTACTTGGAGTGTTCTTTATTAGCTCTACAGTGTGCAAAATTCAAAAAGTTCCCAAAGAACTGACCAGACAAAATACGAGGTGAATTTATTTATCAGAAATAGATGGCTTTGTATAATGAGTTAATCCACTTCACCGGTTGAGGTGGCCTGCAGTGCAAAGTAAGCAAAGAAAATAAATATAAATTGCAAAGACTTCCATAGGAAATAGAAGAGTCATACCAATTAGAATTTTTTAATAATATATAAATTTAGCATGCCCAATGGATTTAAAATCTGAACATGGCTGCTGCCAAGATGAGTTGGAGATGTCAAAAAAGATAACTCACATCTAACTAAAGGAGATCCTTAAGAATTTATCTCTGGTTCATTTTATTTTCCTTTTACATTAAGGTGACTGTATCAGGATACATTGGGATGGCTTCCATGCATGTACTGATCATAACCAGCTCTATCTCACCCTCATCACTTGATATTTCTGCTGTACTTGTGCTGTCATCTTGCTTGCTCATTATAAAGACTTGAAAGAGGTGACGTTTTTATTGTTAAATGTTGCAAGACTGACACCATTACCTTTGGATTCCAGCACAAACCAGCAGACCATTAAATTCATCCCTCTCTTCAAGAACAACCAAGGGTTGGACATGGCTGTCTCCAACCGTAATATTATAATTGACTGTAAGCTAAGTATCTTCTGCTTCACAAAAAAATATTCTTATTAATATTATTCAACATTAAACCTGTTCCCAACACTCTCTCAATCCACCATTCTTCCTCCTTCGATTTGGTGTCTGTGTAGTCTCTCATCTTTCTCTCTCGATCATTGCAAATTTCTAGATTACCTTACCAGTAAGCCCAAAATCCTGTTCATTTGATTCTCTTGATTCTCTTTTCATCCAGCTTTCATACATACAACCATATATTTGTCCTGCCTGGCCTCAGTATGAATGGGTATCATCAATAGTTTCCTCCCCATTGGCACCATCCATTTCCCTGGTACTTATTTAAAAATAACCATTTAGGAACACCCAAGGCTCCCTGTTCACGTCAATCAAGTACCCACCCAGAACTTCAACTATTTTTCTAAGGTCCTCAAATACAGTGCCCTCCATAATGTTTGGGACAAAAACTCATCATTTATTGATTTGCCTCTATACTCCACAATTTGAGATTTGTAATAGGAAAAAAAATCACATTGTCAGATTTTAATAAAGGCCATTTCTATACATTTTGGTTTCACGATGTAGAAATAACAGCTGTGTTTATACATAGTCCCCCCATTTCAGGGCACCATAATGTTTGGGACACAGCAATGTCATGTAAATGAAAGTAGTCATGTTTAGTATTTTGTTGCATATCCTTTGCATGCAATGACTGCATGAAGTCTGCGATTCATGGACATCACCTGTTGCTGGGTGTCTTCTCTGGTGATGCTCTGCCAGGCCTGTATTGCAGCCATCTTTAGTTTATGCTTGTTTTGGGGGAATCCCCTTCAGTTCAGCATATAAAAGCCATGCTCAATTGGGTTCAGATCGGGTGATTGACTTGGTCATTCAAGAATTGGCCATTTTTTAGCTTTGAAAAACTCCTTTGTTGCTTTAGCAGTATGTTTGGGATCATTGTCTTGTTGTAGAATGAACCGCCGGCCAATGATTTTTGAGGCATTTGTTTGAATGAGCAGATAGGATGTGTCTATACACTTCAGAATTCATTATGCTACTACCATCAGCAGTTGTATCATCAGTGAAGATAAGTGAGCCAGTACCTTCAGCAGCTATACATGCTCAGGCCATAACACCCCCACCAGCGTGTTTCACAGATGAGGTGGTATGCTTTGGATCTTGGGCAGTTCCTTCTCTCCTCCATACTTTGCTCTTGCCATCACTCTGATATAAGTTAATCTTCCTCTCATCTGTCCACAAGACCTTTTTCCAGAACTGTGGTTGCTCTTTTAAGTACTTCTTGGCAAACTGTAACCAGGCCATCCTATTTTTGTGGCTAACCAGTGGTTTGCATCTTGCAGTGTAGCCTGTTTCTGTTCATGAAGTCTTCTGCAGACAGTGGTCATTGAAAAAATCCACACCTGACTACTGAAGAGTGTTTCAGATCTGTTTGACAGGTGTTTGGGGATTTTTCTTTATTATAGAGAGAATTCTTCTGTCATCAGCTGTGGAGGTCTTCCTTGGCCTGCCAGTCCCTTTGCAATTAGTAAGCTCACCAGCTCTCTTTCTTCTTAATGACATTCCAAACAGTTGATTTTGGTAAGCCTAAGGTTTGGCTGATGTCTTGTTTCTCTGTCTCATAATGGCTTCTTTGACTTTTATTGTGCACAACTTTGGTCCTCATGTTGATAAACAGCAATAAAAGTTTCCGAATGTGATGGAAAGACTGGAGGAAAGACTAGGTGCTGAGAGCTCTCTTAAAGGCCTGTCTCGCGAGTCAGCGGTCATTGGCGGCGAAACAGGAACTATCTACCGCTCCTGGGCCGCCAGAGACCGCGGGCTCGGTCAAACGCACAGTGCCGGGGCCGTGCGGCGTTGTTCCCAACACCGCACGGTGCTAAAAAAAAACCAACTGTCCAAAAATATGTTCCTACCGCACAGCCGGCGCCAGTGAGGCACGAGTGCGGCACGATCACCGCCACAGCCGCCGCCAGTGCGGCACGAGCGCCGTGAGTCGAACCTGCACCACCACAGCCTCCACCAGTGAGGCACGTGTGCGGCACGGCCGCCGCCACAGCCGCCGCCAGTGAGGTACGTGTGCGGCATGGCCGCCGCCACAGCCCCGCGATCCGAAAGACGTCATCAGCTGAAACCGCAAGCTCGTGGAACCGGCCGTACTTGGCACCCCGCGCAGCATCCGTGCGGCGCTCTCGTGGTTGCCATGCGGTCCCCTCTTCCGGCGACGCCGCGCTTCACCGCCAACGACCGCAAACCCGTGGGACAGAGCCATTATACCTGCATCAAGGAGGCAATTAAATACACCTGAGCAATTACAAACACCTGTGAAGTCATGTGTCCCAAACATTATGGTGCCCTGAAATGGGGGGACTATGTATAAACATAGGTGTAATTTCTACATGGTGAAACCAAAATGTATAAAAATGGCCTTTAATAAAATCTGACAATGCACTTGAACCACATGTAATTTCTCTATTACAAATCTCAAATTGTGGAGTACAGAGACAAATAAATAAATGATGGGTCTTCGTCCCAAACATTATGGAGGGCACTGTACATCATTAAGTTAATAATCATTTTTTCTCAAAATGCGTATTTTAATCTCTTTGGTCTTTTTTAAAGCAACCCATCTCCTTACAGCATCGAAATAGGTTCAACCATCATGTGGGATATCCACAATGTCCAAAAATCGCACACAGCATTCAATACATTTGACCAAACAATCCTTTTAATGCCACTCTTTCACAGTTTAGCTTTATGATAATGTAAGATTCCACTCCTACCTTCTGAACACAGAACTTTCTTCCCCTTCTTATACTTTCACCTCCCGCGTTCCCCAAGGGAGCGAGGGAGGGACGAAGAGAGGGAGGGAGGGAGGGAGAGTGAGAGCGAGGGAGGGAGGGAGAGTGGGAGGGAGAGAGAGCAGAGACTGAGACACATGATAGCAGGTTGATAAAACGAAGACAACGAAAGTTGTTGGAGGCAACGAAAGCTGCCTTGCATAACACTGAACAAGTGAGTAACAGAAGCAGGAAGATACGGGGTAGTTACATAGATCTGTTTTGCCTTGTTCTTCTTTGTGTTGTTAACATGTGCCCGTGAAAAAAACCCAACAACAAATAGCACGCAGGAAGCATTTTTGAAAATTTCAGGAAATCCACCAAATTCCAGGAAATTTGGGATTCTTTTAAGGATAAAAAATTTGAGGTGTGGAAGCACTGAGTATGATGTACATGCAAGGATCTGCTTTGACGTGTACACCAATGAAACAAGCTCTTCTTCTTTAACATCTCAGATAATCCTTTGACAGCCCCTTTGATACTTGAGCACCTGTCTGAGATCAAATAGTTCACTGTGAATTTCCTCCAGCTCCTGAATGAAATACTAAACGCATTGTATTCAGACTTCACCTCAATTTTCCTTTGCACTACTTATCTGCCCAGTGAAAATCTCTCAAATTTATCGGCTTGGCAGAGATCCAAAATTAATATCCTTCGAACTTTAAATTCTCTAAGTTAGCAATAGCTATGAATCTAAGAACAGATGGAACTCACCACAGCTGACTTTGACTTTGACATAATAGCTTGAAACTAGCTGGGGCAGAGCTGGGAGGAGCTCAAAATAAAAGACTCAAGATTTAACATGTCCAGTCACTGAAAAATTGTAATCAACATCACAAACAGAATCATAAAATTTATCATGCCCCGACAATGAAAAGCTGAAATAATGAAACCATATACTGCATTGGTTAGGCTGCACCTTCAAGATTATGATCAGATCCTGCACCTGAGGCATAAATAAATCATTTAAGAACAGAATAAATTAAGAAATGGGAGCAGGAGCAGCCATACAATCCCTTGAGCCTGTTTGGCAATTCAATATAACTGAACTGATCTTTGGCCTCAACTCTACATTCTTGTCTGATCCCCTTAATCCTTCATTTCCCTAAAATCCAAAACTGTATGAATGTGCTTATTGAGTCTGTTTAGTTTAGTTTAGGGATACATTGCGGAAACAGGCCCTTCGGCCCACCGAGTCCTAACCGACAGGTGTCAGAAGTTATGGGAAGGCAGGAGAATGTGGTTAGGAGGGTGATTGAATGAGTAGACTTGATGAGCCGAAGGGCTTAATTCTACTCTTATTCCTTATGACCTTATGACCAGCGATTGTCGTACACTAACACCATCCTACAGACCCTAGGGACAATTTTTACACTTTTCATTCACCAAGCCAATTAACCTACAAACCTGAACGTCTTTGGAGTGCGGGAGGAAACCGAAGATCTCGGAGAAATCCCACGCAGGACTGCATCCAGAATTCTCTGCCTCAAAGGCAAAAGGAATGACATGGATAATGAACAGAGTCCTTTGCCATGAAGTGCCACTTCTACAGAGAAAAAAAATTACAGGATTTTGATTAGTAGAGAAAATTTGGTACAATGAGAGGAAGAGGTGTTGTTCTGATTCCTTGATCTGCTTCACAAGCTAATCCAATAAATGGAGATGTGGCAGACCTCAGACGCATGGAATATACATTGAATGTCGTGAGGGAATCTCATGATGCTCCCTATGCCCTGAACTGGCAAAGATGCAGGAAGTATTATCAGCTAGAGGAGATAGAGCATCAAGTTTTGGAGCTGGAGTGAGAAATGACATTAGTGTGGCCAATCTGTGAGGCCGGGTGTTTCATAAATAGCAAGTTTCACTCTGCAGCTCAAGAGAGCCAATGCAGGCAGAGAGCAACTGAGTGAGTGCCAAATACAGAAGTTCAGGTCAATCAGGTCTCTAGTCAGTTCTCATCACTGAATATTAATAGGGAAAAGGTTTCTACTGGAGAGTGCAGTCAAAGTCATGACCACAATACCACAAATGGCACAGCTGTACAAGGAGTGAGGAGAAAGGACAAGACAACAATAGTTATAAGGTATCTCAAGTTCAAGTTAAAGTTACATTTATTATCACATGCACCGTTTGGACAGTGAGATTTGAGTTACCATACAGCCATACGAATAAAAAGAGCACAATACACGATAGAATTTAACATGAACATCCCCACACAGCAGAATAAACGTTTCCCACTGTGAGGGAAGGCAATAAAGTTCAGTCATCTTCCTCTTTGTTCACCCGTGGTCGGGGCCTTTGAGCCCTCCGCAGGCGCCATTATGGGCGGCCCGATGTTTTAGATCCTCTCGTCGGGATGATTGGAGCACCGGCGTTGGAACGGAAGAACACTCTCAGCGGCTTGGAGTTTCCGAATCGGCCACTTCCTACCGGAGACTGCGGCTCCCGAAGTCCACAGGCTGAGCTGGACGGAGATTCAACACTGGCGACCCTCGGCAAAAGATCCCAGGACTCCGCGATGTTAAAGTCAGCGCTGCCCGCAGCTAGAAACTCCGCAACCACAGCTCCACGATGTTAATCAGCTGGCCCAACACTACGGAGCTCCAGCGATCCCCCGATAAGGCATCGTCCCGCTCCGCGATGGAATCCAGTGCTGCACCACCGCTGAAGCCCTGGCCGGTCTCCGCAGGAAAGGCCGCGCCAATCCAGTTGGTAGGCCGCGAGGGGGGTGGGGGGGGCGAAGACGCGACTCGGAGAAAAGACGCATCCTCGACCAGGAAGTGACTGTGAAAGCGGTTTCCCCATTCCCCCCCACCCCCCACATAAAAAAGACTAAGAAACCTCCAAAACCATACTTTTGACACATTAAAAATAACAAAAAGGGTGAAATGTCAGACAAACTGCTGGTGAGGCTGCCGCGCGCGGCACCACCCAATGAAGATCTTGTAGTAGTATCTTGTAGTAAAGGTAGTACAATAACATTTCTGGACAGATGGTGCAAGTGGAGGCTTTTTAGATTTGGGACATTTGGATCATAAAGTCATAGAGTCATAGAGTGATACAGTGTGGAAACAGGCCCTTCGGCCCAACTTGCCCACACCGGCCAACAATGTCCCAGTTACACTAGTCCCACTTGCCTGCGCTTGGTCCATATTCCTCCAAACCTGTCCTATCCATGTACCTGTCCCTAACTGTTTCTTAAATGATGGTATAGTCCCAGCCACAACTACCTCCTCTGGCAGCTTGTTCCATACACCCACCACCCTTTGTGTGAAAAAGTTACCCCTCGGATTCCTATTAAATCTTTTCCCCTTCACCTTGAACCTATGTCCTCTGGTCCTCGATTCCCCTACTCTGGGCAAAATACTCTGTGCATCTACCTGATCTATTCCTCTCATGATTTTGTACACCTCTATAAAACCCCCCCTCATCCTCATGCGCTCCATGGAATAGAGACCCATCCTACTCTACCTCTCCCTATAGCTCACACCCTCTAGACCTGGCAACATCCTCGGAAATCTTTTCTGAACCCTTTCAAGCTTGACAATATCTTTCCAATAACATGGTGTCCAGAACTAAGTTCATCAGATCAGTTGTAAGGAAGATGAGACCGATGCAGACCAGACAGCTAGTATAACAATAGGGCTAATATCCTCAATGACTGGTTTGCTGGTACTGTTGTGAAAGTTTGACATAGTTTGGGTGGAGAATCTGAAGCTGAGTATTCATGTATAAGGGAGTAAAGCAGAACTAATAATGCAAGGACATAGTCAAGTGAGAGAGCTTGTAAGAAAGAGCAATATTTAAAAAAAATACACAGAAAGGAATCAGGCTATATTTAATGATATACAGTATATTCATAGCTAAGTACATAAAGGGTCAGATAAAACAAACAAGGAGAGCTAATATGAGACATCACATGCTTCCTACATTTTAAAAATGGCTAGGAATAGTATCAGAAGTGCAAGATTGTAATGAAAAGCAAAATTATAAAATCAAAAATAGGGTATATTGAACTGCTGGAAAGAAATATAAAAAATAAATGAAAAGACATTTAACAGGTACTTAAGAGCAAAAGGATAATTAAGGGAAAAGTAGGGCTATTAGTGAAAAGAAATTCATCAGCCTAACCTATTCATGTAGGCAGAGAATGTGCGTAAGGTTTTGCAGATGTCTTTAAAAAGTGGGGATGGTTGCTGATGAGTGTAAACTGTTGAATTGCTGCCAGAATAAAAGGGAAGTATAAGTGAGTTTGGTATTCCGACTGCCCATGCCCAGGTCATAGGTCACTTGCTATAAACATTCTTGGCAACTGTGGTGCTGCGATGTGTGCAGGCCTGCGTTTCGTCTGTGGTCAGGGTCGAGCCCGGGTCTCCGCCGCTGCTGTCCCGTCCCTGTCCTGGGGCGGCCGGACATGCCCGACCCTCTCCGGTGGCAGCCATTGACTTACAGCCGGCGCGGGAAGAGGCGCTGGCTCCGGCTCTGCTTTGGCTCCCGGGGGGGCCGTTCCCCGGCAGGCCGGTAACCGTCGGCTGCACCTCTCGCCTTTTCCAGTGGCTGTCGGTTGGCTCCCTTGATGCCGGCGGGGGCCGAGCGCCGGTCATCAGCGGGGATGCACACGGGGTGCTGGAGAAGGGTCTCGACCCAAAACATCACCATTCCTTTTCTCTGGGGAAGCTGCTTGTCCCGCTGCGTTGCTGCAGTGTTTTGTGTGTGTCCCCATTGATGGCTGGTGCTCGGCTTTCGCCGGCGCCAGGGGGGGTTGGTCGGCGGCCGCTGGGTGGGACGGCGGGTGCGGCGGGCGCGGCGGGCGGTCCCCGGCCCATCGGGGTGCGGGTTCCTCTGGAGTTGGAGCTGGGTTGGGCTGGAGTTGGCGCTTCTTCTCAGCGCTTGGCTGTGGGCCTGTGAGCCGCCGCTGCTCCGAGCCGTTGTCCTGTCGATCCGGGGCTGTTGGTTGGCCCGGCGGGGCAGGCGGAGTTGAGCTGGGGTTGGCGCTTGTTCTCCACGCTGGCTGTGGATCTGTGGGCCGCTGTCCCGTCGGTCCGGGGTCGCCCCAGACGTCTCCGGCCATGGATGGGACACTCGGGGGAAGGGGGCCCAGTGACGGTTCGGCAGGGCTTGCGGCACCGGATACCCGGGTTCGATCCTGCCTGCGGATGAGGCGCGGGTTTGTGTTCGCGCAGCAACCGAGATTGTCTCTCCGTCGGTCCAGTCTCTCCCCCCCCCCCCACTGTCTCCCACTCGCATCTGCCCCCTCTCTCTCACTGTTACACCCCGCTCTCCCGCTACCTAGCACCCCCATTCCTGAGTTTAAATATATTTTTACACATAAATCATGAATAAAGATAAGAATTTATACACAGTTTCTTCAGCCAGTGCTTCGTTCTCTTTTCTTTATAGCGAGTGACCTTTGACAAATCCCATGATTCCTTGCGTTTTTCGGAATACCAAACTCGCTTATTATAGACACAAAATGCTGGAGTAACTCAGTGGGTCAGGCAGCATCTCTGGAGAGAAGGAATGCGTGATGTTTTGGGTCGAGACCCTTCTTCAGTTTGCAGTTCTTTCCTTCACATCTGCATCTGCATTTCTTTCCTACACATCTACATCTGAAGTTCTTTCCTACACATCTACATCTGAAGTTCTACACAGAGGAAGTATTTATATTGGATTAGCATATTTGAAAGTGATAACTTGCAAAGAAAGAAACAATAAAAAAATTCTATACAAACCAATAGAGCAGAGAAATTGAAGCTACTAAGTCTCTTCACCGTGGACCTACCAATGTATGTTAAAGCCGCGGTCTCCGGTAGGAAAGTGCTGATTCGGGCACTCCAAGCTGCGGAGTGTGTTTGACCATCCCGACATCCCAGTGAAGAATACTGTGGTGGATGTTTGTGTTAAATTCTATTGTGTATTGTGTGTTCTTTTTAAGGTTATCGCTGCTGGCAAATTTATTTCACTGCACCTTCGGGTGCACGTGACGAATAAAATTGACTTTGACTTTGATGTTGGCAAGTGGTCCCTGACTTCCGCATTCTGCGATTACTTCGTTTCTTTTGATGACATTGAGTGAGAGGTTATTGTCATGGCATTACTCAACCAGCTGTTCTATTATATGGGTGGCACAGTGGCACAGCTGATAGAGCTGCTGCCTCATAGCATCAGAGACCCGGTTTCGATCCTGTCCTTGGGTGCTGTTTGTACAGTCTGTTCTCCATGTGACCAGGGGGGGGTTTTCTCCTGGTTCTCCGGTTTCCTCCCACAATCCAAAGACGTGCAGGGTTGGAGGTTAATTGGCTTCTGTACATTGCCCCTTGTGTGTAGCATGCAAAATTGGGATAACATGGAACTAGTGAATGGGTGATCGATGCGCAGACATGGTGGGCCAAAGGACCTGTTACCATGCTGTATCTCTAAACTAAATTTCTCTCCTATAGACTTACTCATCACCACTCATGATTCAGCCAAAAGCAGTGCTGTCATCAGTGAATTTATAAATGGCATTGGTGCTGTGCTTAGCCACACAGTCATGAATATAAAGAGATTAGAGCAGAGGACTATGTATGCAGTCCTGAGGTTCATCTGTGTTACTGGTCAGTGAGGTGGAGATTTTGTTACCGATCCACACTGATCTGAGCTCTGCCGATGAGGAAATCAAGGGTCCAGTTGCAAAGGGAGGTACAGAGGTCCAGTTCTTGGAGCTTGGTGATGATGGTTTGAAGGGATGATTGTGTCAAACATTGATGTCAATGAACTGCACCTGATAAATGTGTTCCTGTTATCCAGATGATCGAGAGCAGAGGGGAGTGCCAGTGGAATAGCATCGGCTCTTGAGGCAATAGACAAATTGAAATGGATCAAGGTCATTGAGGATGTTGCTAAGAGTTCGAGAATATTGACTGGACTCTTTGAGGATGCTGGCAGGACTTGAGGGCCAAAGTTATAGGGAAAGGTTGTGCAGGCAAGGGCTTAATTCGTTGGAGTGCAGGAAACTGAATGGTGATCTTATAGAGGTATATAAAATTATGAGTGTAATAACTAGAGTGAATTGACAGAGTCTTTTTCCCAGAGTAAAGGAATCAAGAACTACACTGAGCATAGGTTTAAGATGAAAGGAGACAGATTTAATTGGAAATTGAGGGGCAACTTTTTCACAAGGGAGTGGTGGGTATATAGAACAAGCTTCCAGAGGAAGTAGTTGGGGAAGGTACAATAACAACATTTAAAAAACATTTTGACAGTGATATGGATAAGCAAGATTTTAAGGGATAGAAGCCAAACGCGGGTAAATGGAATTAGCTTAGGTAGGGCATTCTGGATGGCACGGACGAGTTGGGCAGAAGGACCTGTTTTGTTCTGTGTGACTCGATGACTCGATTGTCCTTTAATACCCCAGCCAGTTGAACTGCAAGGTCTTTAACACTTAGCCAGATACGCCATCTGGGCCGATGCTACACGACTTAGTTTATACATTTGTATTGTAATTCCCTCAGATAATGGTCCAACGGTTTCTTTATTGTCACATGTACCAGGTACAATGAAACACATGTTTTACACACAGCTCAGCAAAACTATTCTTGAACATACCTGTAAGCGCAAAACCCCCAGTTAGTACAGAACAGCCCATTGAGTCCATATGCAAGAGACGCCATTTTTGCGTCACTTTACAGTCCCAGCTGCAGCGGGTAACTAAGGCCCGTTACAACTGTCGCCTCCATTTTGGTCGTCCTGCGATCCGATGTCCCTCTCCACGCCTGGCCCTCTTCAGCCCATGTTCCCCAGTATCTGCCTCCGTCGCCATATCCCTCAACCTCCTCTCCGATTCACGGCCCACAGGCGAACATAAATATTTTCAACTGTAATGTATTTAAAAAATATATATTTATTGTTTTTTATGACATATCAACTTCTACCTTAACCATATTCATGTTCCATTCTTTTTTGGTACTCCAATATTTTTTTTAAATTCATAAAAATTGAACATTTTCCATCCTAGTTTGCTGGCGGTGATAATTATTTAATATAATTGGCTTCTCAGCCATCTTGATCAAATCACAAACAGAAAATGCTGGAAACACTCAACAGTTCCAGTAGCATCAATGGAAAGAGAAACAGAATTAATGCTTTAAAGCAAAGACCTTTTTCGGATAATAGGTGATATTCATAAGGGCTGTCTGTCTGTCTGTCTGTCTGTCTGTCTGTCTGTCTGTCTGCCTGTCTGTCTGTCTGTCTGTCTGTCTGTCTGACTGTCTGTCTGTCTGTCCGTCTGTCTCTATCTCTCTATCTCTCTCTCTATTTATCTCTCTATCTCTCCATCCATCTCTCTATCTCTCTGTCAATACATAACTAAAACTGATCTTGTGCTCTTCCAGTTTGCGTGTTTTTTCTATTTGCGCAAATACGGTACACAATAGCTCTACGAATCCGCCACCTTACTCACCATTCTCCTGTGCTCAAGTGCACCAAGTTTTGTTCCGATCTATGATATATTGTAAAAGTTATTAAGGTGTAAAAATCCTAAAAACCACACATGCACAGATTGGTCTTCTCTCCTGTCATTCAGCGCCACGCTGATTGGTCTCTTCTCCTGTCAGTCAACGCCACAGCTGGGACGGCGATGCTGCTTCCAGCACCATCGCACCATCGCCGCACTGATTAGCCGGGTCTGCTGTCAGTCACGGGCGGCGCCCGCCGCCCCCGGCGAGGAGAATATAAAGCTGAAGGAGCGGAGTGAGCATCACTAACGCTCCGCCGGCTGGAGAGCGGGTGGGGCCGCCTCCGCCTCACAGGCGAGCGGCCGAGCCCACTTCACGTCCTCCGTAATGCCCAGCCGTGGGCGCCATCGGCCGCTTTGTCTGACCCGGGCTTCTACCTGCGAGCCCCCGGCCAGGGTTCTACGCGGTGATCCAGGAGGCATCGAGACCATGGCAGTGAGGCCTCGCGATGGGGCCGCGGCGGCGGTAGGGGAAAGGAGAGGGAGAGAGAAATGAGGAGGGAGGAGGGAGAGTGGGGGGATTGAGGGAGAGGAGGGGGTAGGGAGAGAGAGGGGGGAAAGTGTGGGAGATGAGGCGGGAGAGTGTGGGAGGAGAGGGAATAGAGGGAGAGGAGAGGGATTGTGGGGGGATAGGGGAGGTGAGGAATGGGGGATAGAGAGGTAGGAGGGGGTAGGGGAGGGGAGAGGAGTTATGGAGGGAGAGAGGGAGTGACAGGGTAGGGGAAAGGAGAGGTGAGGGAGGGATTGGGGAGGGGAGGAGGAGAGGGGAAAGAAGAGGGAGGATGATAAGGAGGGGAATGGAGTGCTGGGGGATGAGGGGAAATGAGCCACGCCTGTGCAGTTGGGGGCTATGGTTCAGTGGTGGAATATTGCATTGGGGGACCAGACCTCCCGTGTGACAGGGGGTCCCACTTAGTCTAGTCGGTACTAAATATCTGGAAACCCCTAAAGCTGAAAAGTGTCAGAAAAATTTAAATTCTAATCACAGATATCAATTCAGTATCAAACATCATTGCTTTCCAACTTACTATAAATATGGAAACTTTATTTTGTCAAAAAGTGTCTGCAAATTTCTGGGGGGTTGTGGAATTGATTCTGCCAGGAATCCTGACACATTCTACATTCCCACATAGACACAAAAAGCTGGAGTAATTCAGCGGGACAGGCAGCATCTCTGGAGAGAAGGAATGCGTGACGTTTCGGGTCGAGACCCTTCTTCAGACTGAACCAGCATCTGCAGTTCCTTCTTACTACATTCCCACATCTTGTTTATCAGTTTCCCAGACTTGCTTGTGCAAGGTGACAGGTTCCAACGAAAGACTGAAAATGGAGACTGTTTTCCTTTACATTACTCCTTGCAAAAATGAACGGCGGCCTGGTCTTCTTGGAATGTGCACTAATGGGTTAGGAATAAGCATAAAGCTGTTGCAGTACATTTCCATGCACCTTGCTAGATTCCAAGTGCAATCAGAGTTGAAGTTCCGCTGTGTCATGAATATCATTGGTTATGTTATTGGGGGTGGAAGAGATGTACAGAAATGCCTCAACGGAATGCGGTCTTCTGCAACATTGCAGCAGCGGTAGCATGGCATAGAAGTAGTGTGGGAGAACCCAAAGTCATGAGAATCAATATCCTTTTCAAAAGTGTTGATATGGCAAAGGTACACCTTCCATAAAACCAGAGATTATCTTTTGCTTTAACCCAGTTGTTCATGCAGTGAATGTGTTGCTACCACTTACAGCTTGTCTTTAATTGATATCAAACTGGGTGGCTTATTGTTATTCAGAAGGCAGTTGAACACCATTGTATGGAGTTACAGATAGGCCAGAAAGCAAATTTCATTAAGCAAACCAAATAGGTTTTATAACAATCTTGAGGTTCGATTGCCTCCATTTCTGCTGCCAGCTTGTTTTTCCAGATTTATTTATTTACTTGTATTAAAAGTACCTAACTGCCTCCTGGAATTTAGACAATAGACAATAGACAATAGGTGCAGGAGGAGGCCTTTCAGCCCTTTGGGCCAGCACCGCCATTCAATGTGATCATGGCTGATCATCCCCAATCAGTTACCCATTCCTGCCTTCTCCCCATATCCCCCGACTCCGCTATCTTTAAGAGCCCTATCTAGCTCTCTCTTGAAAGTTTCCAGAGAACCGGCCTCCACTGCCCTCTGAGGCAGAGAATTCCACAGACTCACAACTCTCGGAGAAAAAGTTTTTCCTCGTCTCCGTTCTAAATGGCTTACCTCTTATTCTTAAACTGTGGCCCCTGGTTCTGGACTCCCCCAACATCGGGAACATGTTTCCTGCCTCTAGCGTGTCCAAACCCTTAATAATCTTATATGTTTCAATAAGATCCCCTCTCATCCTAAACTCCAGAGTATACAAACCCAGCCGCTCCATTCTCTCAGCATATGACAGTTCCGCCATCCCGGGAATTAACCTTGTAAACCTACGCTGCACTCCCTCAATAGCAAGAATGTCCTTCCTCAAATTTGGGGACCAAAACTGCACTCAATACTCCAGTTGTGGTCTCACAAGGGCCCTATACAACTGCAGAAGGAGCTCTTTGCTCCTATACTCAATTCCTCTTGTTATAAAGGCCAATGTGCCATTCACTTTCTTCACTGCCTGCTGTACCTGCATGCTTACTTTCATTGACTGATGAACAAGGACCTCCAGATCACGTTGTACTTCCCCTTTTCCCAACTTGACACCATTTCGATAGTAATCTGTCTTCCTGTTTTTGCTACCAAAGTGGATAACCTCACATTTATCCGCATTAAACTGCATCTGCCATGTATCTGCCCACTCACCCAACCTGTCCAAGTCACCCTCCATTCTCATAGCATCCTCCTCACAGTTCACACTGCCACCTAGCATTGTGTCATCTGAAAATTTGCTAATGTTACTTTGAATCCCTTCATCTAAATCATTGATGTATATTTGTAAATAGCTACACTCCCAGCACCGAGCCTTGTGGTGCCCCACTAGTCACTGCCTGCCATTCTGAAAGGGACCCGTTAATCCCTACTCTTTGTTTCCTGTCTGCCAACCAATTTTCTATCCATGACAGCACTCTATCCCCAATACAATGTGCCCTAATTTTGCCCACTAATCTCCTATGTGGGACCTTATCAAATGCTTTCTGAAAGTCCAGGTACACTACATCCACTGGCTCTCCCTTGTCCATTTTCCTACTTACATCCTCAAAAAATTCCAGAAGATTAGTCAAGCATGATTTCCCCTTCGTAAATCCATGCTGACTCCGATCCTGTTACTGCTATCCAAATGTGCCGTTTTTTCATCTTTTATAATTGACTCCAGCATCTTCACCACCACCGATGTCAGGCTAACTGGTCTATAATTCCCTGTTTTCTCTCTCCCGCCTTTCTTAAAAAGTGGGATAACATTAGCTACCCTCCAATCTACAGGAACTGATCCTGAATCTATAGAACGTTGGAAAATTATCGCCAATGCGTCCACGATTTCTAGAGCCACTTCCTTAAGTACCCTGGGATGCAGACCAACAGGCCCTGGGGATTTATCAGCCTTCAGTCCCATCAGTCTACCCAACACCATTTCCTGCCTAATGTGGATTTCCTTCAGTTCCTCCGTCACCCCAGATCCACTAGTATATCAGGAAGATTGTTTGTGTCCTCCTGAGTGAAGACAGATCCAAAGTACCTGTTCAACTGATCTGCCATTTCCTTGTTCCCCATAATAAATTCACTTTTATCAGTCTTCAAGGGTCCAACTTTGCTCTTAACTATTTTTTTCCGCTTCACATACCTAAAGAAGCTTTTACTATCCCCCTTTATATTCTTGGCTAGCTTACCTTCATACCTCATTTTTTCTCCCCGTATTGCTTTTTTAGTTATCTTCTGTTGCTCTTTAAACATTACCCAATCCTTTTTTTTCCTGCACATCTTTGCTACGTTGTACTTCTTCTCTTTTATTTTTATACTGTCCCTGACGTCCCTTGTCAGCCACGGTAGCCCCTCACTTCCCTTGGAATCTTTCTTCCTCTTTGGAATGAACTGATCCTGCACCTTCTGTATTATTCCCAGAAATACCTGCCATTGTTGTTCCACTGTCATCCAGGGTATCTTTCCAGTCAACATTGGCCAGCTCCTCCCTCATGGCTCCATAGTCCCCTTTATTCAACTGTATCACTTGCACCTCTGATTTACCCTTCTCCCTCTCCAATTGCAGATTAAACTTAACCATATTATGGTCACTACCTCCTAATGGCTCCTTAACCTCAAGTTCCTTTATCAAATCCGGTTCATTACATAACACTAAATCCAGAATTGTCTTTTCCCTGGTAGGCTCCAATACAAATTGTCCTAAGAATCCATCACGGAGGCACTCCACAAACTCCCTTTCTTGGGGTCCAGTACCAACCTGATTTTCCCAGTCTACCTGCATGTTGATATCTCCCATAACAACTGTAGCATTACCTTTACTACATGCCAATTTTAACTTCTGATTCAACTTGCACCCTAGACTACTGTTTGGGGGCCTGTAGATAAGTTCCATTGGGGTCTTTTTACTCTTACAATTCCATGGTTCTATCCATACTGACTCCACATCTCCTGTTTCAATGTAACCCCTTGCAAGGGACTGAATTTCATTCCTCACCAACAGAGCTACCCCACCCCCTCTGCCCACCTGTCTGTCTTTTCGATAGGAGGTATACCCTTGAATATTCAGTTCCCAGCCCTGGCCCTCTTGAACCCATGTCTCTGTAATTCCCACAACATCATACTTGCCAATTTCTAACTGAGCCTCAAGCTTGTCCACTTTATTTCTTATACTTCGCGCATTCATATACAACACTTTGACCTTGGTATTCACCTCCCCTCTCGCACTGCTCGCAATTGGCCCTGACCTTACTCTCTTATCCCTTCTCGAACTTTCCTTCCCATTAATTTGAGTCTTTTGTAACTTTTCCTGTGCTCATTTCCCCTTCAACTGCATCTTTATACTCCCAATTTGTCAATCCCTCCCCCCCCACACTATTTAGTTTAAACCCACACCTGTAGACCTAGCAATCCTGCCTGCCAGAACGTCAGTCCCCCTCCAGTTAAAGTGTAACCTGTCCCTTTTGTACAGGTCACCCCTACCCCAGAAGAGATCTCAGTGGTTTATAAATCTAAATCCTTTTCTCCCTGCACCAGCCCCTCAGCCACACATTCATATCCCCTATCTCCCTGTTCCTGTCCTCACTAGCACGAGGTACTGGAAGCAGTCCAGAGATAACCACCCTAGAAGTCCTGCCTTTCAGTCTTCTTCTCAACTCTCTGAACTCACATTGCAGAACCTCCTTCCTCTTCTTCCCGATGTTGTTTGTGCCTACGTGCACAACTACTGCCGGCTGTTCACCTTCTCTCTCTCGGATGTTCTGAATTTGGTTCATGACATCTTGAACCCTGGTACCAGGGAGGCAACAGACCATCCTCTCGTCTCGCCTGCCTTCACAGAATCTCCTGTCCGCTCCTCGGACAATGGAGTCACCCACCACTATGGCTTTGCCCGACATCGGTCTTGCCGGTCGAGTCCCATCTCTAGGATTGGAGCCACCGACGTGTCCGCCGCTGGGACTGGAAACGTCGTCTCCCCCGACAGTTCCCAAGAGGGCGTACCTGTTTTCATTAGGCACAGCCATCTGGACTCCACGGTTACCACCCTTTCTCTCCGTCACACACCTTTGTTCTTCCCGTATCCTCGGCGTGACAACCTCACTGTACGTCCTGTCCAGAAAACTCTTGTTTTCCCGGATGGCCCTTAGGTCATCCAGCTGCTTCTCCAGTGCCCCAACACGGTCCTTCAGGAGCTGAACCTGGACACACTTGCCACAGTTGTAGCAGCCAGAGGCTCCATCCGTGTCCCTGGCCTCCCACATCCTGCAAGCATCATACTAACTCATCTTACCCATCATGTGTTCACCGCGTCCCGTCCTCTCCAGCTTTTTGTGTAGTCTCCTCTCCTCAGCCTCCTCGCCGAAGACTCTCGAGCCAAAGACTCACACTTTACTCACAAGGCCGCTCCCTCACTGCCGCTCCCCTAGAGCAGCCTTGATAATATTGGCTGATAAATTGCCTAATTTGCCAATTTACAAATCAAATTCCTCAGTTTTAAACAGTTTTTCCCCTCTGATTCACCTCTGACACCTTTCCCACGAGTTTCAGCCAATAAGCTTGTCTCCCTGCTTCTCTTTGATTGCTGCTTCTCCGAGATCTACGTAAGCACTGGGCTCATCTTGAACTCATAGCTGCAGATGAGCAGTCGATATGAGTTCAGTAATTTAACTATAATACAATTTATATTCATCATGATTCCTGCTTTTTTACTTTCAGTACATGGTTTTTATTCACTGTAACTAGTGTTCATTCAGATAATACTTTGATTCCCCTAAATCACAAGGCTATAATTGCCACTTAATTAAATGGATTTGATCCACGCACCAAGATAAAAAATTCTTATTGTACAGGACACAATGCAGGATTATTATTACATCATTACAATTGAAGTATATTTACATTTTTTTCAAAAGAAAAAGTTTTCCGATCTAATACCGTAATCCCAATTTTTGTCAGCAGATGCCACTACAGTCATTTTTGGAAGTTAATTGATCAAATGAATGTATTTTGTCATCTGCAATGGGTTTAAGAACCTGGTCGTGACGCCAGGTGTACCGGCCCTGCCCAAGAGCCTTTGGGCAGCAGCTCAGGATGTGTTCCAACGTCCCCTTGCCTGAGCATTGCGGGCAATCTGGAGATTCCGCTTTGCCCCAAATGGAGAGGTTCGATGGGCTGGGCAGGACATCATACACTGCCTGGTCCAGGAAATTGATGCGCTGTGGTTCAGCCTGCCAGAGCTCAGTCCATGTGACTTTTCGATCCATGGCCCGCTCCCACCTTGTCCAGGCCCCCTGCTGCCTCAAGCCAACCTCTCCGGTAGACCTCTCCTCCTCCACCGCTGCCCTCTCTTCCTCCTGGACCAGCCTGTGCCTCTCGTTCCCCTTGGCCTTGTCAAACTGGGGAGTTGGTAAGATTCCCAGACCAGCTCTTCCCCGAGTCACTGCTCCGACCAGGATTCTGTGGCGTATCCGAGATTCCGCTTGCAGCACGTCTTCGCCGGCTCTCCACTTCCTCCCAGTTTTCACCTCCACCCCTGCCTGAGCCACCTTGTGGTCGCTGGAGTCCCAGAACAGCATCACCTCTGGCCCGAATCACTTTAAACTCCTCCTCCAGGGACTTCAGGGAAGCTAAAGCATACCATATGCCTTCTCTACCACTCTATCTACTAGTGTTGCCACTAGGCCGTGGGCCGAGCATCGAAAAAGCATCTAGAATTTAACTTTCGTGACCCATGTCTGGTATCTGCCTGAAATTTGGCACAGATTTAGATAAAATATCATTAAGAAGGAGCGCCACAGCAGCGGTGAGTGGGTGAGTGAGTGAGTTGCTGGCATGATCCCCGACTCCCTCCTTCTCAACGCTCCTGCCCTCCCCGCAACTTTACCCCTGGTGGCCCAGCCAAGTTTGCTACTTTGTGCAGCCCAGGTCGTGCTGACCCAGGCCAGACTCCCCACATGCTGTGGAAAGGAACTCTCCACCAACTCGTTGGAAAGCTCAGGTGGCTGCAAGGGGCCGCTGGGACTGGACAGTGGAACCGGCCACCGCCTCAGCGGGTTCTGCCAGCCTGCCCGCCAGCCAGCCACGGTGTGCTTCGGCACAGGCGCAACCGGTGGAGGTGGTGGTTGGCGGGTCACTACTGGGCGGAAGGCTGGCTGCTCCGTCCCGGGCTCGCTCGCTCTCTCCCCGTTATGTGATCTCCCTGAGCCAGGAAGTAAATAGCCCGCAGCACGGAATCCAGCTCCCCGTAGAGCAATATATTGTTGAAATAAGACCAAAATGTGTTTTGTTCTGTAATGTGGGATTGGCACATTTCTTGATTGTCATAAACCAGAAATGCACAGCAAATGGTTAAGAATTCAGTTAATAAAAAAAAGACTCAACAGCTAATGGAAGTTTATAAACTCGGTAACTTAATGGGCAGTAACTTAATTTGACACACTAAACAGCAAAGGTAGACTGTATATAATCATACAGGTGCGGCAGAGGTTCACCTGCACCTCCTCCAACTTCATCTATTGCATCCACTGCTCTAGATGTCAGCTGCTCTACATCGGTGAGACCAAGCGTAGGCTTGGCGATCGCTTCGCTGAACACCTCCGCTCGGTTCGCAATAACTAACCTGATCTCCCGGTGGCTCAGCACTTCAACTCCCCCTCCCATTCCGAATCCGACCTTTCTGTCCTGGGCCTCCTCCATGGCCAGAGTAAGGACCACCGTAAATTGGTGGAGCAGCACCTCATATTTCGCTTGGGATGTTTGCACCCCAGCGGTATGAACATTGACTTCTCTAATTTCAGGTAGTCCCTACTTTCTCCTCCCCTTCTCAGCTCTCCCTCAGCCCACTGGCTCCACCTCTTCCTTTCTTCTTCCCCCCCTCCCCCACCCTCACATCAGTCTGAAGAAGGGTCTCGACCAGAAACGTCGCCTATTTCCTTCGCTCCATAGATGCTGCCTCACCCGCTGAGTTTCTCCAGCATTCTTGTCTACCTTGTATATAATAATTTATTTTCCCAATCTTTTGGTTTAGATTTCATAAGTGGGTTTGTCATGAACGGTTAGTTTACAAACAGAAACATTGCATTTTTATTTGTTTATATTAGTACACGCGATGTACGAAAGAAAACACTACAATCTCACAAAATAATAATCGTGTCTTCTTTTTGGAGAACATTGTTACTTTAGTATAGTTAGCAATGTCACAACATTTTGAGATTAAAAAAATCAAGTCTGCAATTTATCCCATCAGATAAAGCATAAAAATAAGTTTAATTTGACACCTAATTCATTTTCATATCTTCAGTATTAAAAAAGTTATGGCCATTTTCATACTCTGAAATTAGCATCTTGTTCCCTATTGCTTTTCCATTGAGTTAAATCAAAAGCTGTGATCAAGGACAGTCAAAAGCCCATAACTTTCTTAAAAATTAAGAGAACTGAATGGAATTTTCAGTTATTATTGATTGAAGCATTCTGAAACAAATATGAAACAATCTTACTTGGATGACCTGAAATTAAAGCATATAATTAGTTAGTTACCCAATTGTAGCTAATTACAAAATTCAATTACTAGATCTAAACATCTATCCATTTCTTAAGAAAAAGTTAACATTTTTAAGTAGCTTAACATTCACACAAGAATTCACAATATAGCATGATTTTTAAATCTCATTGTCATGAATTTATAGGCCAAATGGAAGGAATTTAGTGTTTAATTCCCGTAAATTAATGGCCATTTTAATCATCTTGTGAGTGGGTTTTTATGGAACGCGATGGTTTGGAACGTTGCATTTGCGGTGAATTTAAACCTCATATCGGCCGGAAAAATACTGCCAGTTCGTATATTTACATAATTACATTTTCGCAACGTGAAATTTTGATTAAAGGCATCCTTAGAAGCAAGTTTATATATAAAATAAACGGCTTTCCTTTACCTGTCCCGTGCGTGAAATCCGTCCCCGTTGTCAGCGTTCACGGCTTTAGAAGATTATTTTTAATTTACTCCTGTTCGTAAAATATCCAGTGCAGTTTAAAAGAAACTTAATAAAACGGCAGTCGAAGCGATTATTCTTTAGCAGCTAAACAGCCTGACAGACATCGATTTGAATAGGCTGGAGAAACACCGCATTTTAAACCCGCCGCCCTCTCAAAGGCGCCAAAGTCACGCACACGGGCAGTGACAGAACTGCAGCGCCGCTGAAGGTAAGTTTTGTAACATACCTAGTATAGTTGGGTATTACTCTTTCATGCGTATGCATGCACAATAATCTGCAGCTCACTCTCTGGCAAAAACTAGATGACAACTTGCTGCAAGTTGACAGTAATCAGCAATCATACTGTCATGGTTTATTATGGTGTAGATAATCATGTGAAGTTATTTGTATTATTATTTTGACAGTTAAAACCTCTTGCACGAACCTTCCTCGGAATCTCCCGTCGCCATGATCCCAGTGTGCTCCCTGCCGAGCTAGCCTGAAACAAAGCGCGTGATTGGTAAATTGGCGTCCGACTCAATGTCAAACGTGCTTTGATTGGAAATAACTACTCGGAAAATTGGAGGGGTTTTTCCATATTTTAAAAATATGTGCAGGTTTTGTTCTTGACGAGTTTCAGGTATGATTTCTATAATATTTTTGCACAATATGTTATAAATACAGGTATATATGGGATGTGGGTCACGAAATGAAACGAAAAAGCACCTCGGCCCACGGTCTACATTTAACTCCCTGAGAGTTGTGGACCCCAAGATCCTTTTGTAAAGCATAGGTCAAATGAGCAGGTTCTCAGCCCTTGCCAGTGTAACCCTCCTACCTGTAACACATATGCACTGATATTAATAACTTTTGCTTAGCATTTTATCAAAAGCCTTATGAAAATCCGTGCACTGTATTAACTAGATCCCCCTAATCTAAGTTGCTAATTATAACCTCAGAACCCATGATTCCCCTTTCTGAAATCCAAGTTGAATCATCACAGTACTATTATTTTCTAAGTGTATCATTTTCTCAATAATAGACTCTCACATTTTCCCTTCTATTGGTGTCAACCTTATGGGTCTGTGGTTCTGTTTTCTCTCTCCTTCCTTTTAAAATAATGGGTTATGTTTGCTACCTTATATTCTTTGAGAAATGCTAGTGAACATTTGGAAAACCATCCATTCACTATCTCAATTACCTCTATCGAAATTTAAGGTTGCAGCTTATCAGTTTCTGGAGGCTAATCAGGTTTTAGTCCCATTGATTTCTCTAATTTATACTATTACTAAAACTCTCACCTTGACCACTTCCTGCATTGTTTTTAAATTTGCACAAAAACGGCACCCTATATCGCTAGGATTTTTTGCCACCTTACTCATCGTTCTCCTCTGCTCCGAGCCACCAGGTTTTGTTCCGGTCGGTGAAAGATTACAAAAGTTATGAAGGTTTAAAAAATCGTGAGATCAGCAGATTGGTCCTCGCCTGTCTGTCACCGTTAAGGTAACGCCCCTTCCGGCACACACTGGTGAATAATGCCCCGGAGGCGGGGCTGAGTCCGTGAGCACGTCCAGAAGCCGGCCGTCCACAAGCCGCCCATCCACAAGCCGCCGAGAATACAGCTGAAGCAGCGGCTGTGTTCGCGGGCGGGGGCTGTGAGCGCTACCGGCGCTGGGGACGGAAGCAGTTGAGTGAGTCCGGAGCTGGGTCCTGGAGCCAAGAGTGCGGTCAGAGCCGGGGCTGGGAACCGGTGAGCCCACACTCCCCCTCCCCTACACCTCCCCTCCCCTACCCTAAATCTCCCCTCCCCTACACCACCCCTCTTCTACATCCCTACACCCCCCTACACCCCCCTCCCCCACACCCCCTCCACCTACCACCCACACCCCTCCCACACACACCCCCCACAACCCCCTCAAACTCCCCTACCCCCACAACCCCACATACCCCTCCCCCACACACGCACCCCTCCCCAACAAACACACACTCCCCCACACACACACCCTCCCCCACACACACACCCTCCCCAACACACGCACCCCTCCCCCACACACATTCCCTCCCCCACACACACAGCCTCACACACACATACCCCCTCCCCCACACACACCCTCTCCCCCACACACACCCCTCCCCACACACACACCCTCCCCCCCACACACACACCCTCCCCCCCACACACCCCCTCCCCCACACGCACACCCCCTCCCCCCACACACACCCCTCCCCACACACACACACCCTCTCCCCCACACACACCCTCTCCCCCACACACACCCTCTCCCCCACACCCCCCCGCCTCCCCCACACATACACCCTCCCCCACACACACACCCTCCCCCACACACACCCCTTCCCCACACACACCCTCTCCCCCACACCCCCCTGCCTCCCCCACACACACCCCCTCCCCCACACACAGACCCCTCCCCTACACCCCCCTACCCCACACACAGCCCCTCCCCCACACACCCTCTCCCCCACACACCCCCGGCCTCCCCCACATACACCCCCTCCCCCACACACACACCCTCCCCCACACACACCCCTCCCCCAAACACACACACCCTCCCCCCCACACACCCCACTCCCCCACACACACCCCTCCCCCACACACACCCCCACCAGCCCCCGACGGTCCCCGACTGAAGCCGTCCCCCTCCCCTGGCTGCAGGACGCTTCCCGCCTGAACCGTTCCCGTCTCCCAACTACAGAACGCTCCCGCCATTGCGTTGGGGGATCAGGTGAGTGGTGGAATATTTCATTGGGGAATGGGTTGCGTTGGGGGACCAGGCCTCCCGTGTGACTGGGACACGATGGGTCCCACTTAGTTTAGTTCTTAACTGATGCTAACTTCATTCAGCTCCTCATTCACTCTAGATTTATTATTTTCCAATATTTCTGGGAATTTCCCCTGTATTTATCTTCACAAAGGGAGTCAAATATTTGTTTAATTTCCCTGCCATTTCCTAATTTCTCAGTATGATATCTGCTGTAGGGGGCTCAAATTCCTTTTGCTAATCATTTTTGTGTTACCCACTTACATGGACATAGAGGGCCCATGAAAGTTTATATGCAATAAAACATCATGAATCTAATGACATAGTTTGTGCAATTAATCCAAGCTCTCACACTTATGATATCCATCCACAAATATCAGAGACTATTCATATGGAATGTACACTGCATGGCATGTGATTCAATTCGTTTATGATTTTCTAATTTCGAATTTAGAATGTGGCTATACCTGTGAAAGCATGTTTTCAAGGTGATATATTCAACACAGCAATGCAATTTAAAGACCCAATTGTACATTTAACACTTACGTCTGCAGCAGAATAGTCTGATGGCAGCAATTAATTCACAAAGGTACTTCCATTTATCCCAACAACCATTGTTCACTATAAGTGCTTCTGTGGTCCCATTGGTTTTGATATACGAGTTGGTCTTTAGGACAGATGCTAGCAGTGTGGCATACTTCACAGAATGGCTGGAGTTCTCATGTGTATAATTATTCACAAAAATTCAGACAGAATTCATTATTGTTTAACCCGTGAATTGGCGGAATGTAAATTGAAGCCATAATATAACCCAACATAACCCAAGACCATCTGTGCTTCTTGCAACCCAGTAAGGAATGTTGTAAAGAATGCATTTACCCTTGAACTTAGCCTTCAAGAGAATCCCATAGTCATGCTGATGAACCTACAACAAAAAATGCACTTGTTGTTCTGACTTAAGTAAATGATAACCACATAAAAGGTCAACTAAATTTCTTTAAAATGGTTGCAAATAAATCTATCCCTTCATTAATTAACATTTTAAACAAGAATTATCAATGTTTAAATTAATATGTTTTCAAACTACATATTTTCATGATTCAGAATATTCAAGATTCAAGATGGGTTTATTGTCACATGTACCATAAGGTACAGTGAAATTCGAGTTACCAAACGGCCACACCAAGTGAAAAGCAGTAAGACACACAACCACAAAAAATAAAATTTAACATAAACATCCACCACAGGGGCTCCCCACATTCCTCACTGTGATGGAAGGCATTAAATTCCAATCTCTCCCTCTTTCTTCTCCGCGGTCGGGGCTGTCAAACCATCTGTGGTCGGAGTCCTCAAACCTCCCGCAGCCGGCGATCCGAGGCCCTCGCGTCGGGGTGATGGAACTCCCTCGTCGGGACGGTTGAAACTCACCACGGCTTGGAGCCCTGACTCAGTCTCTAATAGGGTTGCCAACTTTCTCACTCCCAAATAATGGACAAAAGGTCAAAATAAGGGACAAATTCCCGATGGCAATTCGTTGACCGACTCGGCAGTGGCTGGGTGAATGATGAGTTGGCCCGGGTGCTGGACTGTACACAATGCCCAGCCGGCGGGCCAGCTGAGGAGTTATAGCCCGGGCCGCACGACGTTACGCGCAAGTCCCATCCAACTCATGAACCAATGATTGGCCATGAGAAGGAGGGATGGTGGTGTCGGCGGTAAGCGAAGGTCTGAAGGTCGGACAGCTGGCCGGACTGCCGACTGAAGGGGCCACAGGCTGCACTCCATGGGCTGCACTACGGCGGGACGGGTGAGGTGGGGACGGACGCGGCGCTCCGACCCGACAGTCCCCTCGACCCCAGTAGTAGCAGTCAAATACGGAACAAGGGCCGGTCCCGTATGGGACAAACCAATTTAGCCCAATATACGGGATGCCCCGGCTAACACGGGACAGTTGGCAATCCTAGTCTCTAATCAGGGACCACAATGTTTAAACCGGGCTCAAGATGTTAAAGTCCACAGGGGCCGCGGTTGGAGCTCTCCACAGTCGATCCCCGGCAAGGGGATTGCAGCTCCACAATTGTAAGCCCACACCGCCCCTGCGTTGAAGCGCCGGGTCGTTCTCCAGGAAAGGCCGCACCGCTCCACCATGTTAGGCCGCAATGGGGGACGGAGATACGACAAGGAAAAAATCGCATTTCATCGAGGTAAGAGATTGAAAAAAGTTTCCCCCAAACCCCCCACACAAAACAAACCAAGAAACACTAAAACATACTTTTAACACATAATTAAAATAACAAAACAGAAAGAAATGACAGACAGACCATTGGCTAGGCAGCCATCATCGGCGCCCCCCTGGTGGGGGCCATTATTTAGCCATTATCATTATTTTTCATTCATTTTCTCTTCATTCACTCATATATTCATTCAGACGAGTATACGTAACATTCATGCAATATAATGAACTCAAAACAATATTATGAAGAAAACTCATTGATTTGAAATGTTATTTATGTTTTGCTGCCAGATTGCTGAGTATATACTGCACTTTCTATTTTCTACTTTACATTTATTAGAAAGTTCAGTTTCAAGAGATAAAATCAGGAAATTACTTGTGCACAAATGTGTATATCTGCTGAGTGAATCAGCTGACTTCTACAACTTTGATCCCATGCCCATTTGTTCTGGTATTGATGGAGACTGATTTGCAATGGTGCGTGTCTTACAGGGTTTCCTGCGTGCCAGCAGTGCATTTCATGACATTTTGTACAGTTCCACAAATTAACCACATATGACTTTTGGAATTATTCACATCATTGCATTTGTGGCATCATTGCAAGGACTCTTAAGAGTACTACTCATCAGCAACTGCTGCTTTAAGTCATTGAACAGGATTGGGGTGAATAGTGTGCGAGTGGTGGTAACAAGATGAGTGAAGCCACAGCCCAGAACATGGTACTACAAGTGGGTCGGTTGCACATGACAAGGAGAGGGAAACTGAAAGAGAAATGGTTATGGAGATAAACTGTTTGTGTGGCTGTAGGTGCATCTTTGGAAATTCATGCCAAATGAAAACCCTTCTCACCTGTGTACTCCTATAGACAAGAGACAATAGACAATAGGTGCAGGAGTAGGCCATTCGCCCCTTTGAGCCAGCACCGCGATTCAATGTGATCATGGCTGATCATCCACACTCAGTACCCCGTTCCTGCCTTTTCCCCATATCCCCTGACTCTGCTATCTTTAAGAGCTCTATCCAACTCTCTCTTGAAAGCATACAGAGAATTGGCCTCCACTGCCTTCTGAGGCAGAGAATTCCACAGATTAATAACCCTCTGTGTGAAAATGTTTTTTCTCATCTCCATTCTAAATGGCTCACCCCTTATTCTTAAAATGTGGCCCCTGGTTCTGGACTCCCCCAACATCGGGAACATGTTTCTTGCGTCTAGCATGTCCAAACCCTTAATAATCTTATATGTTTCAATAAGATGCCCTCTCATCCTTCTAAATTCCAGAGTATACAAGCACAGCCGCTCCATTCTATCAACATATGACAGTCCCGCCATCCCGGGAATTAACCTCGTGAACCTACGCTGCACTCCCTCAGTAGCAAGAATGTCCTTCCCCAAATTTGGAGACCGAAATTGCACACAATATTCCAGGTGTGGTCTCACTAGGGCCCTATCACTTGCCAGGCTTTGTCCCACCTCCAACTCATTTGCAGCTTTATCCCCTGTACTACAATCAATCTGAGGAAGGGTCCGAACCAGAAACAACACCTATCCATGTTCTCCAGAGATGTTACTTGACCCCCTCAGTTATTCCAGTATTTTGTACAGGAGTTGGGATGCTGTGTTGCAATTATACAGGTCTTTGGGAGGTGAGGCCACATTTGAAGTACTGTGTACACTTTTGTTTCTGGAAAGAGTGCAACAATTTGATGCCGCTTGTTTTGGTAACAATTGGAGTCAGAAGTTTCTCTTATTTCAAAGGAAAGATAAACTTTTAAGTAAAATTTACTTTTCAGCTGACTCATGCTTGGCTGGGATTTGTTGGCAAGGCATCGCTTCACATTAAAATTGCTCTAGGGATCTATTGATATAAAAGGAGTGTGATTTTAGTATACTTTTGAGTCCATCATTAGATATTACACAAAATCCATCCTTTACAATTGTGCAGAGCATGAGTGCAGCGTGATCAATGTTATGGCCATATTTTAATGCAGTGCCTTTTGACCAGTGCGAGTATTTGAAACCACACAATGAGCATCTTTTATAGTCCGAAGAAGGGTCCCGACCCAAAACATCGCCCATCCATGTCATCCAGAGATGCTGCCCGAACAACTAAGTTGCTCCAGCATTTTGTGTTTTGCTCATATTTCCTACTTTGATGCATTGACATAAACATTTGTCTTAATTTCCCATTCTTGATCCTCTTTCAGAACTGAGTCTAAACTAGTCAATTATTGTTCTCAAATGAAGATTTGTGTCGACTTTTGTACGTATAAATAGCTGGACCTTTTGTATGGTTCGCGTCATACGATGTGCCCGTTTAAGTCCACTTAGAGATTAAAGACACCTAGCTTGCAAGATGGTATGTTGCCTCCCTGGATCCGCGATGTTAGTTTATGACTGCAGAGATATCATGAATGGCCATGGATAGACAGTGAGAAATGGTGGCCCATAACAACACCAATGATAACCTGCAATGTTTAGAAAACTAAGAAATAGGTTAAAAATAGGGCTTCTTAAGTTATTTCTTATCACTTATTACTACTGGTACTCCTGTATATACTAATACAGGAGTTCCCAACCTTTTTCATCCCTTTTACACCTGACAACTTTAATAGCACATAACAATGTTATTTCACTTACTAATGAATAACTAATGATGAACAGATATCGGGCTACCAGAACCAAACACAGTCAGTCAATGAGAAAAAATATGTACAAATCCAGAATCAACAAATTTACCCCCTAGGTGGGCAAAATTTATCCCTAGGGGTATTTACCTCAGGTTGGGAACTCTTGTACTAATGACTACAAAAATATGAAAATAAAATAGATGAATGGGTTGCTGAAGTGATGGTGTGGGATGGAGGACTTTAGCTTCCTGAGCATTTTGGACCATTTCTGGTGGAGAAGGGACCTCTACCAGCCTGATGTGTTGCACCCCAGCAGGAATGAGATCAATATCTTCACACGAGAGCGTGTTGATGCTGTTGGTGGGAGTTTAATTTAGAATGGCAGGGGAATGGAACACTGGAGGGTAGAATCAGAAGGACAAAAAATCTAAGGTGGAAATATAAGGTAGGGGATTAGGTGAGAGAGTGCTCAGGAAGTCAAAGGAAAAGACAGAAAACAAGGCATTGGCAGAGTAATGATAACAGAAACTTAACCCTGGTACCTCCTCCCCAACCAACACTTCATACCTATTCACAGCTTGACTCCAGTCTGCAAAGACTGGACCCTTCCCCAGCCACTCCTCCCTAACCACCACTTCACACCTATTTACAGCCTGACTCCAGTCTGCAAAGACTGGGCCCTTTCCTACCCACCCCTCTTCAATCACCACTTAACACCCACTTACAGCCTGACGCCAGTCTGCAAAGACTGGGCCCTCGTCCACTACCCACACCCTCCTTGCTGCCCAACATCAGTTTGGCCACTTCTCCATCACTAACAATAGACATTGAGGAGGTGGAGTGGCTATTCAGAAGACAGAAAAGCCGGAAATCTCCAGGACTGGATAATGATTCCCACTCTACCCTCAAGCTCTGTGCCGAACAACTGGCACCAGTCTACACAGACATTTTCAACCAGTCCCTGCAAACCAGCACTATCCCTGCCTGCTTCAAAGTCTCCACTATTGTCCCAGTATCCAAAAGGACAAGGATTATTAGTCTTAATGACTACAGGCCTGTCGCACTGACCTCTGTAGTCATGAAGACCCTTGAAAGACGTGCTGGCCTAGATAAAAAATATCACGAATCCCTTGCTGGACCCTCTGCAGGTTGCATACCACGCCAATAGATTAGTGGATGATGCAGTCAACCTAGGCCTGCACTTCATCCTCCAGCACCAGGGGACCTATGCAAGAATTTTGTTTGTTGATTTTAGCTCTGCATTCAACACCATTGTGCCAGAGCTACTACACTCCAAACTCTCCAAGTTGACTGTGCCTGAACCCCTCTGTTAGTGGATCACCAACTTCCTGACAGACAGGAAGCAGCATGTGAGACTGGGAAAGCACATCTCGGACCCGCAGACCCTCACCATAGGAGCTCCGCAAGGCTGCGTACTCTCTCCTCTCCTTTACTCTCTCTACACAAAAGACTGCACCTCCACAGACTCCTCTGTCAAGCTTCTCAAGTTTGCGGACAACACAACCTTGATTAGATTGATCCAGGATGGGGAGGAATCTGCCTACAGATAGGAAGTGACACAGCTGGCGTCCTGGTGCCTTCATAACAACCTGGAGCTCAATGCTCTTAAGACAGTAGAATTGATAGTAGACTTTAGGAGGGCTTCCCCTCCCCCCACTCACCATCAACAACACCACAGTCACATCTGTGGAATTTTTAAAGTTCCATGGAACCATCATCTCCAAGGATCTGAAATGGGGGCCAACATTGACTCCACAGTCAAAAAGGCCCAACAGAGGATGTACTTCCTGCAGCAGCTGAGGAAACACAATCTGCCACAGGCAATGATGGTCCAATTCTATACTGCCATCGTAGAGTCTGTCCTCACCTTCTCCATCATGGTCTGGTTTGGTTCAGCCACCAAGCACGACATCCAGAGGCTGCAGCGAATCGTTCGATCAGCCGAGAAGGTTGTTGGCTGCAACCTTCCCCCCCATTGATGAACTGTGCACTGCAAGGGCCAGGAAGCGAACGGGTAAGATCATCTCTGACCCCCTCTCACCCTGGCCACAAACTCTTTGAAGCACTTCCCTCTTTGAACATGACTCCGGACTGTCAAAGCCGCCAAACCAGACATAAAACAGCTTTTTGGAAATATTTGGAAAATATTTTACCGCAAATTATTTCTGAAGATCAGACAGGTTTTATTAAAAATCGTTACTCATACTTTAACGTTAGGAGATTAATGAATATCATATATATGGCGTCAAATAAAACTTTAGAATGTGTCATTTCACTTGATGCTGAGAAGGCGTTTGATAGAGTAGAATGGGAATACTTATTCAATACACTTGAAACATTTAAGATTGGTCCAAAATTTATTTCTTGGATCAGGCTGATATACCATATACCTCAGGCTTCTGTACTTACCAATAATTAGAGATCCCCTTTTTTCAGGCTCTTTCGAGGTACTAGACAAGGATGTCCTTTAAGTCCTTTACTGTTTGATATCGCTTTGGAACCTTTGGCCACCGCTATTAGGGAATCCCCTAATATTTCTGGTATTGACCGTGGGAATAAGACACATAAGCTATCTCTTTATGCAGATGATCTGTTATTATTCATTTCTAACCATGAGAAATCTATTCCGGCAATAGTAGCTTTACTTAATCAATTTAGTCGTTTTTCTGGTTATAAACTAAATCTTAGTAAGAGTGAGCTCTTTCCATTAAACAATCTAGTTTCGAATTATGGACAGTTTCCATTTAGATTGACTACCGAATGTTTTACTTATTTAGGCATTAAGATTACCAAGAAACACAAGGGTTTATTTAAAGCCAATTTTACGCCTTTAATTGACCACATTAAACAACAGTTCACTAAATGGTCACTAATGTCCTTATCTCCAAAAGGCTGAATCAATGCTATTAAAATGTTTATCTTACCTAAATTTTAATATTTATTTTAGACGATACCAATTTTTATTTCTAAATCTTTCTTTGATATTATTGACTCCAAAATTTCCTTAAATATATGGCAGAATAAAAATTCCAGACTAAGTAATAAATATTTACAGAAATAAAAAAAAGATGGTGGTTTGGCACTGCCGAACCTTAGATTTTACTATTGGGCAGTTAATGCTCGTTATTTAACGTTTTGGACAAAAGATTTAGAAGATACCCAATGTCCAGGATGGATAAATCTTGAACGTGATTCTATGCAAGGGCTATCATTGGCTTCGATTCCAGGGGCCTCGTTACCTTTTACAATTAAGAGATTGAATAAATATACAACTAACCCAATATTAAGACATACACTTTGAGTATCGTTTCAATTTCGTAAGTTTTTTGGATTGAATGATTTTATTTTATCGAGTCCTATCATATCTAATTTTTTCTTCCAACCTTCTAGCACTGATCAAGCCTTTCTGTTATGGAAGAGGAAAGAATTAGTAGCTTTTCGTGATTTGTTTTTGGATGGTTGTTTTATGTCTTTTGAACAACTCTCCAATAAATATAATTTACCTAACTCACATTTTTTAGATATTTACAAATTAGACATTTTTTTAGGGCTACTCTACCCTTTTTTCCATTACCACATCAAACCGATATCTTGGAAATTTGTTTATATTTGAACCCTTATCAGAAGGGCTTAATAGCGACTATTTATGAGTTGATTTTGAAATTTTAAAAAGATACATTTGATAAAATTAAGAATGACTGGGAAAGAGATCTTCAAATTTCTTTATAGAGAAATGGGAGAGGATTCTTCAATTAGTTAATACTTCCTCAATGTGTGCAAGACACGCTTTGATACAATTCAAGGTGGTTCACAGAGCTCATATGTCAAAAGATAAGTTGACTCGTTTATATCTTCAAATAAATCCTACCTGTGACAGCTGTAATTCTGAAGTGGCCTCATTGACTCATATGTTTTGGTCTTGCCCACTTTTGGAAAAATATTGGAAATAAATTTTTGATACTATCTCTGTAGTTTTAGGTATTGATTTACAACCTCACCCTATTACTGCAATTTTTGGGCTACCAACGTTAGATTCTATCCATCTGTCCCGTTCCGCCCATCGGCTGATTGCTTTTACCACATTAATTGCCAGAAGATCTATTTTATTTAAATGGAAAGATTCCAATCCCCCGACTACACTCCATTGGTACTCTGAAACGATATCATGTTTAAATTAAAAAATAATTAGGAGTGACATTGCTGAACCCTTGGTTAAATTTGATAGGACTTGGGGAAGATTTATTCAACATTTTCATACGACATAAACTGTCCCCTCTCCAACAGTTATAATAAAAAATTTTACTGGTATACGGTGGAACAGACTTGACGACAAACAAGGACTTAAATTGTTGAAACTCTTTGCAGCCCAGATTCTGTTTTGCTTTTTTTTCCTTCTTTTTCTTCTTTAGTTTAGAGGGGTTTTGTTTTTTCGTTTTTTCTCTTTTTTTTCTTTTTATCTTTTTGTTTTTAGACATATAAGTTCTCTTTTAAACACTTAACTATATTTACATAGAGACCGGGAGGTCTATATTCAATGTGTATTTTGACACTGGACTCATATTTAGGTTATACCTGCCATTAATGTAAACCTGATCCCTATGTATCAATATCACTGTTATGTTTATCATTACTTTTTTGTTCTTTAATGTTTTATGTGTCATTCTTAATTGTTACTGTATGTCGTGTTGTTACTTGTGAGTGGAGCACCAAGGCAAATTCCTTGTATGTGTACATACTTGGCCAATAAACGTATTCATTCATTCATTCATTCAAAGTGCATTCGGATGGAATACAGCATATAAACATAGCCCAGTCATTGGGCAGACCATGGCAGATAGAGCATAAATGCACAATAATGTATTTTAGTGAGAAGAATGAGAGGAGGAAACATGGAACAAAGGATGTGTAGAAAGGAACTGCAGATTCTGATTCAAACCAAAGATAGACACAAAAAGCTGGAGTAACTCAGCGGGTCAGACATCATCTCTGGAGAAAAGGAATAGGTGATGTTTTGGGTTCTTGGTTCTTGGTTTCCTGGTCCTCCAAAAATATTCCAAATGGAATTTAAACTGGAGGTGGCGGAGGGTGGACTTAATCAAAAAAGGTTCTTGGAGAAGAAGAGCTACCTTAAATTTAGTTGAGTGGTTGGGTAACTATGGTAGGGTGAAGACTATTCCATGCTTTAATTGTGCGGGGAAAAATGAATTGCTGTATACATCTGTCTTGGTAGCTGGTATCTCAAATTAGATCGAATGCCCTCATCTGCTCCTAATAGGATTGGGTTTGGTGTAGGTTTGGTAATCTATGTCGAGCTGACCATTTAAAGTTTTGTAAAAACAGGTCAAATAGTGAGCTTTGCACCTGTCTTGGAGAGGGTTCCACCCCAGTGAATTCAGAAGTTTGGTAACACTCGCTTCTCATAGGTATTAGTAACAAATCGGGCTGCCTGTCTTTGGACACGTTCGATGGAAGAATTTTTTTTATTTGTGTATGGGTCCCATGCTGCAACTGCGTAGTCCAAATGTAGTCTAACGAGGGTGAAGTATAGCTTCTCCTTGACAGAAGTTGAACAATGATGAAAGTTGCGCCTCAGAAAATTTAGGACAACTGTTGCTTTCGCCGCTGCATGATGAATCTGACCATTCCAACGTAGATCGTTCCGTAATTTGATGCCAAGATACTTGGTCTGTTTGGATTCTTCAAGGGTGGCACCAAGGATATTGCATGATGTTTCGCCTGGTTTCCTCTTTCTGGTGACACGCATGGTTTCACATTTGAAAGGGTTGAACTGCATGCCCCATTGTTGTGACCACTCAACCATAGTATCGATATCTTTTTGGAGAGCATCTTTATCATCAACTGACTTAATTGGCCAGTACAGCAAACAATCATCAGCGAATAGTCTGGTCGTGCTTGTGACTTTTTCATGGATGTCATTTATGTAAAGCAAAATCACATAAATTTTGGACCAAGTACTGTGCCCTGAGGTGTACCACTCAACACTGGACGCCAATCAGAGCTTTTTCCATTCACACATACGCGCTGAAGACGGTTTATCAGAAAACTGGAAATCCATCGTTTTGTATTGGAACGAACACTAGAAGTCAAGCTTCTCTGGTGTGGGATGACATCAAATGCCTTAGAAAAGTCTAGCACTGCTAAATATGTGATGACATTCCTATCAAGGTTCTTGGCCAGGTCATTTGTTGTCAGGATAAGCTGAGACTCGCATGATCTATGCCTCCTAAATGCATGTTGGTTGTCAGCAAGAATGTTACGTTTGCTAAAGTGTCTCATCAGATTACTATCAATTAAATGCTCCAGCAATTTGCAGCAAGTGCTTGTTAATGAAACAGGATGATAATTAGCCGGGTTGGTGGTTGAACCCTTCTTAAAGAGAGGAATGATGTTAGTCTTCCCCCAATCCAGCGGAACATCTCCTGAGTCAAACGACTGTTGGAAAATGAACTGCAAAACAGGAGCCAGTTCTTCGGCCGCGATCTTGAGGGCTCGATTCTGTATCTGATCTGGTCCAATAGCCTTTGTTGTATTGATGTTGAGCAATAACTTCTTGACACTTTCAACCTCAATTTAATAGCAGTCATATCAGCATACGGGCTGGGTGGTAGATCTGGAAATGATGAAGGTTGAGACCCTTCATCAGATCTCAAACTGAAACGTCACCTATTCATTTTCTCCAGAGATGCTGTCTAACCCGCTGAGTTACTCCAACCTTTTGTGTCTATCTATGGAATAAAGGATACTGCTCTAAAAGGTATGCTTGGAGCAGAGAGGCTGGGTAGGAGACCAAATCCAAACAAGGGAAAAAAGATCTGAGAATTATATGAAGACAACGTTTTTTTAAATATACATAGGATATAGTTGGAAACTGGATTGCATTGCCTGCAGATGGGATGGAAACACAGTGTGGAATGTGTTAGAAGAGAACCAGTTCAAGGATCTGACGAGTATAACAGAAAAAGGTTCACTTGTCTGTTTAGTTACAAATCATAGAAACATAGAAAAATAGGTGCAGGAGTAGGCCATTCAGCCTTTTGAGATAGCACCGCCATTCAATATGATCATGGCTGACCATCTAAAATCAGTACCCGTTCCTGCCTTTTCCCCTTTTCCCCATATCCCTTAATTCCTTTAGCCCGAAGAGCTAAATCTAACTCTCTCTTGAAAACATCCAGTGAATTGGCCTCGACTGCCTTCTGTGGCAGAAAATTCCACAGATTCACAACTCTCCGGGTGAAGAAGTTTTTCCTCATTCCTAAATGGCCTACCCCTTATTCTTAAACTGTGACCCCTGGTTCTGGATTCCGCCAACATCGGGATCATTTTTCCTACATCTAGCCTGTCTAATCCATTAAGAATTTTATATGTTTCGATAAGATCCCCTCTGATCCTTCTAAATTCCAGTGTATACAAGCCCAGTCGGCCCATTCTTTCATCATACGTATGTCAGTCGCGCCATTCCAGGAATTAACCTGGTGAACCTACGCCGCACTCCCTCAATAGCAATAATGTCCTTCCTCAAATTAGGAGACCAAAATTGCATACAATATTCCAGGTGCGGTTTTACCAGGGCCCTGTACAACTGCAGTAGGACCTCCTTGCCCCTAATCTCAAATCCTCTCACAATGAAGGCCAACATGCCATTAGATTTCTTCACTGCCTACTGTACCTGCATACTTACTTTCAGTGACTGAGCAGACCCAGGTCTCGTTGCACTTCCCTTTTTCCTAATCTGACTCCATTCAGATAATAATCTGCCTTTCTGTTCTTGCCACCAAAGTGGATAACCTCACATTTATCCACATGTGCATCTGCCATGTATCTGCCCACTCACCCAACCTATCCAAGTCACCCTGCAGCCTCATAGCATCCTCATCGCAGCTCACACTACCACCCAGCTTTGAGTCATCCGCACACTTGGAGATGTCACATTTAATTCCCTCGTCTAAATCGTTAATATATATTGTAAATAACTGGGGTCCCAGCACCGAGCATTGCGGCACCCCACTAGTCACTGCCTGCCATTCAGAAAAGGACCCATTAATTCCTACTCTTTGCTTCCTGTCTGCCAACCAGTTCTCTATCCATGTCAATACCTTACCCCCAATACCATGTGCTCTAATTTTGCACACTAATTGCTCGTGTGGGACCTTGTCAAATGTTTTTTGAAAGACCAGATACACCACATCCACTGGCTCTCCCTTATACATTCTACCTGTTACATCTTCAAAAATTCCAGAAAATTAATCAAGCATGATTTCCACTTCATAAATCCATGCTGACTGACCGATCCTTTCACTGCTTTTGAAATGCGCTGCTATAACATCTTTAGCAAATGACTCAAGCATCTTCCCACCGACCGATGTAAGGCTAACTGGTCTTTAATTCCCCGTTTTCTCTCTCCCTCCTTTCTTAAAAAGTGGGGTTACATTGTCTACCCTCCATTCCACAGGAACTGATCCAGAGTCGAGAGAACATTGGAAAATGATCACCAATGCATCCATGATTTCTAAGGCCACCTCCTTGAGTACTCTGGGATAAATCCCCATCATTCCTGGGGATTTATCTGCCTTCAGTTTCAACAGTTTACCTAACACCATTTCCTGATTAATTTGACTTCCCTTCAGTTCCTCCCTCCCACTAGATCCTCGGTCCCCTAGTATTTCTGGGAGATTGTTTGTGTCTTCCTAAGTGAAGACAGACCAAAGTACTAATTTAACTGTTCTGCCATTTCCTTGTTTCCTATTATAAAGTCACCTGTGTCTGATTGTAAGGGACCTATATTTGTCTTCACTAAACTTTTCCTTTTTACACATCTGAAGAAGCTTTTAGTCAGTTTATAAATTCCCCACAAGTTTTCTTTCATGCTCTTTCCCCCCCCTTTTATTTAACCTCTTTGTCCTCCTCTGTTGAGCTAAATTTCTCCCAGTCCTCCAGTTTGCTGCTTCCTCTGACCAATTTATATGCCTTTTTCTTGGATTTAACACTATCCTTGATTTCCCTCATTAACTCATGAGCCGCCTTCCCCGTTTTATTTTTCGCCAGACAGGGATGAACAACTTTTGGAGTTCATCCATGCGGTCTTTAAATCTTTGCCATTGCATCTCTACCGTCAACCCTTTAAGTATAATTTGCCAGTCTATCCCAGCCAATTCCAGTCTCATACCTTCAAAGTCTTCTTTATTTAAGTTCAGGACCCTAGTCTCTGAATTATCCGTGTCACTTTCCATCCTAAAGCAGAATTCCACCATACGTCACTGTTGCCCAAGGGGCTTTGCACAACAAGATCGCTAACTAATCCTTCCTCATTACACAATACCCAGTCTAGGATGGCCTGTCCTCTAGTTGGTTCTTCTACAAATTGGTTTAAAAACCATCCCGTGTACATTCCAGGAAATCCTCCTCCTCAGCGCTGCTACCAATTTGGTTGGCCCAATCTATATGTAGATTAAAGTCACCCATGATAACTGCTGTACCTTTGCTAGACGCATCCCTAATTTCCTGCTTGATGCTATCCCCAACCTCCCTATTGCTACTTGCTGGTCTGTATACAACTCCAACAAGCATTTTCTGCCCTTGGCTATTTCGCAGTTCTACCCATGTCAATTCTACAGCATCCAAGCTAAGGTCTCTCCTTGCTATTGCATTAATCTCCTCTTTAACCAGCAATGCCACTCCACCTCCTCTTCCTTTCTGTCTATCCTTCCTGAATATCATACAGACCCCTGCATGTTTAGCTCCCAGCCTTGGTCACCCTGGAGCCATGTCTCCGTAATTCCAACTATATCTTTTTCCTTAACTACTAACTGCACATTCAATTCATCCACCTTATTATGAATGCTCTCGCATTATGGTACAATGCTTTCAGGTTTGTTTTTCTTATCTCCCTACTACCTTTTGCTTCTGTCCTCCTTTTATGGCCCTCTGTCTCCTTGCATCGGTTCCCACCCCCCTGCCCTGTTAGTTTCGTGACCTTTCCTACACTCTCTTTCATAGAAACATAGAAACATAGAAATTAGGTGCAGGAGTAGGCCATTCGGCCCTTCGAGCCTGCACCGCCATTCAATATGATCATGGCTGATCATCCAACTCAGTATCCCGTACCTGCCTTCTCTCCATACCCTCTGATCCCTTTAGCCACAAGGGCCACATCTAGCTCCCTCTTAAATATAGCCAATGAACTGGCCTCGACTACCCTCTGTGGCAGAGAGTTCCAGAGATTCACCACTCTCTGTGTGAAAAAAGTTCTTCTCATCTCGGTTTTAAAGGATTTCCCCCTTATCCTTAAGCTGTGACCCCTTGTCCTGGACTTCCCCAACATCGGGAGCAATCTTCCTGCATCTAGCCTGTCCAACCCCTTAAGAATTTTGTAAGTTTCTATAAGATCCCCTCTCAATCTCCTAAATTCTAGAGAGTATAAACCAAGTCTATCCAGTCTTTCTTCATAAGACAGTCCTGACATCCCAGGAATCAGTCTGGTGAACCTTCTCTGCACTCCCTCTATGGCAATAATGTCCTTCCTCAGATTTGGAGACCAAAACTGTACGCAATACTCCAGGTGTGGTCTCACCAAGACCCTGCACAACTGCAGTAGAACCTCCCTGCTCCTATACTCAAATCCTTTTGCTATGAAAGCTAACATACCATTCGCTTTCTTCACTGCCTGCTGCTTTCCCGTTGACTGCACGCATACGCTTCCACGATGTTGACTCCAGCACCCCCCTCCCCCACCCCCACTGTTTAGTTTAAAGCCACTGTGCAGCACAATCAGTTGTATTGGCCAGCGAGAACATTAGGTAATTGTTTTTGTTAAGAGCTGCTGTGGGTATAATGGATTCAACAGCTACTTTCTGCACTGTAGTCATTCTATCATTAAATACCGATTGTTGCTGTCATCCTATTCTAACTCGGTGAAGAAATATTGAAATATTGGTTGGGGGGACAGGACTGGAAAAAAGAGGTGGGCCAAGACAGGGGAACTCTGTGATGAACAGCCTTAGGGAGGAGGACGGCTCGGTAGCACCCTTGCAGACGGACATGCTGAGGATCTGCAAATCAATTTTATAGGGATTAGTACGACAGAAAGGCTACAGACAGCAACGCCTCCCAGAACTTCCTGTCCTCTATCACGGAGGTCTTGGAGTACAGCAAGCGGGAGAGTCTGGACCAACTACTGACCCTAGAGGAGCTGACTGGCTTCATCCGTTCCTTTGACTCGAATAAGGAACCGGCTGAGTTGTATTCGGCTCAATGGGACTGGGTGGGCCCGGACCTGCTGGAAGTGTACAATGACATGCTTCTAGCCGGCAGCATGTCAGACTTCATGAGGAAGGGCAGCATCACCCTAATCTACAAGCAGAAGGGGGAGATAAATGATATAAGGAATTGGAGACCCATCATATTGTTGAATGTTGATTTCAAGATCCTGTCTAAGGCCATCACCAACCGGGTCAAGTCTGCTCTGGGACGGGTGATCCACCCGGACCAAACCTTTGCTGTACCTGGCAGAAAAATCTCAGACAGCCTGGCGCTGCTGAGAGATACCATTGCCTACGTGCAGGACAGACGGGTGGATGCCTGCCTAGTCAACTTGGACCAGGAGAAGGCCTTTTACAGGATATCGCACACGTACATGAGGGACGTGCCCTCCAAAATGGGCTTTGGGGAGGGAATCAGAAATTGGATCCAACTGCTCTACACCGATATCTGTAGTGCAGTCCAAATCAATGGGTGGGAATCAGACAGCCTCCCCGTCAGGTCTGGAGTCAGGCAGGGTTGCCCTCTTTCCCGTCTTGTTCGTCTGTTGTATTGAACCTTTTGCCGAGTCCATCAGGAAGAACGCGAGCATAAGAGGAGTGACATTGCCAGGCAGTGGGGGCACTCAGGTCAAAACCTCCCTATACATGGATGATGTCGCCGTCTTCTGCTTGGATCCAGGGTCGGTCCACAGATTGATTAGCGTCTGCGACCAGTCTGAGTCAGCAACGGGAGCCAGGGTAAACCGCAGGAGGAGCAAGGTCATGCTCTTTGGCAACTGGTCTGACTGATCTTCCGTCCCCTTCACCATCAAGCCTGACTTCTTGAAGGTGCTGGGGATCTGGTTCTGGGGGGTGGAGGCGTGTGACAAGAATTAGCTGGAGCGGATAACCAAGGTGGAGAAGAAACTGGAGCTGTGGAAGCAGCGCTCCCTCTCCATAAAGGGAAAACATTTGGTCATCAGGTGTGAGGTGCTCTCGGGGCTGCTGTACTTGGCGCAAGTGTGGCCTGTCCCTCCCTCCTACGCCACAGGGATCACCCGGGCCTTCTTCCAGTTGATCTGGGGTTCGAGGATGGACCGGGTGCGACAGGCCACAATGCACGTCGGCAGACAACGGGGGTAAAAGCATGCCCAACGTCCCCCTCACCATGATGGCCACCTTCATGTGTGGCTGTATCAGGTGGTGCATAGAGCCAAGGCACGTGGGCACCAAGTGTGACTACCTGCTGAGGTTCTACCTGTCCCCTGTGTTGTGAAGGATGGGCCTGGCGCAAATGCCACGAAATGTGCCAGTCAGCTGGACACTGCCGCACCATCAGTCACTCGTGGAAAGGTCCTTCCGGACCAACACCTTTGACAGGGCTCTCACTTAACTTTTTTTCCCTGTTGCCAGCCGGGCAACCTAGGCAGCTTTTTAGGTTGCCAAATAACAGTTTAGGTGATCATTTAAGACGGCTTGCATGACACGTGCGATAATGTGCTCGGACGAAGTGCGTAGTTACCAGTCGGAATTATGCTCAATGAAGCATTCACATATTATTTCTGCTTCAAATAAAGTCACAATCTAAACATATTCACCAATCAAGACATGATATATACCACAATGACATGTAGCAAAATTATAACACAGTATCTCAACTCTTTTTACAATTTGCAATTAATGCAATTTCTGTTAGTTCTTTCCACTTCCAAACAAAAATGTGGTTGGATTATTCTTTATTTTTTTTTGTTGAAAATATTTTTTATTGGAGATAAGTACATAACCTATCAACATCATTACAGTCTTACATTTTTTAATTGATAATATTAACAATTATTATTACATTGTCTCCAATACTTTTAGCCTTTTTTTTTTTTTAAACTAGATAGAACTAAAAAGATAGATGAAGTAAAGAAAGAAAAGAGAGAGAAGAAAAAGAGAAAGAAAAAAAAAAAAAAAGAGAAAGATAGTTAAAGAAGAATGGAAACATTTATTAAAATAAAAAACTTCATTCGAGATATATTCGTACATTTCAGAGTATAGCATTTCATCCATTCTTTAGCCCGAGCATTAGTCAGGTTCCCGTGCTGAACCATTCTGACCCTTTAGATAATCAATAAAGGGAGACCATATTCCAACGAATAATTCCTGTTTGTCCAACAGGGAAAGTCTGATTCTTTCCACGTTTAAGGTCTCCGTCATTTCTATAATCCACATTTTGATTGTGGGGGCCGTAGGGCCTTTCCAAAATTTTAGAATTAATTTTTTTCCTGTTATTATACTATAATCAATAAAGTTTCTTTGTGTTTTGTAAATGTTTGATTTAATTCTGATGTTCCGAGTATTATAAATTTTGGATCCGGGTCCACTTGTGTGCTGGTCACTTTAGATATTATACTAAAAATATTTACCCAGAATTTTTTAATTTTTATACAGTTTGCAAACATATGAGATAAGGTAGCTTCTAAATTTTGACATTTATCACATATAGGTGAGATATGTTGAAAGATTTTATGTAATTTTGTTTTTGAATAATGTAACCTATGTATTACTTTAAATTGTATTAAAGAATGTCTGGCATTTAATGAACATTGATGTATATGTTGTAAACTTTCTTCCCAAGTATCTTTCGTTATTATTTGATTTAATTATTTTTCCCATGTTTGTCTGTGTAAGTCCGTCGATGGAATGTCACTGTCTAATAAGATATTATATATATATATAAGATATTAATTTTTCTGTATTAGGATGTTTATTCCAACATTCGTCGTGGTTGGATTATTCAGCGTATGATCAACCTGTGTCAATAAATCCTGGACCATGGTAACATATATGCTTAACCAAGCACACTACAGATTGATGCAAGCATGTTTTCTGTGAAGGACTGAAAATTACCATGACATGGCCATAGCATGAGTCGTTATTGCTATTGGCACAGAAACACTCTTGCTTTCCACATAATTTATCCATAACAAAATATACAGGTTGCATGGAAATTTCTAAAGGCATTTTATTATAATAGCTGTTAAAACCGACTATACCCATCTGACAGGTTAAACATTTCACTAACTGACAAGAGATGGCCAAAGGACATAACTGCAGCAAATGTTCTTTTGGTAATTTGTTTAAAGGTGTCTAAACGCCACATTACCAGACATTCAGATTAGATGTACATGTTGTGAACAGCAATGAAGATATCCAGTTTGTACGCACCAGATTTAAAAAAAATTATTGATAAAGGCTGCTTCCATCATTTCCACTTCAGAATTAACGTTAAAATTTAAACTGAAATATCTCCTGACCAAATTTGTGATGTATATGACCGACTGTAGAAGTAAAACCTGGATAAATCCAAGGTATAGTTGTGAATGTTGCTCATTAAATAACTACAGTACTGATACTCCATATTAAGAGCATTGATTTGCCGTTAAAATGAATTCTGTAATAAAGTGTCAACGGTGGCAATGACAATCGAACACTGCGGTTTTAATGTTTCACGTGTTCACAATTTAATTAATCCATCTTTATGGACTAAAACAAATAATAACATTGGGAATTAAAACACATTTGATTGCATTCCGTTATCAAACATAGTCAATGTTCGCTCTGAAGACATTTCCAGCACAATAGGGCCAGGGAGGGGAGGGGGGGGTGAATCAGTGCAGGGTGGATAGATGGCCGGGGGGGGGGGGGGGGGGTTGAGAATGCAATCGGTGTGGAATGGATGGATTGAGGCAGGTGAATTAGTACGTGTTGGTTGGAGTATGTAAAATTGTGAGGGGAGAGCACGGGGGATGTCAGTGGTGTTGAATGGGGGGATTAGTACGGGATGGATGGGGGGGATCAGTACAGGATGAATGGGCGGATCAGTACAGGATGAATGGGGGTAAACAAAAATGCTGGAGAAACTCAGTGGGTGAGGCAGCATCTATGGAGCGAAGGAAATATTCAACGTTTTGGGTCGAAACCCTTCTTCAGACTGTTCCCCCCATTTTTCTTGAATGGGGGATCAGTACAGGATGAATGGGGGGTTCATTACAGTGTGGATCGGAGGGTCTGTGCAGGGATGAATGGGGGATCACTACAGGATGAATGAGGGGATCAGTACAGGATGAATGGGTGGATCAGTACAGGAAGAATGGGGGATCAGTACAGGATGATTGAGGGGATCAGTATAGGATGAATGGGAGATCAGTACAGGATGAATGAGGGGATCAGTACAGGATGAATGAGGGGATCAGTACAGGATGAATGAGGGGATCAGTACAGGATGAATGGGGGGTTCAGTACAGGATGAATGGGGGGGGATCAGTAAAAGATGAGTGGGGAAATCACTACAGGATAGATGGGAGGGGGGATCGGTGCAGGATAAATGGAGGGTGGGTCAGTACAGGAAAAATGGGGGGATCAGTACAGGATAAATGGGGGGATCAGTACAGGATGGATGGGGGATCAGTACAGGATGGATGGGGGATCAGTACAGGATGAATTGGGGGACCAGTGTAGGATGGATGAGGGGTGGCAGGAGAATCAATGCGAGGTGGATAGGGTGATCAGCGCAGGATGAATAGATTGGGGGGGGGTGGATGGGGAGGGGAGCACAGGGGATGTCAGTGAGGACTGAATAGAGGCGGGAATGGGGATCAGTGCGGGATGGAGAGGAGGGGTCCCAGGATAAGAGGGGTGGGGGGGGGGGCGTACAAGAGAGAGAGAGAGAGAGAGAGGGGGCGATTTGGGGGGGAAGGAAGGTCAGCGCTCCTCGGACAACATCGCCCCGCTGCCTTGGCCATCCCTGTCCACTGCCAAGTGCCGCCGCCAAAGGGGAGGCGGTTGGGATCTCCTCGCCACCGCCTCCCCTCCTCCGCCAGCCAACAGGAAGGTGCGGGGCCGAGCGGTGCAGCTCAAAGATCCTATAACTATCGGATCTTTGGTGCAGCTGCTTCAGACAGCGGAAGGAGGCCTCCCCCTCGCTCCCTCCTCCCAGCCTCGGCGTGCGAGAGGGCTTGTATTGAAAGCGGTTATCGCCGTTAGCAGATTTTCAAGCAGCGGCCGCTATCAGGGCGGGCAGGGTGCGGGAGGAGGTGGAGCCACTGTCGCGGCCGTTGCTGCTGCTGCAGTGTGGGGCCCGTCATTCGCACCGACCCTCCGTCACCCCGCACCTAGTATCTTTGCCACGCACGACAGCCGTCGCCGACACGAAACGTCACGTTCCTTTTCTCCATAGATGCTGCCTGACCCACTGAGTTACTCCAGTTTTTTGTGTCTATCTTCGGTATAAACCAGTATCTGCAGTGCCAAGCCGGGCAAATTGACTCGCCGTTTAGGTTGCCCGGCGGCACTTTGGGTGGTCAATGGCACCCGGGCAACCGCTAATTTCGAGCCCTGTTTGACCACAAGTACATCGGGCAGTGGTCAGCACGGAACGTTCTTCAGACACTGCAGGGAAATGACTCCATGGACCTGTGGCGTGGTTCCCAGAGCAGACTGTCCAGCTTTTCTGGCGAATGCCTCATTGCCAGAATTCACCGACAAGCACCAAGACCTGGCTTGGCTGGCGGTGAGGGGAGCCCTGCCAGTCAGATCCTTCCTGCACTGTCGGAACCTCACTACCAGCGCACGCTGCCCTCGGGATGGGTGCTATGGAGAGGAGATGGTTGCCCACCTCTTTGCAGAGTGTGGATTTGCAAAGTGAGTCTGGAAAGATTTGCAAGGGCCCCTGTCACGATTTTGGACTCTGTGATTTACGGACTGTTCCCAGGTATGCATGCAGAGACTGACATCGAGTGCTGCTGGAAGGTCATCAACTAGGTGAAAGACGCTCTTTGGTCTGCCCGAGCTTTGTTGACCTCCCAGCGGAGCGGGATGTCCCTCCGAGAATGTTGCTGACTGGCCCGCTGCAGACTGCAGGAGTATGTGCTGTGGGACGCATTGAAGCTTGGTGCAGCCAATGCCAAGGCTCTGTGGGGGAGTCTAGGGTCCTTCCGCTGCTGGACATGAGGGGCATCGTGTGGTGGAGACACCCCTCACAAATAAGGGAAGGGATTCCATGCCAGTGGATCACATGAGTGGGGGAGAAATTCGTGAATTTGGGTAATTTGTGTAAACAGTATTGAATGTTTGTATAGCCTCCGAGAATATCGCATTAATTTTTTTGCATAGTTCCTGTATTGTATGTATTTATTACATTAATAAAATTTATTTTTTAATTAAAAAAAATATAGGTGGATGCAGATGCGTGGAGTAAGCGACTAAAGCTAGAGACGAAAGAATGTCAGATAAGGAGATAGACACAAAAAGCTGGAGTAACTCAGCAGGACATGCAGCATCTCTGGAGAGAAGGAATGGGTGACGTTTCAGGTCGAGACCCTTCTTCAGATAAGGAGATAACTTGTTTTCCTTGTTTCTATCAGAACTTGTCAGTTCAGCTATAAAGTTGCTCTAATGTAATATTAACAGTCTCTCTTCCTCTACCAATACTACCTGACTATTTTCCATATTCTTCTATTGGTTTTCATTCGCTGCAATAGCTCTGAACTGCATTTCACAACTTTTATAAGTCCTTTTGTTTTGTCTAACTATCCTCATTAAACAATTTATGAGATGGCTTTGAACACCACGTGTCATCATTAGCAAACCTGGCCTCGCCCTATCACATATATTTCCTTTGTCCAGTCCCTCACTCTCTGAAACTTAAAAGGCACTTGCTTCTGCAATTTTCCAGTGCCGCTGGAGGGCCTTTGACCCGAAATATCAACTCTATTTCTCTTCCTCCACAGCTGCCTAACCTGCCGCGTAGCAGAACTTTTATTCCTGCAGCTGCAGGCTTAAAAAAAAAAAAAAATCCTGCAAACGCTCAGTTTCTTTTCTGTAGACTGTTTGCACGGAAACCATTCATTATGGTCTCATTACATCCGCTTTTGAGAGCAGATGTGTGAATTGTCCATGCAGATCTCCATTGTTTACAGTGCATGAGGTTTGTATCTGCTCCTGACGATGCAGATGCATAATTACACGCCTGCCGCTCCAGCTTTGTCACTGCTTTGTCACTGCTTCCCCCCCCCCCCACAGCTGTTACAGTAACGTCCGCATCCCAGCGTTCCGGGCGGTGACGCAGCGCATGCGCAAGGTGCGCCCCCTGCCCGCGGCGGCGAGAAACGGTTGTGAAGCAACATGGCGCAGGAGGATAGGGAATGAGAGAGCAACACGAAGAAAGGCAAGACGGCAGCGGAGGAGAAAGAGAGAGAGGGAGGAAGGAAGGAAGGAATGAAGGTGGCGGGGAATGGGTTTGCCGCACGGTCAACGGATGTTCAGTAATCGAGGAACTTTTGAGAGATGCAACAGCAGAAAGGTGTGTCCGGGTGTGAGCGAGGGTGCGGGCCTTGCACGGCGGGGTTCCTGGTGCAGTGGCACAGTGCAGCTGCTGGGTGGTCATTGTGAGCTGCAGACGGGGGGGGTGTGTGTGAGAGTGAGAGAGAGAGGTTGGGGCTCCTCCACAACACTTCACCAAAAACAATGGGCTGTGTGATCATCAGGTTAGTCACAATCAAGTAAAAGGATTCATGTCGAATTTATTTACCCCCCCCCCCCCCCATAGTATTGAACTCTAAAATCAGCAATTGGGTTAAACTTTTTGAAAAACACAACTTCTTTCTCCTCCCTTTCGATTTGAACGTGCCGTGAATTTTAAAACCGAAAAGAAAAATGGGCAAAATTGTAGGATTGTGCGATACGGTTCTATTTGAGTTTCAGAAAAGGATGTCACTTGGTGAGCATGAGTAAGATTACACACAAAGTTCACGTGTAACACTGTTATGATTTCATAATCCTTTAGCAGATGAGGTCCGGTGAACCATGTTTTGCCATTCGGTTGAATTTGGCCCCAATGTTATCGCCGCTAATAATACTGTTGACGGGTATAATCCGTTTTTAAAATTTTCAAAACCAATCAACTTAAAAACAACTTTATCCTCTTCACCTCTTCTCACCTATTTTTCTCAAGCACTTGAATACGTTGTGACATTGAAATTTATACTTCAAACTCAGTTAATTCTTCCAAAGAAATTTCCCATCATAGACACAAAATGGAATTTTCGCTGTCAGTAGTGACTTTCTGTAGGATCGAACATGACAGCATAGCAACAGGTTCTTTGGCCCACAATGTCTGTGTTGATCATGATGCCAAGACCAATGCAATTTGCCTGCACAAATCCATATCCCTCCTTTCCCTCCCTGCATATCCAATGTGCCTATTCAGAAGTCTCCTAAATGCCACTGTTGTATCTGCCTCAACCATCACCCCTGGCAGCGCATTCCTGTTCAGTTCAGTTTATTGTCACGTCTACCAAGGTACAATGAAAAGCCTTTCTTGTGTGCAATCTAGTCAGCAGAAAGACAATACAATCGAGCCATTTACAGATACCTGATAAGGGAATAACATTTAGTGCAAGGTAAAGCCAGTAAAGTCTGATCAAAGATAGTCCAAGGGTCACCAATGAGGTAGATAGTAGTTCAGGACTGCTCTCTGATTGTGGTAGGATGTAATTCTTGCCATTGTCTGTGTGTGTAAAAAAACAATAACAATTGCCTTGCAATTGTCCTTTAAACTTTGACCCCCCCCTTAAAGCAATAACCTCTGGTATATGATTTTTCCATCCTGGTGGGGGTCTGACTGTCTACCCTATCGATGTCTCATAATTGTATATACTTCTATCAGGTCTCCCAACAGCCTCTGGCATTCCAGAGAAAACAATCCAATTATGTCCAAGGTCTCGCTGGCACTAATACACCCTAATTCATGCATCATTCTGCTAATCCTCCTCTGCATCCTTTCCTAAGCCTTCACATTCTATTTGTAACAGGGTGACCAAAACTGCACACAATACTCCAAATTTGGGTAATCTAAGTCATATGAAGCTGCACCATGACTTCCTGACTATTGTACTCCGACCTATGTAGGCAACATATGCCACCTTTACGTTGCCACTGTCAGGGAGTTATGGACACAGACCCTAAGATTCCTCTGTACATCAATGTTGTTAAGAGTAATGCCATTAATTGTATATTTTCCCCTTACATTTGACCTCCCATAATCTTGCAACACCTCACACTTGCTTGGATTAAGCTCCGTCTGCCATATCTCCACCTATTTCTCTGGCTGATCTATTTCCTGCTGTCTACTTTGACAGCCTTCCTCACAGTCTGTGACAGTTATTAACCAACCGATCTACGTTTATGTCCAAGTCATTTATGTGACTCGGAAACAGCAGAAGTCCCAGCACAAATCCCTGCGGAACTCCACTCATGACAGATTTCCAGCCTGAATGTTGTCCTTCCACCACAACCCTCTGTTTTATAAGGAAGCTTGTTCTGAATCCTAATGAGCAAGTCCACTGTTAATCCCGTGAATGTTAATCTTCTGGATCAGCCTACCATGGGGGACTTTCTTGCATGCCTTACTAAAACTCATGTAGACAATATCCTAATCCCTTTGTCACCTCCTCGAAAAACATGATCAAGTTATTAAGACATGCCTATCCATGTACAATGACATGCTGACTGTCCCTAATTAACTCATTCTCTTCCAAATGGGAGTAAATCCTATTCCGAAGAATTGTCTCCAGCAGCTTCCCTACCACTAATGTGAGGCTCATAGAAACAGAGAGAATAGGTGCAGGAATAGGCCATTCGGCCTGTCGAGCCAGCACCGCCATTCATATGACCATGGCTGATCATCCCAAATTCCGTACCCTGTTCCTGCTTTCTCCCCATATCCCTTGATTCCGTTAGCCCTAATAGAGCTACATCTAACTCTCTTGAATACACCAGCCTATAGTTCCCTGGATTCTCTCCACTTACCTTAAGCAAAGGAACAACATTTATTTCCCCCCCGTGATTCGATTGTGGCGGTAAACAAGTTGTAGCGGTTCCTGGTTCTTGCTAAGTTAGGATTTGATAAGTGCTATAACCAACCTCTCATAGCATTTCATCACCATGGACGTTAGTGCCACCGGTTGGCAGTCATTGGAGCGTATCACTTTGCTCTTCGTGGGCACCGGTATTATTGATGCCTTTTAAACCAGGTGTGAATCTCATGTAATGTGGACGGCATGTAAGAAAAGCAATGTTACAGTGGTCAAAGGGGATTTTAATATGCAGGTAGACTGGGAAAATCAGGTTGCTACTGGATCCCAGGAGAAGGGATTTATAGAGTGCTTACGTGATTGTTTCTTAGAGCAGCTTGTAGTCAAGCCTACTAGAGAAAAGGCAATTCTGGATTTCATATTGTGTAACAAACTGGATTTGATTAAGGAGTGTAAGGTAAAGGAACTCTAGGAGGTAATGACTAATATCATAAAATTCAACCTGCAATTTGTGCGGGAGAAGATTAAATCGGATGTGTCGGTATTACTGTTGACTAAGGGTGACTACAGAGACATGAAAGATGAGCTGGTTAAAGTTGATTGGCAAGGGACCCTAGCAGGAATGACGATAGAGCAGCAATGACCGTTGTTTCTGGGAATTATTTGGAAGATGCAGGATCTTTTCATCCCAAAGAGGAAGAAAGATTCAAAGCGTGAGAATGAGGCAACTGAGGCTGATAAGGGAAGGCAAAAACTGCTGGCACATGATAATGTGATAGAGAAGTGATAATGGGAAATAACGAAACGGCAGATGAATTGAAGACGTTTTTTGCGTCATTCTTCACAACGGAAGGCACCAGCAACATGCTTGAAATTCAAGAGAGTCCAGGGGCAAAAGTTAGTGAAGTGGCTATTACTAAAGGGGCTGTCCCACTGTACGAGCTAATTCCCGAGTTTCCCCGATTCGAACTCGGAGAATTACGGTAATAGCCGCTCGTAGGTACTCGGGGCTCTCGTGGACATTTTTCAACATGCTCGGAGAAAAGACGGGGGTTGTGGAGCAGAGGGGGGTATCACGGGAGAGGGGGGGCAGGAGCCAGCAATGGGGACGAGAGGGGAAGGGAGTTGTAGCTGCACGTTCTCCTCCGCTGGGATCAGTGTCTCCATTTTCCGTCTGGCGACATCTCCGACGACGCGCCGGCTGGGATGGGCCGGGCCACATCCGGTCCCTCCAAAAATCGTGTCTAGTTGGAGACCAGGCCATCCAGAGCCGGCCATCCAAAGCCTCCCCCAGCTCCAGTGGAGTCTCCGTTTTCCATTTGGCAACATCTCCAACGCGCCGGCTGGGATGGGCCGGGCCGCTTCTGGTCCCTCCGAAAATTGTGTCTGGTTGGAGACCTCCGCCGGCCATCCAGCGCGCCCTCAGCTCCAGTAAAGACTTGATGGCGCAGGAAGGGGCGGACCATCCCGCGGAGTGACAGGAGAAAAGACCTAGCCATGCGGCGCTGACTGGCAGGAGAGGAGATCGATCTGCGCACGCACGATTTTTAAACATCACTAACTTTTACATTAGACCACCGATCGGAACAAAACTTTGTGCACTCGCAGCAGAGGAAAACGGCGAGTACGCTGGTGGAAAATCGTAGCTCTATCGCATACCGCTTTTGCGCAAATAGAAAGACTGCGCAAACCGGAAGATAACAAGATCAGAGCTTTAGTTATGTATAGATAAATAGATGAAGTTTCCAAATACTTAGCACATGATAAAATTGGCCAAATTCAGCATGGTTTTGTGAAGGAGAGATCTTGTCTAATGAATCTGTTGTAATTCTTTGAAGAAGTAAATATTAGGATAGACAAAAGAATGTCAGTGAATGTTGTTTACCTGGATTTTCAGAAGGCCTTTGATAAGATGCCACATGCGAGGCTGCGAAAGAAGATGAGAGCCCAAGGTAGTTGAGGCTGAATGGCAGAAGGCAAAGAGTGGCAATAAAAGGTGCTTTTTCTTTTCCTTTTTCTTTCTCGTTTGTTGCCAGTGACTAGTGGTGTTCTGCAGGGGTGGGTGCTGGGGCCGCTACTCCACGTTGTATATCAATAATTTGGATGAGGGAATTGAAGGCTTTGTGGCCAAGTTTGCAGATGATATGAAGATAGACAGAGGTCAGGTAGTGTAGAGAAAGCAGGGTCTTTGCAGGACTTGGACTGGTTGGAGAGTGGGCAAATAACTTTGGTAGTAGTAATAAGAGTGTGGACTATTTTCTAAATGTTGGGATTCAGAAATCAGGTGTAAAGGGACTTGGGAGCGCTGATGCAGGATTCCTAAAAAGTTAATTTGGGAAGTCAAATTGGCAATAAGAAAGGCAAATGCAACGTCACTGTTTATTTCGAGAGGACTAGAATATAACCAGGGTGTAAAGCTGAGGCTTTAAGGCATTTGGAGTATTGTGAACAGTTTTGGGCTCCTTGTCTGAGGAAGGGGTCCAGAGGAGGTTTAGGAGAATGATCCCAGAGATAATGAGCATTTCATGGCACTGGGTCTGTACTCGTTGGAGTTTAGAAGGATGAAGGGTGGCCTCATTGGAACTTACCGTACAGTGAAAGGCCTGGATAGAGTGGATGTGGAGAGTATGTTTCCACTAGTGAGAGAGTCTAGGATAAGAGGGCATAGCCTCAGACAAAAAGGACGTACCTATAGAAAGGAGATAAGGAATTTATTTAGTCAGAGGGTTGTGAATGTGGAGTTCATTACCACAGACGGCTGTGGAAGCCAAGTCTGTGTATTTTTAAGGTGGCGATTAACAGATTCTTGATCAATAAGGGTGTCGGGGGGGTTATGGGGCGAAGGCAGGAGAATGGGGTTGAAAGGGAAAGAGGTTGATTGAATGGCGGAGTAGACTGATGGGCCGAATGGCCTAATTCTGCTTCTTTGATTTATGAACTTGCGAACCTCAGTGACGAGAGGTTGAAGTTGTCCATAAAACCCACAGGCAGTTGGGCCTTGCAGGTTTTGATAACACAGCCAGGTACACCATCAGGTCCACTTGCTTTCCGAGGGTTCATCCTCCTGAAGGATCTTCTGAAGAATCTCTGCTTTCTCTATCACACTTCCCCCCTTTGGGATACACTTTAAAGTCTTGCTTACTAATTACTTATGGTCATCTCTTCTAGTATTTATTTTTGTGCTAGTATGAGATTTTATTTGATAATGATTCAGTGAAGTATCATGGGGTGCTTGGGGTAAAGGTAGAACATGTGCATGAAGAATTAAAAATGGACCTGAGGGGGGGGGGGGGGTGGGGCGCGACCTTTTCTGTGCAGAGGGTGGTGTGTATATGGATCAAGCTGCCAGAGGAAGCTATAGAGGCAGGTGCAAGTGCAAAGTTTAAAATTATTTGGACAAGCACACAGATGGAATATGTTTAGAAAATGGGATAGCACAGTCAGATGTGACCAGCTCAGATTGATGCTTTAGTTGGCATGGAGGAGTTGGGCTGATGGGCCTGTTTCCATGCTGTATAACTGTCTTAATGACTGTGGTGCTAAAAATTAACAAATTTAAACCAATTATACTTAACAGCAGAATTGCAAAATGTTCATAATTATGAAATTTGATTTTATAAAATTATTGGTAAACATTTTATAGGAGTAACTTTTTTGCAGAGCTGATAATCGTGTACAATATTAGATGGGATATGTGTGTATGTATATGTGGAAGTTCAAGTTCAAATTTATTTGTCACATGCACCACAAATAAGCGTTACAATTAAAAAAGGACACAATACACAACATAATTTAACACAGACATCCACCACAGCATTCTTCACTGTGGTGGAAGGCAATACAGTTCAGACAGTCCTCCTCCTCCCTTGTTCACCCGTGGTCGGGGCCCTGACCCTCCGTAGTCGCCGCTAATTTGCTAATTTGAAACTGATCTTTGATTATAGTTACCTTTTGTGTATAAGGAACAGAATTGTGCACAATGTTCCAGGTCAATGAAAACTTAAGGTTATTCATGGAACTTTGGGTTGAATTTGTAAAACGTCTTGTGTTTCTTAAATAAACTGTGCTTGAATCTAGATCGGGTGGTTTTATGAAGATTGCATATTTTTGTGTTGAAAATGTTTATTGTTGTAATGCCGTTGTGTAAACTGATACTTACTAATTCAAACTAATTTGTGTCAAGTACTGGATTGGTTTGTTTAAATTTGTGGATTTGATCTTTTGGTGACTGGATCATAAAATTTTTGCTTAATTAGCGGATACATTCTAAACATAGTATTGAAATTTGAATTTGGAGGACATTTTTAACCTTTTATGTCCAAACATCAAAAAAATGCAGAGGAAAAGAACTAAGCGTGCTGTTTTATTTTACAAGCTGTTTTCAGAATTTATTATGCATTAACAAGGTAAAATTCAGCCCATCATAACTTATCCATTGAAGGGTATTCTTATGTATCAATATTTTAGTACCTAATTGTTTCTTAAATTCAAGAGTTTCAAATTAACTATGTTTAAAGATTAATGCACATGCTGGCCTCTAAAAGGATTTTATGACTGAAGTCCAACATTTACTGTTTCTTAATCTACTGTTAGTTTAAGAAAATGCAGTTTCTAATCTTTTTTTAATTTACCTACTAATCCTGCTTTGCTTGATCTTTGTAATGCTTTTCCTCAAGAATCGCTCGGAGGTTATGTCCTTCATAACCTCAGAGTAAGTGGTCAGTCTGGTGCTTTTCTTTAATGCTTCCAGCCAGTGATTATCTCTGTTATGTCTCCGTAAACGGAACTCAAACAGTTATCATGTGGTTGAGCAAATTATTGTATAATTGTCTGATGACAAAATAGGAGTATTGGCAAACCATAATGGCCTTCTAGTTTAATCATGGTAGTAAGATCATGTCCAATGCATTAGTTCTTGCTTTCTTCCTGCCCAATTTATATATTCTGAAGGTGGCATTTCAGATAGATAGCGTGGTGAAGAAAGCTTTTTGCATGCTGGCCTTCATCAGACAGAGAATTGAGTAGAGAAATTGGACCAGCATGTTACAGTTGTAAAAGTAATTGGTGAACATAGTGTTCAATTTTGCTCATCCTGTTGTAGGAAAGATACCATTATGGGGAATGCCAAGGATCCACGAACCTGCCTTCATCGTTGGGGATAGTCAACAACTTCAAGTTCCTGTGCGTGCATATCTATGATGATCTGTCCTGGGCCCGGCACATTGATGCAATCATAAAGACCATCAACATCTCTACTTCCTTATTAGATTGAGGAGATTTGGTATGTCAACGAATACTCTCTTGAACCTCAACAAGTGCATAATAGAGAGCATGCACTGGTTCCAATACAATGGTTTGGCAACTGGAATGGCCGTGAACGAGTGGTTGATGCTGCCTGGTCAGTTGATTATGGGTACTTTGGGGATGCGGAGATCAGTACCTGTGCTAGATCAACTGGACAGTGTCCACCACCAAAAATGCAGCCGGTATCATCAAAGAACCACACCACCCTAGACAGCTCTCATTTCACTCCTACCATTGGGAAGAAGGTGTAGGATTCTGAAAACCATGACCAGGAGTTTCAAGCATAGCTTTTTCCAAACAGCCATCAGGCTCTTAAACTCCACACAACACTAACCTCAACCATGAACTATGGACTGTCTTTGGCTGCACTAGGAATTTGAGTTTTTTTGCATTGGTATTGGAGTTTTTGTTTCTTGTATGTTATCTACAGTGCCCACCATAATGTTTGGGATAAAGACCCATCATTTATTTATTTGCCTCTGTACTCCACAATTTAGAAGAATGAGAGGCGATCTCATTGAAACATATAAGATCGTGAGGGGCCTTGATCGGGTGGATGCACCGAGGATGTTCCCAATGATCGGGGAAACTAGAACTAGGGGACATAGTTGTAGAATAAGGGGGGGCTCTTTTAAAACTGAGATGAGGAAGAACTTCTTCACCCAGAGGGTGGTTAATTTATGGAATTCACTGCCCCAGGGAGCAGTGGAAGCAGAAACATTAAATATATTTAAGTCTAAAATAGATGTTTTTTTAGCTGCCAAGGGGATAAGGGGCTACGGGGAGAAGGCAGGGATATGGACCTAGGTATGGTTAGTATAGTAAGACCTGAGTGATCTCCTGGACAAGTGTCGATCGCCTGGATCGGGGTCGGAGAGGAATTTCCCGGATTTTTTTCCCGAATTGGACCTGGGTTTTTATCCGTTTTTTTGCCTCCCCCAGGAGATCACACGGTTCTTGGGGTGGAGAGGGGTGATAGCGGTATAAAGGGGAGGGTAGTGTCTTGTGTTCTGTGTCTTGTGTCTACTGTTTGTGGGTAAGGGTGTCTGTTTAGTGTTCAGCCATGAGCGAATGGCGGTGCGGGCTCGATGGGCCTGGTGGTCTACTCTCGCACCTACTTTCTATGTTTCTATGTTTCTAAAAAATCACATGTGGTTAAAGTGGATTGTCAGATTTTAATAAAGGCCATTTTTATACATTTTGGTTTCACCATGTAGAAATTCCAGCAGTGTTTATACATAGTCCCCCCCATTTCAGGGCACCATAATGTTTGGGACACAGCAGTGTCATGTAAATGAAAGTAGTCATGTTTAGTATTTTGCTGCATATCCTTGGCATGCAACGACTGCTTGAAGTCTGTGATTCATGGACATCACCAGTTGCTTGGTGTCTTCTCTGATGATGCTCTGCTTGTATTGCAGCCATATTTAGCATATGCTTGTTTTGGGGGCTAGTCTTCAGTATATAAAAGAGTTTTCTCTTCAGCGTATAAAAGGCATGCACAAATGGGTTCAGATCGGGTGATTGACTTGGCCACTCAAGAATTGGCCATTTTTTAGCTTTGAAAAACTCCTTTGTTGCTTTAGCAATATGTTTGGGATCATTGTCTTGCTGTAGAATGAACCGCCGGTCAATGAGTTTTGAGGCATTTGTTTGAACTTGAGCAGATAGAATGTGTCTATACACTTCAGAATTCATTATGCTACTACCATCAGCAGTTGTATCATCAATGAAGATAAGTGATCCAGTTCCTTCAGCAGCCATACATGCCCAGGTCATAACACCCCCTCAACTGTGTTTCACAGATGAGGTGGTAGGCTTTGGATTTTGGGCAGTTGCTTCTCTCCTCCATACTTCGCTCTTGCCATCACTCTGATATAAGTTAATCTTCCTCTCATCTGTTCACAAGACCTTTTTCCAGAACTGTGGTTGCTCTTTTAAGTACTTCTTGGCAAACTGTAACCTGGCCATCCTATTTTTGCGGCTAACCAGTGGTTTGCATCTTGTAGTGTAGCCTCTGTTTATACAAGATACAAGATACATTTATTTGTCACATGTACCAATTGGTACAGTGACACGTGTGGTCGCCATACACGAATAATAAAGAGCACTTAACACGATAGTCTTAACACCGACATCCCCACACAGCGGGATCAAAGTTTCCCACTGTGATGGAAGGCTCCAAAATTTAGTCATCCTCCTGGTGTCCTCTCGTGGTCGGGGGCCTCCCGAACCCCCCGCTGACGCCGCTAAGGGCAGCCTGATGTTCAGGCCCGCTCGCCGGGGTGATGGAAGTCCGACGTCGGGACTGGAGGTCATCCTCAGCGGCTTGGACATCCGAATCGGCCACCTCCTACTGTAGTTCGCGGCTCCCGAAGTCCACAGGCCGCGCTGGGCGGAGATTCAATGCCGGCGGCCCTCTGCAAAGGGCCCCAGAACTCCGCGATGTGTCCATGAAGTCTTCTGCGGACAGTGGTCATGACAAATCCACACCTGACTCCTGAAGAGTTTTTCTGATCTGTCGGACAGGTGTTTGGGGATTTTTCTTTATTATAGAGAGAATTCTTATGTCATCAGCTGTGGAGGTCTTCCTTGGCCTGCCAGTCGTTTTGCGATTAGTAAGCTCATCAGTGCTCTCTTTCTTCTTAATGATGTTCCAAACAGTTGATTTTGGTGAGCCTAAGGTTTGGCTGATGTCTCTTAACAGTTTTATTCTTGTTTCTCAGTCTCATAATGGCTTATTTGGCTTTCATTGGCACAACTTTGGTCCTCATGTTGATAAACAGCAATAAAAGTTTCCTAAGGTGATGGAAAGATCAAAGGAAAGACTAGGTGCTGAGAGCTCTCTTATACCTGCATTAAGGAGGCAATTAAACATACCAGAGCAATTACAAACACCTGTGAAGCCATGTGTCCCAAACATTAGGTGCCCTGAAATGGGGGGGCTATGTATAAACACAGCTGTCATTTCTACATGGTGAAACCAAAATGTGTAAAAATACTCTTTAATAAAATCTGACAATGCACTTTAACCACATGTGATTTTTTAAATATTACAAATCTCAAATTGTGGAGTACAGAGGCAAATAAATAAATGATGGGTCTTTGTCCCAAACATTATAGAGGGCACCGTATATTTAATGCCCTGACTAATTACCATCCTATCCATTTGTGTCGCCACTTCCAGGGAGCTACTTGCACCACAAGATCCCTCTACATTACTGCTCTGAAGAGCCCTGCCTTTTACTTCAATTTCTTCTTCCATTTGACCAACCCAATTGTAACACCTCATGCATTTCTGGATTATATTCCATGTGCCATTTTCCAGATCATACTTCCTAGTTCTAGACTTTCCAACTCATCAGGTCACTATTATTTTAATCAAGATTATTGATGTATATTGCAATATTACACACAATAGAGATTCCAGCACTAATCTTTGCAGAAAGCCATTGGCCACATCCGTAAGTATTCCTCTACCAATTCTATCTTCTATGGCTAAGCCAAGTTTGGATCTAATTTGCCAACTTGCCTTAGACCCCAATGACTATATCTTCTGGATCATGCTACCATGAGGGACCTTGTCAAATAACCATATAACCATATAACAATTACAGCACAGAAACAGGCCATCTCGACCCTTCTAGTCCATGCCGAACACGTATTCTCCCCTAGTCCCATATACCTGCGCTCAGACCATAACCCTCCATTCCTTTCCCGTCCATATATGCTTTACCAAAGTCCATATCTGGTAGTTGGATTCACAGCCTAACAATCTATGGGACTGAAATGTATCTGTTGTCCAATCTCCTTCAATCCTGACCCACCTTGGAGATGCTTCATCCGCTGGATATTCTTTCATTCCCCACACTGTCCCATCCTTAATCAATTTTTGGCTTCATACTACATTTTACACTTCAATTTTAAGCCAATTTTATTTTGTTAACTTTTTATTGCGATAGAAATGGAGTTCCCTGGCCACTATAAACAGAGATTTAAATACAAACATCTTTTAAAAACAAAATAGAATTGTAGATATTTTAAAATATATATCCACCATAGGCAGAGTGGGGAGCCAAGTAAAAGAGGGATAGGGATACTCTTGTTGAGATCCACTTAAAGTCATAGCAATGAAGACAATTGTAATAATTTGTTAATTTAGCTGACTATCCATTTGTTTAATTAGCTTGTGCATTGTTTGTATTCAAATGTATTTTTTGAAAAATGCTTGACATTTTTGTCAATTGGCAAAACAATATTTTTAATCTCAACTTTCACTAATAGACAGGGAGTCTCCTCAATTTATAACAAAAATCTTTGAACCAAAAAGTAATTGTTTACTTGTGATTAAATCTAAATTAATGCATAAAATTGCTTACTGCAAACTTGCATTTGATAGTTAACAAAATGAATAGAAACAACTGAAAATTACTCTGAGCTTAAAAGAATATTCTTCCAAATTCTAATATTTAGTTACCTTAACCGAATATGAAGTTCTCTCTGTTGATGGGTCAGGGGCTCCTCCACATTGTAGAATACGTCGAACACAAAGTAGCAAGGGCACAGAAAGTCCTTTCAGATAAAGCCATTCTTCCCGTGCACTTTTGCAAATTAGTCAGTCATGGAGCTGTACAGCATGGAAACAGGACCTTTGGCAGGCCTTGTCCATTATGACCAATTTGACATTCTGGGCTAGTCCCATTTGGCTCGTAGCCCTCTCAATTTTTCCTATCCATATCTGTCCAAATGTCTTTTAAAAGTCAGGATGCTACGCACTTCCATCATTTCCTCTGGTAGCTCATTCTTTCTCTCCAGAGATGCTGCCTGTCCCGCTGAGTTCTCCAGCTCTTTGTATCTGTTCTCATTAGTCTTACTTTGTTAGTTCTTCGTAAAGTTTATTCATTTTATTCAGGTAGGACTTTTTCACATAACCTTGCTAATTGTCTCATTAAACTTGTACCATTCTAATAATTAAAACTGTCTTAGAATCTAATAATTGCCCATCACCATCATTAAGGTGAATGGCCACCATGTTTGCAATCTCCTCGTAATTTGACAGTACTTTTCTAGCTGAAGAGAAAGGGAAAACCATGGCCAAAATCTGTACTGTAACCTCAAAGGATTAATTTAAGCAAAAGCCATTAGTTTTTTGAACAGTGCTGTATTTTACTTTGTTGATCTTGAATCTTATGCTGACTTCAAACTTGCCCTTCTTCCCATACACCACATCCCAACACTCACTCCCCATTTATTTTTTGTTTCATAATTGATTGTGAACACTTCTTGGGTCTTCAGCCCTGGAGAAAATGTCTCCATCATTAATTACAAAGGTTCATAATAGAGTTATACAGCTTGTACAGCATGGAAACTTTGGACCAGCTTGTTCATGTCGACCAATTTGGCATTGTAGGCTTGTCCTATTTGCATTCATTTGTCCCATAATCATCTAAACCCTCCCTATTCATATCTGTCCAAAAGTCATTCGAAAGTTGTATTTGTGTGCACTACTATAACTTCTAGTAGTTTATTCCAGAATCGGACTACCCATTGAGTGAAAAAGTTGCCATGAGGTCTCTTTTAAATCTCACCCCTCTCTCCTTAAGCCTTCATTCTCTAGTTTTAGAATTATCACCCTTGGGGGGGAAAAGACTGAGCGTTCAATGTATCCATGCCCCTTGTGATCTTCTGCAGCTCAATAATGTCATCCCTTGGCCTCCCACGCCCCAAAGAAAAAAGTCCCAGCCTACCTAGTCTCTCCCTGTAATTCAAACCCCCAAGCCCAGGCACCATCCTGGTGGATCTCTTCTGCATCCGTTCCAGCCAAATGAAATTCTTCCTGTAGCTGCATGGCCAGAACGGCATGCAACATCGTGAGTGTGGTCTCATCAATGACTTGTTCAGCTGGATCATGATGTCCCAACTTTTGTACTTGATACCCATCCCAATGAAGGCAAACATTCCTAATGCCTTCATCAGCACATTGTCTACCTGATTCGGCGTTTTCAGGAAACAATGCATCTGTACTCCGAGATCTCTCTGTTCTACACACTGTCCAGGACTCTACCATTTACTGAGCAAGTACTGCCCTGATTTGACATACCAAAGAGCAACATCTCACTGTTTATGAGTTAAATTCCATGTGGCATTCCTTGGGCATCCTTCCCAACTGATCTAGATCCTGTTGTATACTCTGATATCCTGTGTCACTGTCCATAAAATCATCTTTTGTGTCATCTGCAAATTTACAATCATTGTTAACTGCATTGTCATCCAAGTTGTTAATGTAAATAACAAACAGCAATGGACCCAGCACTGACCTCAGTAGCACTCCACTGGTCACAGACCTCCTATCAGACAAACAACCATTCTCAACTACCCTTTGACTTCTTCCAAGCCAAATTTCTGGTCATTGGATTCTGTGTGATCCAACCTTCCAGACCAGCCTACTATGCAGGTCCTTGTAAAAGGTCTTACTAAAGTCCAAAGCCATAACGTCCACTGCCCTGCTCCTGTTAATCCTCTTGGTGACTTACACTCTTTCACTTATACTTGCAGAGATCTTTGCTTGTTCCTTCCTGGCTGCCTAAATATGTATTATGTTACAGGCATGTTATACTACTGCAAGTAAGAATGTTGTTGTTAAATTGTTGGTACATATGACAATTAAAAACTATTGACTCCTAAATCTGCTGCTTGCTGCTGCCTTTTTCCTAATCAGAGCCTCAACATTTCTTATTAGCCAGGACATCCTTAACTTGCCAGCATTAACTTTTACCTTAACAGGGGCATGCATCCCGTGTACTTCTGCAAAATCACTTTTCAAAGCCTCCCGCTTGCCAGCCACCCCGTTACCAACAAACACTCAATTGACCCCTGAAAGTCCCTGAATAATGCCTAGAAAAATTGGCTTTGCCCCAGTTTAGAACAAAATATGATTATTTTTCTGCAATTTGAGAAGGAGAAGGTTAAATCGGAAGTGGCAGTGATGCAGTTGAACAAAGGGGACTATGAAGGCATGAGAGAGGAGCTGGCCAATGTAGACGGGAAAGGTGATCCTAGCAGGAATGACGGTGGAACAGCAATGGCAGGAATTTCTGGGCATAATCCAGAAGACGCAGGATTATTTCATTCCAAAAAGGAAGAAAGATTCTAAGGGGAGTAGTAGGCAACCGCGGCTGACAAGAGAAGTTAGGGATAGAATAAAATGAATAAAAAAGATTTGTAACACATCAAAGAGTAGCCGGAAGCCAGAGGATTGGAAAACTTTCATAGGACAACAGAAGGAAACAAAACGGGCAATTCAGGCTGAAAAGATGAAGTATGAATGGAAGCGGGCCAGGAATATAAAGAAGGACAGTAAAAGCTTCTTTAGATATGTTAAGGGAAAAAGAGTAGCAAAGTCAAATGTGGGTCCCTTGAAGGCAGACACGGGTGAAATTATTATGGGGGACAAGGAAATGGCAGAAGAGTTGAACATATACTTCAGATCGGTCTTCACTAAGGAAGACACAAACAATCTCCCAGATGTAGAGGACAGAGGATCTAAGGGGGTAGAGGAACTGAAAGAAATTTTCATTAGGCGAGAAACCTATTGGGTAGGCTAATGGGACTGAAGGATGATAAATCCCCAGGGCCTGATGGTCTGCATCCCAGGGTCCTCGGGGAGGTGGCTCTAGAAATAGTGGACGCATTGGTGATCATTTTCCAATGTTCAATAGATTCAGGATCAGTTCCTGTGGATTGGACGATAGCTAATGTTATCCCACTTTTCAAGAAAGGAGCGAGAGAGAAAAGAGGGAATTACAGACCAGTTAGCCTGACCTTGGTGGTGGGAAAGATGCTGGAGTCAATTATTAAAGAGGTAATAATGGGGCATTTGGATAGCAGTAAAAGGATTAGTGCAAGTCAACATGGATTTATGAAAGGGAAATCATGCTTGACTAATCTGGAATTTTTTGAGGATGTAACAAGTAAAATGGATGAAGGGGAGCCATTGGATATAGTGTACCTAGACTTTCAGAAAGCCTTTGATAAGGTCCCGCACAGGAGACTGGTGACTAAAATTAGAACACGTGTATTGGGGGTAGGGTGTTGACATGGATAAAAAATTGGTTGGCAGACAGGAAGCAAAGAGTAAGAGTGAACGGGTCCTTTTCTGAATGGCAGGCAGTGGCGAATGGAGTGCCGCAAGGCTCGGTGTTGGGGCCGCAACTGTTTACCATATATATTAATGATTTGGAAGAGGGAATTAGGAGCAACACTAGCAAGTTTGCGGATGACACAAAGCTGGGTGGCAGCGTGAACTGTGAAGAGCATGTAAGGAGTTTGCAGGGTGACCTGGACAGGTTGAGTGAGTGCGCAGATGCAGTATAATATAGATAAATGTGAGGTTATCCACTTTGGCAGCAAAAACAAGGGGGCAGATTATTATCTCAATGGGGTTAGGTTAGGTAAGGGGGAGGTGCAGTGAGACCTGGGTGTCCTTGTACACCAGTCACTGAAAGTTGGCATGCATGTACAGCAGGCAGTGAAGAAAGCTAATGGAATGTTGGCCTTCATAACAAGAGGATTTCAGTATAGGAGTAAAGAGGTTCTTCTGCAGTTGTATAGAGCTCTGGTAAGACCACATCTGGAGTATTGTGTACAGTTTTGGTCTCCTAATTTGAGGAAGGACATCCTTGTGATTGAGGCAGTGCAGCGTAGGTTCACGGGATTGATCCCTGGGATGGTGGGACTGTCATATGAGGAAAGATTGAAAAGACGGCTTGTATTCACTGGAGTTTAGAAGGATGAGGGGCAATCTTATAGAAACATAAAATTATAAAAGGACTGGACAAGCTAGATGCAGGATAAATGTTCCCAATGTTGGGCGAGTCCAGAACCAGGGGCCACAGTCTGAGAATAAAGGGGAGGCCATTTAAGACTGAGGTGAGAAAAAACGTTTTCACCCAGTGAGTTGTGAATTTGTGGAATTCCCTGCCACAGAGGGCAGTGGAGGCCAAATTACTGGATGGATTTAATAGAGAGTTCGATAGAGCTCTAGGGGCTAGCGGAGTCAAGGGATATGGGGAGAATGCAGACACGGGTTAATGATTGGGGACGATCAGCCATGATCACAATGAATGGCGGCGCTGGCTCGAAGGGCCGAATGGCCTCCTGCTTCACCTATTTTCTATGTTTCTATGTTTTAGAACCTTAACTTGTAGGACAGTATCCTTATCCATAATTACTTTAAAACTGATAGAATTATGGGCACTGGTCCATCCCAAAGTGTTCCCCTATTGACATATGCATCCTCATATATGAGACAAAAAATGTTTCTAGATTTTGCATAGCTGCTGGGTTTATTTCTGCCAGACCTTGGAGTGAAAACATCTATGGTGTCATGGAGTGATACAGTGTGGAAACAGGCCCTTCGGCGCAACTTGCCCACACCAGCCAACATGTCCCAGCTACACTAGGCCCACCTGCCTGAGCTTCGTCCATATCCATCCACGCCTGTCCGATCCATGTACATGTCCCTAACTGTTTCTTAAATGTTGGGATAGTCCCAGCCTCAACTATATCCTCTGACAGCTTGTTCCATACACCCACCACCCTTTGTGTGAAAACGTTACTCCTTGGATTCCTATTAAATCTTTTCCCCATCACCTTGAACCTATGTCCTCTGGTCCTCGATTCCCCTACTCTGGGTAAGAGATTCTGTGCATCTACTCAATCTATTCCTCTCGTGATTTTTTACACCTCTATAAGATCACCCCTCATCCATCTGCGCTCCAAGGAATAGAGGCCCAGTCTATTCAACCTCTCCCTGTAGCTCAGAGCCTCTAGTCGTGGCAACATTCTCGTAAATCTTCTCTAAACCCTCTCAAGCTTGACAATATTTCCTATAACATGGTGCTCAGAACTGAATACAATACTCTAAATGCTCACCAACGTCTTATACAACTGCAACATGACCACCCAACTTCTATACTCAATATTCTGACTGATGAAGGCCAATGTGCCAAAAGCCTTTTTGACCACCTTATCTACCTGATAAGGTGGTCATAAGGTATGTTTATTTTCTTTCCTGGATGTTTTGACAGTAAATGAAAGTCTGTGAACTATGTGATTAACCTGCTCAGGTAAATGACTAGAGTTTGTCAATCTTCAACTAAACAGCTTTATCATCTTGACGGCCTTTTGGATTTCCTGTCCTGTATGTGGCACCATGTTACATTTTGTTTGAGAACTGTACTGCAAAGTACCTATTGGAATATTTCACTGCATTAAAAGTAGAATATAAATACTTCATTTTATGCTGCATTAAACTCCATCTGTGGTATTCTACCTAATTCACCATCTTGTTATCCCAAAGTATTCCAAGTAAACTTATTGCTGTATGTTTGATTGCTAAGTTTAAAATCATCAGCTAATTTCATATTGCTGCTTCCTACACTTGGGACTAGATCACTGAAATAAAAAAATTATGATGGACCCAAACACAACTCAGGAATGCCATTTCCTGGTCAGAAAAACATCTATCCAAAATACCATTGAGCCAATTTCATACCTTTAGAGAAAGGAGAAACAAGAACTGCATATCATTTTAGCACCACTTTTTCTCTTAATTCTGTAGACTTTCATTTTCTTCTTCAACAAATCTGTTTCATGATTCTCATCAATTGCTTTCCGTAGTGCGTGCATGCCTTATCTCTTGCGCCATCTCTTGCTACCTTATTAAAGGTCTCAAATACTTTTTTCATGTTAGTCTTTATTTCACAAATTGCCTTTTTGTGCCAGGCCCTTTCTTAAATCACTGCAATTAATTGTTTGTTATTCTTTGGGTAATTTATTAAGGAAGTTATGTTATTACAGAAGGTCAGCTTTATTTTGCTGCTCATGTTTGAGATTTGCCTTTGAACGTGCTTATAATTCTTTTCGCAGAGGATTATTTAATAAGAATGTCCCAGCACTGCTATTTCCACTGTTTCTTATGTCAAATATATCCAGTTCTTGAGCCATCTTGCTTATCTTCAATTTAGAATGTTAGCATCATTTTTCCATGCTGCCACCTTCTACTGTTACTGAAAACTTGTTATCCAGAAACATTAAAAACTCATTTCGGCATTTGATGATCATCTGGCCAAAATCATAGGTAGCAACCTGTGAATGTCGTAAAATTATTATTTGAACTAGACAATGTGTCATTTTTGCTCTTTCCCAAACAGTGACCTGCACTCTTTTTGACTCTTGCTAACATGAATATTCAGATCTCATTACTACTTGTCTGATTATCCTTTGTCAAACTAAGAAATTAAATTAAAGAAATTAAATAAATTCCCTTTAACCTTTATCTCATTGTAAAAAATGGTTTTAAATTGATTACCTGTTGTTATTTATTTAATTGTTTCGCAGTGCAATCGTAGTATAATATGGACTTTTTTAATATAGAATTAATTTAAATTTTAGCTTACTCTTCAGGTGGATCCTTCATTGCTACCTCCCTGCCAAACATGCCATAAAATTTCAGGTCATTTCCATTTCCTTCCATTTTTATACCAGCAATGAGATTCGTCAGCTTTTCCTGCTGGTGCTTATTTTTAGCACGATTTGCTTGTGAGCTCTAGCATCCTTTTATCAATTGTAGTCAGACATTTTGGCTGTGTCTGAGGGCAACGTGGAACAAAGCTTTAAGTTTGGAATTGGCTAAATAAATAACAAAAATGTCATAGTGTTTGGTAGTTTTATAACATGTTTTAATCAGCGAGATTCAGATAAAATAACAGAGACCTGCATGTACTTCCTCTGATTTTTCTTTGTTCTTTTTCTATTAAAAGAACTAGCTGATCAAATGTGCCACGTTCAGTCATTAATATTTTTTAATACAACTTGTCCACTAAGAAAAGTGGAACAAGTTATGTTTGTTAACTTTTAAACTTAACAATGGCTAACTTGCACGCATTGTAAAGTGTCTAGATCAAGTGTGCACACCCAAACTGAACTCCATGTGGAGTCCACTGAACGAGTGCTGTTCAGCAGCAAATCACTGACTGTAACTTCAGATTTTTCAGTAACCAATTTTTATGTACATTTAAATTTTTGGTATTGTAAACTTGGTTTGCTTTGAATCCCCTATGCAGTACTTTACCATTATTTACTCTATCTCTAAACTTTTAACATTTTGTTTCCCGAGTTTTGTTATGGTTCCCGAATCAGTTTCTGCTATATTTTGACTTCATACTTAACTGTTCAGTTTAATTCTTGCCCATTTCAGGAGATTTTTGTGGCCTGTTCACAAAATTAACATTTTAGTTCCTCTTCTTATTCTGATCAGTTGCCCTTCCTGATCTTTTCAAAATCTATCTATCATTCTGAGGTACTCCAGATAAGGTTTATGGTTGAGAAGCATAATTTTCCTGTTCGTTTTTCAAAAAAACTTGAAAAAATATATAAGGCCAAGGTTTCATGTACTGTATTCTTGCTTATAGTAATTTTTGTGCAAGGATATCTTTAATTTAGTTTAGAGATACTGCAGTGAAACAAGCCCTTTGGCCTACCGTGTCTGCACACCAACACTGCCCTACACACATTAGGGACAATTTACAATTTTACCAAGCCAATTAGCCTACAAACTTGTACGTCTTTGGAGTGTGGGAGGACACTGGAGCACCCGAAGAAAACTCACGGGAAGAACGTACGAACTCCATACAGACAGCATCTGTAGTCAGGATCGAATCCGGGTCACTGGTGCTTAAGACAGCAACTCCACTGCTGTGCTACTGTGCTGCCCTGCATACCTTTACTTTTTTGTGGTTCTTAACTTACCATTTTCATTTTTCTTCTGCTAGAACTGGATGTCCTTGCATTTTCCAAAATTTAGCTAAATATTTGACTACCTTGCCTGTTAATTTAATTTAACAGTGTCTTGGTTAAATATGGCTTTCATTTTTGGGTAAAAAAAACCTTTACAACTTGCTATTTCATTACGCAGGTTGTTGAAAAGTATGCTCAAAGTTGAGGCCTGGTACTTATTCCTAGGAAGTACTGCCAACCAGAACATAAAGTAAAAAGTAGAAATTTCCAATATAGTCTCTTGAACCTGATGCACCATTCCATAAGACCATTGTTGATTTTACTTTGTATGCAACTTCCCTTTCCTGCCTGGTCCTCGCCTTCAATTTCGCTAAAGTCGGAACATCTATTTGTTCTGATTCTTGCCTCTCAAATACAGTTCAGCCATATTTCAAGCTTGACATTAACTGCATGACCTGTTCTCCAGAGGTGCTGCCTGGTCCACTGAGTTACTCCAGCACTTTGTCTTTTGTAACAAACCAGCATATGAATATCCTTGTTTTTCCACATCCTTCGATCTTTGTTAATTATTGTTGGCAAAGGCATGGTAACTAGAGATATATAATTGTCTAGTTTTCTTTACATTTATGTGCAATCATATTAGCAGAGGAATTGCTATTCACATAAAGCAGTTCTAAATTTGGGCAATTTTTTTTCACTCTCTCAGATTTATTGAGCATGTTCCTGTTCTTGGTGAATTAAATCGTGGGTAAAAGAAGGAACTTCATCTATTTGTTGCATCTTTGCAACAAAACCAATTTCCTGTAAGTGCAATTTTCAGATTTTCATTGAACAATTATTTTTTTAATATACCCAAATGCAGTATTTTAAGAAATCCTTTCTTGTAAGTTTAGAAGATTGATATTTAACAGAAAATAATATGCTTGTTCCAATATTACAACACAAATTACTTCTGTTTAACAAATAGTTCTGTTCCCAATATTTTAATCGAGAAGTATGATGAAACTAAAGGTATCAAAATAAAGATAATTTGGGCGGAGTAAGCAAATCAGAAAATGTATTGAAATCTGTAAACGTTTTGTTAGCTTTTTCTGTTATATAGAATGAGTAACTAACAACTGGATTAACGTGTTTGAAAATATACAGTTTAAAACTAATATTATATATGGCCATACTTTGTTCAAGGATACAAATTATTCTCTACAGAATTGAATGAAATTTGCCCCGAAAAGAAAGTTATCTTTTACTTAGAGACTTGTATTTAGATGCTCTGATCAGTTACTTAAATAACTCTTTGCATGTATGCTTTTAATATACATTGCAGAAAGTAATTGTTTGCAGTGTTCAATGTTCCAGACCAACGTCGAAAGTTCTGCAGGGTCATGTTTCCACAAAGAGGTTATCCACTTTGGTGGCAAAAACGTGAAGGCAGACTATTATGGCCCCGATCTCGGGTGGACTGGGAGGAGGACTGGACATTTTGGTGCCTTTCCCTCACAGTGGAGAGTGTCGACTCTGCTGTGGCGGGATGTTCATGTTGAATCTCTAAATAGTGTGTAGTGTCTTTTTTATTCTACCTTTTTATTTTTATTTATATGGTTAATTGTCTGTGAAGCGCTTTGGTTTCAGTAATCTGATTGAAAGGCGCTATATAAATAAACTTACTTTACTTTACTTTACTTTATTATCTAAATGGTGGCCGATTAGGAAATGGGGAGATGCAGCGAGACCTGGGTGTCATGGTACACCAGTCATTGAAAGTAGGCATGCAGGTGCAGCAGGCAGTGAAGAAAGCGAATGGTATGTTGGCCTTCATAGCAAGAGGATTTGAGTATAGGAGCAGGGAGGTTCTACTGCAGTTGTACAGGGTCTTGGTGAGACCACATCTGGAGTATTGCGTACAGTTTTGGTCTCCAAATCTGAGGAAGGACATTATAGCCATAGAGGGAGTGCAGAGAAGGTTCACCAGACTGATTCCTGGGATGTCAGGACTTTCATATGAAGAAAGACTGGATAGACTTGGCTTATACTCGCTAGAATTTAGGAGATTGAGAGGGGATCTTATAGAAACGTACAAAATTCTTATGGGGTTGGACAGGCTAGATGCAGGAAGATTGTTCCCGATGTTGGGGAAGTCCAGGACAAGGGGTCACAGCTTAAGGATATGGGGGAAATACTTTAAGACCCAGATGAGGAAAAACTTTTTCACACAGAGAGTGGTGAATCTCTGGAACTCTCTGCCACAGAGGGTAGTTGAGGCCAGTTCATTGGCTATATTTAAGAGGGAGTTAGATGTGGCCCTTGTGGCTAAGGGGATCAGGGGGTATGGAGAGAAGGCAGGTACGGGATACTGAGTTGGATGATCAGCCATGATCATATTGAATGGCGGTGCAGGCTCGAAGGGCCGAATGGCCTACTCCTGCACCTATTTTCTATGTATCTATGTATCTATGTTTGAAAGCATTTTATTTTCTGATTGATATAATTGGAAACACTCAAAAGTCACAGTAAACTAAAGTTTATTAAAGTAAGTTGATAAATTCAGGAGTTAGAATGAAGTAACTTAACTCTAGTTTAAGTGCAAAGTTATATATCATATTAGTAAATGTGATGTATTATACATTTGCCAAAGTCTCTGAGATAGTGTAGTAAGATTAAACACAAGCAAAGTAACAATAAAGGACTTTGGAATTATAGCCATGGTACTTTTGTGCTGGATAAAGAGGCACTGAATTTGGGTATAAAAATTAATTAAATATTCTGAACAAAACGACTGGAGTTCTGAATGACTATAGCAAGCGTACAAAAAGGATTCAACGTTTTGTAATTACTTTATATATGTATTTTAATAGAAGGAATAAGGAAGCAAGCAGTCTAAAAATAGGAATCTAAAGGGTTTGTTGATCAAAGGGATTGAATTGCAGCAGATTATAAAAACAAGGATTACAAAGATTTTTTTTTTAAAGCGAAAAGAAGCTTTTTTTTGTTTATTATGTTATCTATTGAGTACTGTGTTTACAAATCTGTTATGCTGCTGCAAGTAAGAATTTCATTGTTACATTTTGGTACGTATGCCAATTAAACACTTTACTCTCTTGACTTGGACATCTACACCAGGGGTCGGCAATCTACGGCCCCCGGGCCGAATGCGGCCCATAACCCCAAATCATCCGGCCCGCAGGCGGGTTTTTTTCCCCGTAATTATCCAGCCGGCTGACTTCCATCATCTCCGGTACCTCCCGGGCCCGAGACCACGGCTCCCAGGCATGGTGACGCAAGGAGGCCTGCGCTGGCGGCCGCAATGGCGGAGCCACCGAGCACCGAGCAGCCCCGAGCTCTGGCTGTACCGCATCCTGCGCAAAGCCGCCGGCACGGCCGCACACCTGTGTCTGGGCTTCATTGTCGGGATCAAAGATCCGCTCTATGATCTTTGGTCGGGATCGGGGTTGTCAATAGGCCGGGGACGAGTGAGTATGAGTGGCGTCCTCGAAGGGGCGGGATCCATGTGTAGATGTGGCCCGCCATCCGTTCACAGACATGCGTCCTGGCCCCTTTGCAGAACAAGGTTGCCGACCCCTGATCTACATAATCATGTATCTATGTAATATTCTAGTCTCCATATTATGGAAAGAATATAAAGAGAATGAAGATGATATAAAAATATTTACCAATACATAATTGATGCTCTAATTGAGGAATTTGTTATCAGGATTGATTGTGCAGATTTATTTATCTAGCAAGAAAAATCTAAGTGAAGATGCACTGGAGGCTTTTGTCATTAAGAAGGTGTAGGTGTCATGGATGAGATCTTTCACTGAGCCATTTAAACTAAAATTATTTTCAGGTAGCTAAAATTTGCGGTGAAGCTGTGACAATTTTCAGTTCAAGAGGTTAGCACCTTAGTGAGGACGGCATAAGGATATAAAGGAGAAAGCAATAGAGGAACATGAAGATACATCTAAATATAATGGGGAAGGAAGTTTATTTGAAGCACAAGTACCGACTGAATGATCATTTTTGCCACATACCTTTTGTAATTTTATAATAAGTAATGGAGAGTTGTGGACAACATGTTAAGTGTGGATTCCTTTAGAATGGGTTTTGATAAACCACCACATAGCAGACTAATTAAATGGGGGAAAGCCCATTAAATCCAAAGGAAAACATGGGATCTGAAATCTACTGAATGTCGCAAGCCAAGAATATTGGTTGACAGCAGTGTTTATTAATTCGTTTTTTTTATGGTAGGGTCTTGAGAGCGCAGATCTGTTGATTTTAATGTTTGCGCTACTGATTAGGGAGAATGTCACAACTGTGCTGTGAAAGGACATGCTGAAGGGCTCATCGAGTGAAGCAATTTGGGTAAAGATCAGGAATCAGAAAGGTGATATCACTATAATGGAATTATATTATAGGGATGGTACAATCACTATGATGAGATTATATCACAGGAAAGGTGCAGTCACTATGATGGGATTATAGTACAGGCCTCTTAATAGCCAATGGGAGATAGAACAACAGATATATATAGGCAGATTGTGGAAAGATGTGAAAGCAAGAGTGTTGTTGTAGTAGGTGACTAGTTTCCCCAATATTAACTGGGACTTCCTTAGTGTTGGAGACTTGGATCTGGCAGAATTTAGGTGCATCCATACTTAGTTTTCAAATTGTTCCAGGTAAAGATGAGACTGGACCTTGGAAAGTTCTAAATTGATGGAAGATTAATTACAATAGAATTACGCAGGAGCTGGGGAGAGTAGATTGGGAGCAGATGTAATTGGATAAATCCACATCAGACTTGGGAGTTGTTTTTTTAGCCAGCTGGTCAGAACTTTGGACCAACATATTCCTATGAGGACAAAAGACAAGAATGGGAATGTTGCATGACTAGAGATTGTAAATTTAGCCAAAAAGAAAGGAAACATATACGTGGCTAAGGAATCTAAAATCACACAGGGCCCATGAGGAATATAAAGGAAACAGACAAGAATTTAAACAGAATCAGGAAGGCTTACAAAGTGCCACAAAATGTCCTTGATGAGAAGTAATAAGGAGAATCCCAGGGTTTTTAGGAATTTTAAACCTCGCTATCTTTTACAATAGACCACCAATAGGAACGAAACTTGGTGCACTCGCAGCACAGGAGAACAGTGAGTGAGCTGGCGAAAGATCGTAGCGCTATCGTGTACCGTTTATGCGCAAATAGAAAAACCGCGCTAACCAGAAGAGCACAAGATCAGAGTTATAGTTATGTATAGATAGATAAGATATATATACTAGACCAAGTGGGACCCGTTGGGCCCTGTTCCCCCAACGCAATATTCCACCACTCACCCGTTCTCCCAACGCAACCCGTCCCCCCAATGCAATATTCCACCACTCACCCATAGCCCCAGCTGCGGCGTGGCTCATTTCCCCTCATCCCCCAGCATTCCCTCCCCCTCCTCTTCACCCTCCATCTTCTTTCCCCTCTCCTCCTCCCCTCCACCCCTCCCTCCCTCTCCTTTCCCCTACCCTCAGTCACTCCCTCCATAACCCCTCTCCGCTCCCTACCCCCCTCCTCTCCCTCTATCTCCATGCTCCTTACTTCCCCCCCTATCCCATCCCCGCTAAAGACAATGTTTAAATAACATTAAACAACAATCGCCCTCTCCTCTTCTCCCCCATTCCCTCTCTCTCCTTACACATTGTGATGTCATTGTGGGGTGGAACACTGCTGACGGACAGTTGTTTTTTTTAAAGGAGTTTTTTTTAATGTAAATAAGATCCCGTTGTGATGTAATTGTAAGGTGGAACACTGATGACGGGGAGTTTATGTTAATGAGATCCCATTGTGACGTCATATGCTGTTGACTGCCAGTGCAAATTCAAGTGATTTTTGGCAAACTGGATTTTGTAAAGTTTAAAATGTGAATAACGTAAAATGTACCATCAATCTGAACGAAACTTGATACACCACACCCCAGGACAATAGTGAGCGCTATCATGTACCGTTTTGGCATAATTTCATGATCATCTGGACAGACAGACAGAGACAGACAAACAAGATGAGAGTTTTCTTAATATATTAGACCAAGTGCAGACCTGCTGGGTCTGTTCCCCCAACGCGCGTTTGTGGGGGCGGGGCGGCATGCGCACTAACCACCCCCCACACACATTAACTACCCCCCTTGATATTATATTAATATTATTAATTTGCTCCTTTTACCCCATAACCGCCCTATCCACTGACGCATAGCCCCCAACTCGCAGGCGTGTCTAGAGAGGGAGGGGGTGGTAGAGAGTGAGGGCAGAGAGATCGCATGCAGACAGACGTCCAAACAAGATGAGACTTTTAGTAATACTTCTACGAGACCAAGTGGGACCCGTTGGGCACTGTTCCCCAACCCGGGGCGGTGGGGGCGACGTCACACGGGAGGGCTGGTCCCTGAACGCGGCGTCGGCACTCACCCCGGAGACAGGAACCCCCTGGAGCCAATCACTCCCATCACCCATTCCCCCAACGTAACCCGTTCGCCCAACGCAATATTCCATCACTCACCCATAAGCCCCTACTGCACAGGCGCGGCTCATTTCCCCTCATCCCCCTCCTCTTCACCCTCCCTCTTCTCTCCCCTCACCTCCTTCCCTCCTCCATTCCCTCCTTCACCTCTCCCTCCCTCACCTTTCCCCTACCCTCAGTCACTCCCTTCCACCCTCCATAACCACTCCCCTCCCTACCCCCTGACCCGTTGGGCCCCATATCCCCTATGCAATATTCCACCACTCACCCGTTTCCCCAACGCAACCTGTTTCCACCACTCACCCATTCTGCCAACGCAACCCGTTCCCCCAACGCAATCAATGCTTCCCACATGGGGGGGGGGGCAGCCGGCGCTTCCCGGAGCCAATGAATCAATGAATGGACTCGACCTTTGGGACGGCGTCGGCGCTCCCTTTAGCCAATCAATCCTACCTGGGGGGGGGGGGGGGCAATAGACAATAGACCCATCACCCGTTCCCTCAGTGGGCGCTTCCCAGAGCCAATGAATTGACTCGATTTTTGGGTTGGCGTCGGCAGTCCCTGGAGGCAATGAATCCTTCCCAAGTGGGGGTGGGGGGAGGGCAGTCGGCGCTTCCCGGAGCCAATGAATGGACTCGACTTTTGGGTCGGCGTCAGCGTTCCCTTGAGCCAATTAATCCTTCCCACGTTTTGGGGGGGGGGGGGGGGGAGGGAGGCAAAAATCTCACCCTCTCCTTACTCCCCTTGAAGATGCTGATCCCATTGTCTCTCTGTCACCTCTCCCTCCCTCTCTGTTTCCCTACCTTCAGTCACTCCCTCCCTCACCTCTTCCATTTCGTACACCCCCACTAAAGACAATGTTTAAATAACATTTCTTCTCCTCCTATCCCCCACTCCGTCAACTCTCACAGCTTGTGTATTGGCAGCAGAGATCACATTGTGATGTCATTTTCGGTTTTCGGAATGTTCCCGGCAGCGTGTGCCTGAGATACCATTATGATTGGACGACTGTGAGATGTCATTGTGACATCATCACTGGAAGCTGCCAAAAATGTCTCCCACTCACAGGCAGTTATTATTTTCAAAGTTGGCTTTTTTTAAACTTTAAATATCAAAAACTTATCAATATCAAGTATTTTTGTTGACTGGATAGCATGCAACAAAAAAGCGTTTTACTGTACCTCAGTACATGTGACAATAATGATAAATTAAACTATGACCCTGTTTTCATTATATCTCTTTTCTATTTGCAGACATATAATTTCTTCTGTCTCCTGATGACTGTTAGGTGGTATGTAATACACCACCAACAATGCCCCTTTTTGTCCTTCACTACCTATATGGCCTAATTTCAGGAGCCTTCTCGATTATTCTCAGTACTGTAGTAATGTGATCGGTGCCAAAAAAATACAATATTTTCTTTCATAGATTGGTGATTATCATCTCGTTCAGAGAAAATAACAAATGATAATGGGGAGAGCTTGAGAGGCTTTTAATCCTCTGTGTTGGAGTTTGGATAAATCCTCAGTCAAGCGATAAGGTAGTTGCTTATGGATACAAGGAACTGCAGTTGCTGGTTTACAAAAAGAGACAAAGTGCTGGACTAACTTGCTTTGTTCATCAAGAACATGGAATTTATTAAAGTAGATCAGTTCTTGAAAATTCTCAAAACTTAGCATAAGAAATAGGCATATGAGTTGGCTATTTATCATCATGCTGTACTGGAGCACTAGAGATTGAGTTGTGCTGTTTCTAGTAGTGTGCTGCCTCTTTTTGATGAATGTAGAACACTTCTGACAACCTCTTGCACAAGTTTCCTCCCAATTAGAGTAATTACATTAAGGTGCTTAAATGTACTTATTTAAAGTTAGTTGCGTTAAATAAACATTAAAGTAATAAAATTGATTACATTTAAATCTGAATGTTCTGCAATGCCATCAATACTATTGTTTCATATCTGTTTAAAAACCTATTTCTGAAAATGGATGATTTATAATTATTGGAATTGCTGATAAATAGGTGTATGACATTTTTACTGTCACTGGAGATGCCTCATTACGTTTTCTTCAGGCGATGAAACAAAAGGCTGTTGTCAAGTTGTTTTTTATCATTGTTTTTTAAGCAAATGGAGAAATTTTAATTGTTAACTCGTTAATTACTGTGGAATATACCCGGTGTTTTCATTTGCAAAGCTTGTACTTGCATGATAATGTAGGTATTTTGTTACTGAGCGCAGCTACTGGAAACTTGGTTATTGAAAGCATCCCAGAAAGAGTTTCTCACCAGTTTCTCGCAGGATAAGTTACAGTAATTGAATTGAAGCAATTTTAAAGAAATCAATTTTGAGAAAGCATTTTCATAAAAATATCATTTTAAACGGTGCTTGAATTTTAAATCCATTAACTATGTAAAAAACAAATATCTGCGATATTGTACTCAATAAATTAAAACTTTGACACTGAGCTCCATTAATCGTGTGAAATATTCTGAGCTTAGTTTTAAAAAGGATTTAGTGAACTCTAATTTGTTGTAGCAAAGCCTAAAAATGCATTTTAATCTAACCAGCTCATGTCAATTTTGAGAATGTTTTCAAGGTTACCATTAATATTGTGAATAAACTAAAATTAATTTCTGCTTTGGATTTTAATTTTGTGATTGCTTTCTGTGTCTCTCTACTTTTTATACTATAGAAAGACCAAACCACACAGTATTGTGATTTTGTATCCCATGAAAAAATAATAGTATTCTTAATTTTTTTTTCCTCCCGCAACATCTAGGGACAATGGGTGACAATCGGGCTGTGACCTTTCCTCAGATTAATTGTGCTTGGTTAGGAGATGGAGGAGAGAAGGGGGGTAGAACAAAGCCTAGTGAATGAAAGTTGGATATAGGTGATGATTTTTTCCCCACTCTTCCCTGTCCCACCTGGACTTGCACCTATTTCTCCCGTCCCCTTTTACCTATATTCTTTTTTTCTGGCTTCACAATTCTCACCTCTTCTATCCTTAACTCGCACTTTTTGACTTTTCAATTCTGGCTTTGTCCAACCGTCTGCCGATCAACCCCCCCCCTCACCTTTATCTATCTTTCATTGCCACCCCTCCCCTGCCTACACAATCGGTCTGAAGAAGAGTCCCTACTCGAAACGTCACCCATCCACGTTATCTAGAGATACTGCCGTATCCGCGGAGTTACTCCAGCACGTTGACTTTATTTGTAAATGAGCATATGCAGATCCATGTATCTTTTTTTAAAATTCTATGATGCCTACCTAACAATCAGCAATCTCATTAAATTCTTTAAACACTCATGTTTAGCAAACTTTTCTGATTACTTTTCTTGTATGCAAGACAGTGCCTTTTCCATTGTGGCTATTTCTGCCATTTTGCTTCTTATTGCTGGAAATTGTACTTGGAGAACTTTATGACATGAGTAATTGAGCCACTGAGGCTGATAGATTGTGAAGATAATGCACTGGCACTCCATATTGATAAGGAAGGTCGTCATTTTGGATTTCAGTGAAAGGCAATTAAGGTATAAATCATGACTACTAAATATTATAAAATAACTTTACCTGCAACTCTTTTAAAATCGTTGGGAGATGTACATGGCTGGATTGAAGTGATTAAGAGGTTGCTCTTTCATTTATCTAGTATGGTTAACACCGCAAATGTTAAGCAGTAACAGTTCAGCATGATCACCAGCCAGAATAACACCCTTCCACCACTAACTTCTCTATGGTAAGTCAGTTATGAATCCAAACAACCAAGTCACCATGGATCTTAATCTTCTGGCTCAGCCTAACCATGAGGGACTGTATCAAATGCCTTACCAAAATCCGTGCAGAGATCATCCACTCCCCTACCCTCAACAATCACCTTTGTCAGCTCAAAAAACTCAATCAAGTTGGTGAGGTGTGACTTGTTGTGGGCAAAGCTATTTTGTCCCAAATGTTTCTATTAATTTCATAATAATTCATAACAATTTCATTGTTCTATCCGGGATATATGACAAGAAAACACTTTTATTCTCTCTCAATTGTGAGCATATTCTATCCTGAAGAATCCTCTCCCTACTTCCCTATCACTCGTGACTAATGGTGTGCCTCAGGGTTCGGTGTTGGGCTCGTTACTGTTTGCCATCTACATCAATGATTTGGATGAAACCATACATACAGAGCAAGATTAGCAAGTTTGCTGATGATACAAAAGTTTGTGGTTTTGCAGATAGTGAAGATGTTTGTGAAAGATTGCAGCAGGATCTGGATCGATTGACCAAGTGGGCGGAGGAATGGTTGATGGAATTTAATACAGAAAAGTGTGAGGTGTTGCATTTTGGGTCATCAAACAAGGGCAGGACCTACACAGTAAATGGTAGGCCTCTGGATAGTGTTGTAGAGCAGAGGGATCTAGGAGTACAGGTGCATGGTTCCTTGAAGGTCGAGTCGCAGGAAGATAAGGTGGTCAAAAGTGCTTTTGGCACTGGCTTTCATCGGTCAGAGTATTGAGTATAGAAATTGGAGGTCATGTTGCAGTTGTATAAGACGTTGGTGAGACCGCATTTAGAACTCAAATTTCACTGTACCTTAATTGGTACTTGTGACAATTAAATTGAATCTTAAATCTTGAATCTTGAATATTGTGTTCAGTTCTGGACACCATGTTGTAGGAAAGATATTGTCAAGCTTGAAAGGGTTCAGAAAAGATTTACAAGGATGTTGCCAGGACTGGAGGGTGTGAGCTACAGGGAAAGGTTGAGTAGGCTGGGTCTCTATTACATGGAGCGCAGGAGGATGAGGGGAGATCTAATAGAGGTATACAAAATCATGAGTGTAATAGATCGGTTAGATGCACAGTCTTTTGCCCACAGTAGGGGAATCGAGGACCAGAGGACATAGGTTCAAGGTGAAGGGGAAAAGATTTTTTTCACACAAAGGGTGGTGGGTGTATGGAACAAGCTGCCCGAGGAGGTAGTTGAGGCTGGAACAACCCCTATCGTATAAGAAACAGTTAGACAGGTACATGAATAGGGCAGTTTTGGAGGGATATGGACCAAGCGTAGGCAAGTCTGACTAGTGCAGCTGGGACATTGTTGGCGGTATGGGCGAATTGGGTCGAAGGGCCTGTTTCCACACTGTATCACTCTATGACTTGAAACTCACTGGCCTATAATTTCCTGGTTCCTCCTCCCCTTCTCAAACTAAGGAACAACACTGGCTCCTCTCCAGTTCTCCGGGACCGCGCCTATGCTTAGAGAGAATACAAAGATCAAGGTCCATGCAATCTCCTCCTGTGCCTAACTAGAGTCGGTTATTAAAGATGTGATAGCAGCACATTTGGAAAGTGGTGAAATCATTGGACAAAGTCAGCATGGATTTACGAAAGGTAAATCATGTCTGACGAATCTTATAGAATTTTTCGAGGATGTAACTAGTAGAGTGGATAGGGGAGAACCAGTGGATGTGTTGTATCTGGACTTTCAGAAGGCTTTCGACAAGGTCCCACATAAGAGATTAGTATACAAACTTAAAGCACACGGTATTGGGGGTTCAGTATTGATGTGGATAGAGAACTGGCTGGCAAACAGGAAGCAAAGAGTAGGAGTAAACGGGTCCTTTTCACAATGGCAGGCAGTGACTAGTGGGGTACCGCAAGGCTCAGTGCTGGGACCCCAGCTATTTACAATTTATATTAATGAACTGGATGAGGGAATTGAAGGCAACATCTCCAAGTTTACGGATGACACTAAGCTGGGGGGCAGTGTTAGCTGTGAGGAGGATGCTAGGAGACTGCAAGGTGACTTGGATAGGCTGGGTGAGTGGGCAAATGTTTGGCAGATGCAGTATAATGTGGATAAATGTGAGGTTATCCACTTTGGTGGCAAAAACAGGAAAGCAGACTATTATCTAAATGGTGGCCGATTAGGAAAAGGGGAGATGCAGCAAGACCTGGGTGTCATGGTACACCAGTCATTGAAAGTAGGCATGCAGGTGCAGCAGGCAGTGAAGAAAGCGAATGGTATGTTAGCTTTCATAGCAAAAGGATTTGAGTATAGGAGCAGGGAGGTTCTACTGCAGTTGTACAGGGTCTTGGTGAGACCACACCTGGAGTATTGCGTACAGTTTTGGTCTCCAAATCTGAGGAAGGACATTATAGCCAGAGAGGGAGTGCAGAGAAGGTTCACCAGACTGATTCCTAGGATGTCAGGACTTTCATATGAAGAAAGACTGGATAGACTCGGCTTATACTCGCTAGAATTTAGGAGATTGAGAGGGGATCTTATAGAAACGTACAAAATTCTTATGGGGTTGGACAGGCTAGATGCAGGAAGATTGTTCCCGATGTTGGGGAAGTCCAGGACAAGGGGTCACAGCTTAAGGATAAGGGGGAAATCCTTTAAGACCGAGATGAGAAAAAACTTTTTCACACAGAGAGTGGTGAATCTCTGGAACTCTCTGCCACAGAGGGTAGTTGAGGCCAGTTCATTGGCTATATTTAAGAGGGAGTTAGATGTGGCCCTTGTGGCTAAAGGGATCAGGGGGTATGGAGAAAAGGCAGGTACGGGATACTGAGTTGGATGATCAGCCATGATCATATTGAATGGGGGTGCAGGCTCGAAGGGCCGAATGGCCTACTCCTGCACCTATTTTCTATGTATCTATGTAATAACCCGGGATAGATTCCACCGATCCCTGGGGATTTATCCACCTTAATACTTTTTAAGAGACCCAACACCATCTCGTTCTTGATTTTAAACTCTCTAGCTTATCAAGATACACACACTGATCTCACCATGTCCTTGTCCTTTTTCTTGAGATGTGCAGATATCTTGGAAGGTTATAGTACTACTGTGGATTAAACAGATGAATGATGAGGAGGTTATCCATGGAAGATTTGAAAACCAGGATGAGAATTACACACTATCCTTCAGTCTGACAAGCAAACATTCACAATTGTCTGTCCCTTGGCTTTAGGAATCACAGCTCCTAAATTGCTGCAACCCTCCCTCATTATAAATTGCTCCAGTTATCGCTCCATGAGGGCATTAATTGTTGCCCCCATAGAGGTGGTTATAATCAGTGTACCTGTTTCTCTTTCACAATTTTTCTAGCCACAAGAAAATGAAACTGAAAACTGGCATATTCATAATTAGATCATTCAGATTTTTGATAATTTAGCAATAATGTAATGATGTAGCAGTGGACCAGACAGACTAATCACATCCTGGACATTTCTCTCTTTGTTTCTCGGTCTTTGTTGAGCAAGTTCATCTTGATCAACGCGAGTATGTCAGGACTGTACTTCGAGTATTTTTTCAGTGGATGTTGGGGAGGAGTGGAATGGTGTGGGGGTGATGTACATAGGTAGGAAGCAGAAAAACTAAAGTTTCTTATTGCTGTTTACTTTCTTATCAAATTAATAATAAATAATCTCACTTGTTAATAATTTTGATTTTCCTATCAGTGGTCATGATTGATAGCTATTAATATATTCTTTAATTAAATACATTGAAAACGACTGAGATTGTTAGAATTTTGGCCACTGAGAAAACCAAGGCATACAGGAAATAAATTGCTGAATTTATTTGTGATGCTTAATCGGGTGACGCATGCATGCCTGTGTGATCCAGTTCTGCTAATATGTTTGTTTTATGGAGAAAATTAGGAAATCAAACTAATAGTATAGACTTCACGTTTTTGTTTTCTTGCCACTCAGAATCTTCCTTTCTTTAACACAAACCAAATTGTAAACTTAATACTGGTGGAAAGAAAAACAAAGTCTGTAGTGCTACGAAAGACGCAGGTCATAGTTGCTGAGTTTAGTGTTGTGTATTGTTCAAGAGCCTGATGGTTGCTGGGAAGAAACTATTCTTGAACCTTGGCTCCTGTGCCTTCTTTCTGGTGGTAGGAGCAAAATGAGAGTGGGCAAGGTGGTGTGGTTCTTTGATATTGGCTGCCTTTTTGAGGCAGCGTTTGCAATAGATCCCTTCAATGATGGGGAAGTCAGAATCTGATGGATCAGGTAGCGTCTACCGCTCTGTAATCTTTGTTTTGGGGTTTTCGAGTTGCCAAACCAGACGTGATGCAACCAATCAGTGTGCTCTCTACATATTCATCAGAGAAACAAGGTTAATGATATAATTTATCTTGCTATTAACTCGTTGTTCCTTTTGTGCAACTTTACTATTATTAATTTAGATACTATGTTTTACCTTTAATTTGTTTTGCAATAGTAACTGCTTCCGTTTTTCCTTTCTTATTCTGTTTTTGCAGCTTTGTTGTGTGACTGAGAATGCATTCAGAAACAAATATTTTTGTTGACAGAAGATGGTGATAGAAACTGATTTTCCAGGCATTATGAAGCCAAGACTTGGAAGATTAATTTGAAATGACAAATTAATGGTGTGCCTTTAATGTTGCCTGACATGACAAGTTTTAATTATGTAGAGAGACTGGATATGCTGGGGTTTGTTTTGCTTTGCTTTGGGATGGAGATGGTTGAGGGTTGACCTGATTGGACTATATAGATTATGAAGAGCATAAAGCAGATAATGAGAAGTTTTTCTCTTTTCAGGGATATCTGCAACCAGAAGCCAAATGTTTAAGACATTTGGATGGGGATATGAGGGGTAGAACATTTGGAGGGGATTTGAGGATGATTATTTTTTTCATTCAGATGGTGGTTAAAATCTAGAATTCACTGCTTGAAGGGTACTCTCACAACATTTAAGTGTTTAGATGAACACTTAAAACGCTAGGAATGCTACAGGTAGAGTATTCAAAGATAATAAAAAATCCCAAGGCATTTAATAGGAGTGTAATCAGAAATATTTTGACACTAAACCATATAAGCAGGTGGGAGATGAGTGACCCAAAGTTTTGCCAGTATGTATCACACAGCATTTTATAATGGTGGAAGCTACTTGAAAGAAGGGCCATAAAATAGACGCAGTCATGCAGCACATAAACATCTATCTTATCCAGTCTGCCCGAGATGTACCATCCAAGCTAGTCCCTTTTACCTACATTTTGCCCATATCCCTCTAAACCCATCCTATCGATGTACATATCTAGGTTGCTTTTAAATGTTGTTACTGTACCTGCCTCAATACTTCTTCTGGTATCTCGTCCCATATTCCTCTCATATTGTGTGGAAAAAGCAGCCCCTCAGGTTCCTATTAAATCTTTCCCCTCTCGTCTTAAACGTATGCCCCCTGGTTTTTGATTCCCCTACCCTAGGTAAAAGATTCTGTGAATTCACCCTTTCAATTCCCCTCATGATTTTATACACCTCTATAAGATCCCTCTACCTCCTGCGCTCCAAGGAATAAAGTCCTAGCCTGCCTGATCTCCCTATAGCTTGGGCTCTCGGGTCCTGCCAGCATCCTTGTAAATCTTCTCTGTATTCTCTCCAGCTTAATGCCATCCTTCCTCTAGCAGGATTACAGAAAATGGAATACAATACTTCAAAGTGCGGCCTCAACATCGTCGTGTACAAGTGTAACATAATGTGTCTATTTCTATATTCAATTCCCTGATTAATGAAGGTCAGTGCGCCAAAAGCTACAATAAGTTAGATATATAGTCTTGGATAGCTTATTCCTTATGGCAATTGAAGAATAAAATTAGTAATTTTATAATCTTATGATTTCTGAAAATATTTGGTAGTTTGGAAATGCATAACTTGTTTCTTGTTTCTTCTTTGTGCTGTGTTTTCAAGAGATTACACATATCCAGTGTTACTCTTGTGCACATGTGGAGAATTCTCCATCGGAATATTTAGCTGTTACGCATTTCAATGCATTAAGGGTTTTCTCATTCTGCCCTCATGCTTTTGTCTTATAAAAGGTTCTGATTTCTCTTGACCTACCAGAACTGTTCAGATTGTTTCTAATCTGCTTCCTTGCTGCAGATTTTTGGATATTCTGAGACAGTTGCATTTTCTGCTAATTTACTTCTTCAACATCACTGTAAGAGCAAGTTTTTATTTTGCTATATTAGATATTGAGCATGGAATACTATTTTAGCAATCTGACTTTATGTTTTCAGGCATGGTGGGAGGAGGCTGTTTATAGCTGATTTAAAGTATGCTCACTGTGATTTTCGTTTTGTAAATTGCTGCCATTTCCGAGCCTTGGTGACAGCTGGTGTGACCTTCTAGCTGACTGGACCTATTGGCCTTGTGCCAGTCATCTGCTACAGCATGAAACCTCTACCACTCACACAGACAGGAATTTAATTGACTACGGGAAGCAGCTGTGTAATCTTCTGGATGAAGGCCACCAAATATCCTCCAGAATTAAGGGAGGTTGTCTGCAAAATGATTGGTTGATAAAGTGAACATGTGACTGGAATGGCTGTATTGTGATTTAACACGGGAAGGGTGGAAAAAAATGGAGGTATATGCTGCTTCAGAAATGGGGTAGGTAAAAATCATTTAAAAATAAAATAAAATGATTGTGTTTTATTGTCAGTCGGTTATATGGTTGTATTGTATATTGGTGTTTACTGTTGACTGGGTTTATTATGGCACTAGGTCAGCAAAAGCTTTATTTTGTGGGCATCAGCTTTTCCTGCTTTGAAAGGGAGGGTTGGGAATGAAGGAGGCATTGTAGTCTAACAGGATTGATGTTGGTGCTTAAGCACAAGACAGTGACAGAGGAAACTAGAATGGAATCCAAAAATTATAAAGACCGATAATAAATGATATCCTTATTTTTTTGGGGGGAGAACAAAGCGACAAACAGATTGTTTAATTTTAGTATAAGCTTATGCAAGTTTGATGCAGATTTTCACGTTGGATCTTTATGCTGAGTTTGATAAAATTGCAAATGCTTCCTTCATGTTTGGTATTTCAGTTTTATGATTGAATGTTTTATATTTTGTATATGTTATCGTGCTTTAAATGTCTGCATGGCTGCTGGGTGGTATTTTTTTATTTACTGCATCCTGACTCTTGAACACTGCGTAAGAGCTAAATTGCTGCAGTGCTGACTTAAAAATATTTGGGAATCTTTGGTTCATTGTGCTATAATGGAAAGTCTTCCGTCCCATGTTATTTGAAATGAAATTAGGCTTTGCTCGTCAAAGTAAATTGTATCATGAAGTTTATTTTAAGGATGAGAAAAACGAATGTTGTAATTTCTTTTGTATCAGAAGCACAATAGCTCAGCTGAAATCTGCAATTTCAATTGCATGCTCAAAGAAATCTTGTTAAATTATTTATGAACTGTCATTTAAAGCAAATAGGATTTTCCTCACTGCACGTCAGCAACAACACACAACACTATAATCTGGTTGCCGTGTGCACCCATGCATGAGTGCCATAAACCTTTCCTCCCAGACATTTTAGGATAGCAATTATATTTTAAGATGGAGAATGTTTATGTGCACCTATAAAGGAATGTAAAGATATTGTATAGGTTGATTACAGAAAATAATTATAACATTTTGTTTGCTGAAGCCATTCGAGGTTAAATTTTGTATTTCTAACCTTTCATATTATATAATTTCATTCAATTTTTGTTTAAGAGATCAGCCAAAATGTATCCGCTGTGATTTGAAAGGTTTGCTATTCATGAGAATCCCAGTTTATTATGGTTGGATTTGTGATTTGGAAATACTGAAAAAAAAGGTTCTTTGCATTTTTTAAAATAAAATAGTCCGCAGAAGGCATTAAAGCACTCCAGATTATATTAATTTGTTCTGTCAAAGATGGTCTACGGCCCTGAGTTAATTGGGGATTGTCTCATTCATAATCTTGCACTAATATTTGCCATGCTCCCAAAGGACATGCTTAAATAATATAATTTTGTGAGACATGCCCCACAGCAAGGTACTGTAAATAAAAGAAGAAGAATTACTAGGTATTCTTCAAGTATATGTTTTTGAAGGAGAGACAAATATTGGCCAGGGTACCATGGAGAACTCCTTTGCTTCTCCACAAACTCCCATCTGAAGGAGAAGATGTGGCCTTAGTTTATGGTGTCACCTGAAAGATAGGGCATTCACTGGAGTTGAACTTCAATCCTGTTTTTCCACTTAATGGAACTGGGCTTCATGTTGTCCAAGAGGAAGAATTGTGTTAGATTTTTTGATTTAGAATTTTGCTTTAGAATGTACATTCCTTGACTACTTGTGAATCGCATGCTAGTTCTACAGTTAAAATTATTCACTTTCAATCTTCAGTATAATTTAAGTGCTATTTTTTATCAGTTGTACTAGTATTGAGACCATTATGTAAATCAAATTATATACAAAGAAGGTGGAAAAGGCTTTTAAGGATGATGGTATATTGATGTAGATTGCTCATCATTCGTATAGAGAGAAAATAACATTTTGATATGCTATTCAAACATTAATGGTGCAGAAGTAGAGAAGGTCAAAAACTTCAAGGTCTTAGGAATAAATATCACCAGCAATTTGTCCTGGACCAGCCACATCAAAGTTATGGCCATGAAAGTATACCAACATCTCAACTTCCTTAAGAGGCTTAAGAAGTTCAGTATGTCCCCAACAACCTTCACCAACTTCTGCCGATGCAGCGTAGATAGCATTTTATCAAGGTGCATTACAGCATGGTTTCAGAACAGCTCGATCCATGACCGCAAGAAATTGCAGAGAGTTGTGGACATAGTCCAGACTATCACACAAACAAACCTCCCTTCCATTGACTCCATCTACACTTCATGCTGCTTTGGCAAGGCCACCAGCATAATCAAGGAACACTCACCCTGGTCTCTCCCTCTTCTCCCTTCTCCCAATGGGCAAGAGGTACAGAAGTTTGAAAACACACACCTCCATGTTCAGGGACAGTTTCATCCCGGCTGTTATCAGGCAACTGAACTGTCCTCTCACCAGCTAGAGTGTGGTCTTGACCTCCCAACTACTTCATTGGTGACTTTTGAATTATCTTTATTCAAATTTTATCTTATATTCAATGTAGAACCCGTTATTATTTATATGTGCGCTGTGGACGGCTTGATTATAATCATGTATTGTCTTTGCTTTGACTGGAAAGCACGCAACAAAAAGGATTTCACTGTACCTCGGTACATGTGACAATAATAAATTAAACTAAATTAATAATAAACTGAACTCAGACAGCTGATTAAATTCTTTTCTAACAATGGTTTATAAGGAACTTGTTCCATTTTCACTTTTTTCAGCTTTATTTCAACTTTTTAGCATTTGCAGATTTTCTTTTTGGTGTCTATTGAAATATTGAATAATTTTGATATTTAGACCGAGCCAAATCATTTTGCAGTAGCTCATCTTTCATTTGTTATTATCAATTACAAGTAATTCTCCACAGAAAACCTCTATCAGATATCAAAGTCTAAAAAGATATTAGAAAGCACGAATAGAAGATTGTTTTTAGGTGTTTCCTTTTGAATCTCATCAGAATCATTTTGATCTTATTGATAAATAATTGAAATGTTATGCGCAACATATATTGACAATAGAAAATTGTATTGAATGCATTTCTTAAAGGAATATTGTAAAAGACAATGAATAATAGCCCATTACTTTTTGATTACCTCAGTATGTTATTGTCAACTTAACATGATAGATCATATTATTGAATCTCTCCTACTGATACTCATCTGCTCTAGATATCTTTGGGCTCATTTGGTGCATAAGAATGTTTGCCACAAAAGTAATTATAGTCTCTACTATTGTGTGAATACTGCAATTTAGCACCTCGGAAATAACTTTACGGATTTTGGGTTGATTACAAGGTGTTTCAATATCTAATCAGCATGATAGTTTCTTATTTTTATTTAATTTGCAATACATTCAGTGGTTTGAGTGATTCATTTTGAGGGCTCTTGTCATGTTCATGATTCATGTTGCAATCATTGACGAAAACACAGGAGCTTTTTTTGAGTGATAAACTGTACAAAGGAGGCTTCATTTAAGAATTCCAGTAGCAATCTAAAATGTCTAACTAATGAATGTGATATTGATCTTTCATGACCTTTTATTGAAATTACAGTAATTGGGTCACAATTTTAGTGATCATGTGTTTCTATTTTTGGCAATATAATTGCTTGATTGTCAGTATGTTAAAAATATTTTTTCTTAATTTTGAGCGTTATTTAAGACGAATTTGAAATATTGCAAATGAACCAGCAGAAGAACTATATTTAAAATTGTAAATTTGTAAATTGCACCACATTTTCCTGGATGTATGGTTTGGAGATATTTAGTTATGAGGTGGATTGCAGCAAGTTATAAGCTACATTTGTATACTTGCATAAAATCCTGACAACTTGCAAATGTTATACAGCCTTCACAGAATGACCTAAAAAAATTAGCCTTAGTTGCAGCCAAAATATACAAAGTGATCAAACTCATCTCGGCACGGTGGCAGCGCCAGAGACCCGGGTTCAATCCTGACTACGGGTGCTTGTCTGTTCGGAGTTTGTATATTCACCCCATAACCTGCATGGGTTTTCTCCAATATCTTAGATTTCCTCCCACACTAAAGACATACAGGTTTGTAGGTTAATTGACTTGGTATGAATATAAATTGTCCCTAGTGTGTGTAGGATAGTGTTAGCGCGCGAGGATCGCTGGTCGGTATGGACTCGGGCCGAAGGGCCTGTTTCCACCCTGTATCTTTAAACTAAACTAAATCTCCAAATACCTTGATTCTATCTTACCCTTCCTTGTCCAGTCTCTTCCTACCAACATCTAAGACACCACCTCCACTTGTTAGCACGTCTCCACACCCGTAACAACTTCTCTTTTGTCTTGTCTTACTTTCTTCACGTCAGAGGTGTAGCCATGGGCACCTAAATGAACCCCAGCTATGCGTGTCTTTTTGTTGGTTACGTTAAACATCCGCTACTTTGATAAATACATTGGGGCTGTCTCCTGCACTCATGCAGAACTTTGATTTCATAACTTTACCAATTTCCAACATATCCTCACATTTATTTCAACTATCTCTGGCACCTCTCTCCCCATTGTTCCATCACATGACACTGATATGTACTGCCGTATACTACAAACCCAACGACAGTTACCTTGACTACACCTCCTTCCATCTCCATCTTGCAGGGTGCCATCCCTTCCTTTCAATTTCTCTGTCTCCACCGCATCTGCTCCCAAGGTAAGGCTTTCCACTCTAGGACATTGCCTTCAGTAAACTGGCTTTTCCCCCCCTTTCTATTTTGGATGGAGCTCTCACCAGTGTCTTCTCTCTGTTTATATTTCTGCTTTCCTCTCCCTCAGCATCTCATATTCCACTTGGGTAGCTTACAACCCGTGCATTGAAGCATTGTGCATTGAATTCTCCAATTTCAAGTAATGTGATGCACACTTTACTTCCATCATCCCAGTCATCCTGTTCGTTTCCCCTCCTTCGTATGCTTATTTCAAATTTCCAAGACCCACATTTCCCTTTTAACCCCCCCTTCCCCTCCCCATCTCTTTTCACCCATTTCATTCCTCTTTCCTTTTCTCACACCCCTTTGTCCCCTTTTTACCTCTATCTGTAGTCACTTATTCCACCCATTTGCCAATCACCTCTTTCATATTCCCTCAGCTGTATCTAGCTATCACTTGCCAGGCCTTGCTCCCTGCCCCGTCTCAATTTTCCAACATTCACCCGCCCCCCCCCCCCCCCCCACTCCAATCAGTCCGATGAAGAGTCCTAACCGTAAACACTGCTTGCCCATTTTCTTCCTCAGATGTTGTCTGACCCACTGAGATCCTCCTGCACATAAAACTATAACTATTTATTAAGAGTAGTAATTTGTAAAGGCCAGTAGGCATGTTTGCTTATTCTTCGGTGTTGGGGGATGGAATGCCAGTGAAATAATTGATCTACATGAATGCATTTAATATTCTAAACAAAGACTTCTTATGCCATTGCCCCAACACTTGTTTGATTCAGGTTCAGGAACTGCTGGGCCAGTAACTGCCCCATGCCATTCAAGCCAGTTGAGTCATTGAAGCCACCATTTTTCCTGCTTTGGCTTTGAGCCCTGATATGGGTCCATGCAAACCAATTCCACTACTTGCTTTCCCCCCAGAGTGCCATGGGTGCCCCCCTTCCTCCACTCCAGCTGCTTGTATGAGAGAGAAAGAGACTGCTGTATAGTCTAAATCTAGGGGGCTAATCTTCCTGTACATCAGCCATTTGGTATTACGTGCTAAAGTCCAGACTGTGATCAGGTGGCATGCTGCCTAACAAAGCTCCTGGTGGGTCCCTTTGGCACTACTCTCCACAGTCAGAAAGATTCACCCTGATTTTAGTTTGTGCATGTTTCTCTATCATATGCAGTGTCACAGATCTGTCGTATGCATCTGTAATCTTTATATTCTGCTATGTGTTCTGTATACTACTGGAAAATGTTGAAGACAAATCTTCAGGACTGGCAGCTTCAATCATTTGGAGAGATCATCATAAATTATACGGCACAATACAGCCATCTTTGCCTAATAGAACCAACTTTACAATACATTACGTGTAAGAAGGAACTGCAGATGTGGGTTTAAACCGAAGATAGACACAATAAGCTGGAGTAACTCAGCGGGACAGGCAGCATCTCTGGAGAGAAGGAATGGGTGACGTTTCGGGTCGAGACCCTTCTTCAGACAATACATTACCCCTCAGACAAATTTGATACATTTATTATTGTGTGATTGGAAAAGAAATGGGGTAGGGAACAATGCCACTGTTTCCAATTCTTTCATATAATAGATCTCTTACCTCCTAATAACGGAAATAGCATTTTTATTGGAATAGTAGGTAAAGTAATGAAGCACCAGAAAGCTATCCATGCTATTGAGCAGGAAGGAACAGTAATGAATAAAGGCAGTTTGCAGTGTACTCTTAGTGGAACTATGCAACCCAGAAGATATTAGTATTTGGTGTATATTAGCAACATTTGGAATGACATAATAGCACAATGACAGGAAAAAGATAAAGTTGTAATTACATTTCTGGCACATTGTTATGATATTCTGAAACTCCCGTTCTTCTCAGAGTCATTTCTTGCCCCTCACTGAAAAATTATGGACTGTTCAGTCGTTGGGTTGAGAACTGTGTCAGCCTGGTTGCTCTTGCAATGCACATAAGGCATTAACCAAAAATCAGCATTGTAGCTTGTTTGTACAAACAATTCCAAATTGCTTGCACAAATCAAAAGCTGTGATACTCAATAATTCTTGTATAGTTCCCACATTCCCCTTTAACCCACCTGGGCCCCTGTTCTCTAGTCATTGAATTCGGTGTTGAAGGAAGTAAGTATGTCATGTTCATCTGATAGTGGCCTCTTAAAATTGTGTACACCCCATTTAAAATCCCTTTAGACATTTCTTTTGCAAGGACAATAGCTTTGCCAATCTCTCCTTCAAATAATTTTGCAGCCTTGGCTGCAAATTAAAGTCACAGCTATACATGTTGTGTGGTGACCTTTATGTAGTTCTAGTATTGCCTTCCAAAGGTGTCTCTTTAACATAGAAACATAGAAAATAGGTACAGAAGTAGGCCATTCGGCCCTTCGAGCCAGCACCACCATTCAATATGACCATGGCGGATCATCCAAAATCAGTACCCTGTTCCTGCTTTTTCCCCATATCACTTAGCCCATACCTTTAGCCCTAAGAGCGAAATCTAACTCTCTCTTGAAAACATCCAGTAAATTGGTCTCCACTGCCTTCTGTGGCAGAGATTTCCACAGATTCACAACTCTCTGGGTGAAAACGTTTTTCCTCATCTAAGTCCTAAATGGCCAACCCCTTATTCTTAAACTTTGACCCCTGGTTCTGGACTCCCCCAACATCGGGAACATTTTTCCTGCATCTAGCCTATCCATGTCTTTAAGAATATTATATGTTTCTATAAGATATCCTCTCATCCTTCTAAATTCCAGTAAATACAAGCCCAGTCGACCCATTCTTTCATCATATGTCAGTCCCGCCATCCCTGGAATGAACCTGGTGAACCTACGCTGCATTTCCCCCAATAGCAATAATGGCTTGTGTAGTGATTAGCTACTTGAGAGTTTTTGGTGCTGTACTCATCCAGGTAAGTGCAGAGCAATCCACGCTCCTGGTTTATGTCGTATAAATGGTAGAAAGGCTTTGGGGTATCATGAGGTGATTCCGTCACCGCAGAATATTCAGTCACTTGTTCTTGCAGCCATGGGATTCTTGTGGCTCTGGCTGTTGGTGAACCCTTTAGCTGTTGATGTTGAATGTCCAAAGTAAGTGGTAAGATTTTCTCCTCTTGGAGATGGTCATTGCTTAGCACTTTGGTGGGAAATCTGCCCAAATTGAATCTTATCCAGTTCTTGCTGAATGTAGGCATGGGTTATGGAGAATATACGTGTGCAGGAGAAAATAGGAACAAGTAAAGTGTATTCATAGACAACAATTTGGAGCTCACTAATTTAAGATGGCATCAAAATTGGTGGTGTAGTGGGCAGTGAAGGTGGTTATCTAAGGTTACAAGGGAATGACAGATCGTGGAGAAGTACATTGATGCATTATGGAAGTTAAACCAGAGCCGGACGTGCTCAGTAATGGTAAAGTCGTGTGGAAAGTTGTTGAACTGAGGAGCCTTTGGGTACAAGTACACAGTTTGTTGAAAATATGAGCACAGGTAGACAGGGTAGTAAGGAAGGCAAACGGAAAACTTGTCTTTGTCCAAGAAAGCAATGAGTACAGGAGTTGGGACATCATGTTGCAATTATACAAAACATTGGTTAGGCTGTTTTTGACGCATGGTGTGCAATTCCCAGTTTAGGAAGGACGTGATTAAGCTGGAGAAGGTGCACGAGAATGTTGCTTGGATTGGATGTTTTGATTTATCAGGAGAGATTGGATCGGTTATTTTCTGCAAGAGCGGCTGAGAGGTGACGGGATAGAGGCATATAAAATTAGAGGTGGCATAAATAAAGTAGATAGTCATTTTCTATGTCCCCATGGTCTCAAACTAGGGAGTGTAGTTTAAGGTGAGAGGAAGGAGGTTAAAAAAATCTGAGGGGCGTTATTTACACCAAAGATAGTGCCAGAGGAGGTTCTGGAGGTAGGAACATTACTGACATTTAAAAGGCCTCTTGACAGATACTTGAAAAAGCAGGACAAGCTTGAGGGATAGTATTTCATCCAAAATCTGGGCATTTTGCAGCCTTCTGTTTTAGAACTGGCCATATCCGCTCTGAGTCATTCATCTGTCATATTAATTCTGTTTCTTGCTCTTCTTTAGCAAATACTGATATGATTGGTAGAAACAAGGAATATGCAGATGCTGGTTTACAAATAAAGATACAAAATGCTGGAGTAACTGAGCAGGTCAGGCAGCATCTCTGGAAAACATGAATAGGTGATGATTTGAGTCGGAACACTTCTTTCAGATTTGAGAACCTCCAGACCCAATTAATGGGACAGTTAATAGAAGTGTCTTGAGGACAGTCAGTATTATGGTCGAGGATATGCTGAATGTCTTGGGGTGTGAGAAGGTGGAAAGATCTCCCGGTCCAGCTCAGATATATCCAAGGACACTGTGATGAAGCTAGAGAATAATTTGCAGTCTTAGATATACGAATCATCTATAGATATAGGTGAGGTGCCAGACGACTGAAGGGTGGCCCATTTTTTGTCTATGTAGGAAGGGTTGGAAGGAAAAGCATGGGAACTCTAGACCAGTGAACCTAATGGTCTGTGGTAAGCAAGTTACTGGAGAGCACTCTGTGGGATATGATCTGTATGCGTTTGGATAGACTGGGTGATTAGGGATAGTCATCATTGTGTTGTACATGGGAGATTGTGTTTCACAAATCTGATCAACTATTTTGAGAAAGTTATTAAAAAGGTTGATGAGGGCAAAGCCGTAAATGTTGTCTATACCTACACAGTGAATGGCAGGGCTCTGGGGAGTGTGGTGGAGCAGAGGGATCTAGGAGTTCAGGTACATAGTTCCTTGAAAGTGGCATCATGGGTAAATGGGGTGGTCAAGAAGGCATTCGGCGCATTGAGTTTAGAAGCTGGGAGATTATGTTACAGTTGTACAAGACATTGGTGAGGACACATTTGGAGTATTGTATTCAGTTTTGGTTAACCTGTTATAGGAAACGTTAAGCTGGAAAGGATGCAGAGAAGATGCTGCTAGGACTCAAGGGCCTGAGCTATAGGGGGAAGTTGAGTAGGTTACGACTTTATTCTTTGGAGCACAGGAGCATTGAGGGTGATCATATAGATGCGCATACGATCATGAGAGGAATAGATAGGGTAAATATAAGTGGTCTTTTACCCAGGGTAGGGGGATCCAGAGGATATAGGTTTAGGGTAAGAATTAATAGGAACCTGAGGGCAATCTTTTTTCATAAAGGGTGGTGGGTATATGGAACGAGCTGCCAGAAAAGGTAATTGAGGCAGGTACTATCGTAACGTTTAAAAGACATTTGGACAGGTACATATATAGGAATCAAGGGACATAGGGAGAAGGCAGGCACAGGTTACTGATTGTGGATGATCAGCCATGATCACAATGAATGGCGATGCTGGCTCGAGGGGCCAAATGCCCTTCTCCTACACCTATTTTCTATGTTTCTATATGTTTAGAACGATATTGGCCAAACGCAGGGACTAGTGCAGATGGGAATGTTGGGCTGGAGGGCCTATTTCCAATTGTATGACTCTGAAGGGTTTTGACCTGAAATGTCACCTATCCATGCTCTCTGGAGGTACTGCCTGACCCGCTGAATTACTCCAGCACTTTGACTTTCTTTACTGATCTGCTTGGCCTGTCTGATTGTCCTGCAGTTCACAACATTTTATACTTAATCTTCATTACTGTTCTCCAACCAGAGCCACAACCCAGAGAGTTGTGAATTTGTGGAATTCTCTGCCACAGAAGGCAGTGGAGGCCAATTCATTGAATGAATTTAAAAGAGAGTTAGATAGAGCTCTTGGGGCTAGCGGAATCAAGGGGTTTGGGGAGAAGGCAGGCACGGGTTACTGATTGTGGATGATCAGCCATGATTACAATGAATGGCGGTGCTGGCTCAAAGGGCCGAATGGCCTCCTGCACCTATTTTCTATGTTTCTAACCCATTGGCCACTGTTTTTCCCAATACTTACTTCCTTTCATAATATGAAAGTCCTGCAGGGGGGCCTATTCCTGTGGCACCTATTTATTACAATATACACTGTAACTCAGTTTGAAATACCTTATATTTGTTCTCTTTAGGATATTTTTTTCTTTTCAACAGTCTTGCTCTAAGCTTTCTGTCTGTTCTTGGTTGATTTTTTTGTGGTAAAATATTTCATCGCACCTACACTCTTGCTAAATTATTTAGAAATTACCCAGGATACTAGTTTACCCTTGAGGACATTGGGTCCAGTTCTGTTGAGCTGCAGCCCATTCATCTTGTAAAGGCCCCTCTGGTGCAAGAGGACATCAAATCCCCCGTGATTTGAAGTCAATAGCATTTCACTCGTCTTGTGTTAACCAGCTTCTTGTACTCATTCACCCATAGTACAGAAAGTGCTCCAGATATTTCTATCTTTGATGTTCTGCTTTTATCTTCTTGGTTACACATAAAGAGATTCAATTCAATTCTAAAAGTAGCGTTGTTATAGTAAATAAACCTGTATTCTAATTTTGTGTACATGCCATTATATTGGGTGTGATTTCAATATTTGGTTGAAGAATACCTAAATGTTTGTAAGGATGATTTTCCAAGTTAAACTTGATTTGGTATGGTTTTATTGTGTCTGTTTAAAACACCAAGCTACAATTTAACGTTTGAAAAAAAATTATACAACAGTGCTCCTTAATCAATATATGGCAAGTACTCTGAATGGATTACAATTATAAACGTAGAAATCAGTAGTTTTTTAAGAGGCACAACACCAATTCAATTGCATTTTTTAAAATGCGATGTTCTAATGCTGGAATTTGATATATTTTTTAAACAGGTCACCATCTCATTCAGGATGGCTGCATCATCAGCTTCATATGATCAGCTCTTGAAGCAAGTAGAAGCACTTAAAATGGAGAATTCAAATCTGCGACAAGAATTAGAAGACAACTCAAACCATTTGACACAACTAGAGACAGAGGCATCCAACATGAAGGTACATTTCAAGTTTTGCACGACTAAATATTACTTAACACCTTGCTCAGAGGTTTACTTAATATTTGGCATATGCCATAACCATTGGTTGACCAAAGGTTGTGCAGTTCAATGTGACCAGATTCATATGCATTTGGTAGTTAGATATTGAGAGCTACCTTCGTTGCAGCAATTATGAATCTGTTAGAATCTATTTATTTCCTGGTATCCAAAATATTGTCATGCTGGTACGGTTAATGTTGCAAGATGAGTCCACGGTTGAAAATAGGCACATGGTGGGAGAAAGTTACATGGGCATAAATTTAGACAGATTGGTTAGTAAGTTTGCAGATTGGTTAGTAAGTTTCCTGGTTGAGAGCACTTTCCACGTAATGATAGCGGGTCTCGTCGACCGTTACACCGCGGATGTGGAACTGCGACTCGGCCTGATGGAACCATACCCCCGGCTGCGAGGTCCAATAGGTAGGCAGCTTCAGGGTGACCGCGTTGAGTTCGGCCTCGTAGGCAGCAGCGGCGGGTTGAGCGCAGTGCATTTTTCCAGAAATTTTTCCAGGATTACATTCCTGGTCGGGATTACACTCCTGGTCGCAGGGGTCCAGCCAAGAATTAGTCGGAACACCGAACTCCTCCCTCCAGAGCCGAGGGTTCGCTCTGCCCGTGGCCTACCACCGGGTGCTGCCGCAGTAGCATTTTTTAGCTTTTTAAAAACCTTATGCTAAATTTTGTTGGCTCGCATATTGTAAATCGATTTGGGATTCATTCCTATGCGATGATCTGTTCGTTAGTATGTATATATGCTTTCTGTGGCAAACAATGAGGCCAGTTAATTTTTCATTTATAGTCATTATTGCGCTTCGAGGACTTGTTAACATGAATACAAATCATGGTGGCGCACAAGTACTTTAATTGTCTTTTTATTTTCATTGTGTAAATGGTTACTTAAAAGTGACTTGAAGTTACTTAAAGGTCACTTAAAATAAGGGGTAAGCCATTTTGAACGGATATAAGGAAAATCTTTTTCACACAGAGGGTTGTGAATCTGTGGAATTCTCTGCTTCAGAAGGCAGTGGATGCCAATTCTCTGGATGCTTTCAAGAGAGAGTTAGGTAGAGCTCCAGGGGATATTGCGGGAAGGCAGGAGCGGGGTACTGAGTATGGATGATCAGCCATGATCATATTGAATGGTGGTGCTGGATAGAAGGGCTGAATGACCTACTGCACCTATTTTCTATTGTCTGTTGAAAAACATCCCATTTAAATTGATTTTGCTTTTGTTAAAATTAATTTAAAAACCATTTTGGAAAATGTGAACACTATGAAATTTGTTTAGTAGTAGTTGCCAAAAGGTTATCTGACTATGATTTTTGTCTAATTAGTTTTTGGTATTATAATTATAGTATGTCATTAATTCTAATTAATTATTTAACAATAATTGATGACTAAGTATGAACCAGTGGTGGACAAAAATGCTGGAGAAACTCAGCGGGTGTGGCAGCATCTATGGAGAGCAGGAATAGGCGACGTTTTGGGTCGAGACCCTTCCTCAGACTGAAACGTCGACCCGAATCATCGCCTATTCCTTCTCTCCATAGATGCTGCCTCACCCGCTGAGTTCCTCCAGCATTTTTGACTACCGTTAATTTTTCCAGCATCTGCAGTTCTTTCTTAAACAAGTATGAATCAGTAATGAGGCAGCAAGTCGGTGAAATGTTAGTGGTTTTGATTGAGATGAATATGATTCATGGAATTTCCTTTCCCAAGTATAAATTGGCCGTCTGAGGAAAATAGCTGATTACTTTTATTCCCGCACATCGCACCTTCTGTTGTATCAGAAATAAATGGAGTGCATAAGATTTTCTGATGGTAACTTTATTATTCATTTATAATGTTAATATTTATTTCCTTTTTGGCTGGGATAAGCAAATGTGAATCTTAAATGAAAATTTATTGAGTAAAACAGTGGTAAATGTTGTTATAGAATTTATTCAATATTTAAAAATGATGTTTATTATACAAATATCAATGAATTGGTAATTGTATGCTCAGCTGGTATTAGTTTGAAGTTAGAACTGCATATTTCCTGTTTTACCAAAGCTTGGCATGAACTTAGTGGAGCTCAGGGAGAGAGCATCCCTGTTTCAAATTTTCCACTTGCTACTTTTAATTACTGTACAGAAATATATGTCTATCGTATATTTTCATTCTTTTGCCTTTCTTTATGAAGTATCTTCAAATGTACTACATTAAAGGATCTATCTAAATTAATTTTGCAAATCTTTATAAATTTAAGCTGCTTGAATGAACTTTATTCTTGTTAGCATTCTTTCCCGCTGATTTCCCTCAATCTTTCTCTCTGCCCCTTCTCTTTTTATCTGGGCTTTGCGGGTCGAAAATGTAAATTGAACAACAGCTGTTAGTGGCAAGCATTAAGAGTGATTCTAATATTAAAAGATAAATTCTGTTGACTGTTAGGGTTTGCAGCTGAAATAGTTTGATGGCAGTGGTGTATTACCAGAAAACAGGTGAAAGCCCTAACTAAATTGTTTGTAAATAATTTCTAAAATTCAAAAACAAGTGCCACCCATCGTAGAAAAACTTACACCACATGCAATCAGTGTTGCCCTTTGTACTTCCCCTCATTGCTGATGAACATTGACTTCATCAGTAATGCAACATTTTCTTTGGGTTGTTGAAATCTGGAACACACTCTCGAAGGAGGTGGAGGCTGGGTATTCTCACAACATTTAAGAAATATTTAGACGACAATCTATAGGGCCATGGCATAGAAAACTGCAAGCCAAATTCTGGTTAATGGTTTAGTACAGATAAGTATGTGATGGCTTGCACTGATGCTTAGTGAGATCCAATTGAAAGGCCTGCATTGATGTGGTGGTCCAAAGAGCACATTTCCTTGCTATAAGATTATGACTCTCTGCTTGTTACTGGTGTGCCAATTATTAAATGGAATGTGTGTTTTATTGAAATATTATTAAGTGCCTGAGTAGACTTGGTATTGTAGGTGTCACGGTATGTGCCATGATGTGCAATAGTTGCCGTTGTAAACAATTTTTTTAAGATGTTACCGCAAAACAGTCTCTTGTAAGGAAGCTATCCTTTCTTAATTTCACCATCTCTGCTCAATCTGTTCTTAAGATGAGGCCACCATTTCTTGAACCTGTGAAATTTGTTCCTTTCAGAAACATGGCAGACCCTCTGCAATAGTTGATGGATCCTTTGCACGTATATCCTACATTTCTTGCATGTCTACTCTGATTTACCCTTCTCTGGGCAGAACAGCAATTGGGTTCGCTTGAACCACATTTTTCATTCCATCTGCTTCTGCATTGAACACCTCATCCTCCACCATTTCATTTAGCTTTAACACCAGTCACATCTTCTCTTCTCACTCCTCCATTTCTGCTTTCTGCAGGGACAGCTATCTTTGTGACATCCTGATCGGCTAATGCCCCCCCCCCCCCCCCACACACCTCTCCCATGCCCTGACACTTACCATTATTGCAGACATAGCATCTTCCCTTTCAACTCCTACGTTCTCACCATTCAGAAGTCTAAACATCCCTCCGATTGAAGCAGAGGTTAGCCCACACTTGATCTACTGATCTACTGCATTCAGTTTTTGTGATGTGGCCTTCTGTACAGGCAAAACTAAATGTAGATTGGGTGATTATTTTGCCGGGCATCTGCACTCTATCAGCAACGGCCATCTCAAGCCTTCAGGTGGCATATCATTTTAACTTTCCTTCCCACTCCCACATCGACCTTCCTATCCCCGGCCTTCTCCACTGCTACACAGGCCAAACAGAATCTTGTATTCCATTTGGGTAGTTCACAACCCTTGAATTTTCCATTTTTAGGTAACCCACACCTTGTGGGTTGCTCACCTCCCACACCTACTCACGTATGCACCTAATTTTCTTGACCTTTGCTCATCTTTCCCATCTCCTCCCCTGATCTGCTTTTATGTATCATTCTATCTGGCTCTACTATTAACTATCAGACTTTATCTCCCAATCCTTCCAGGTTCCATCAACCTTTCATCTCCTCTCCATCTGTTCTCAGTGATTGCCAACCAGTCTCTGTCCCACTATCTTGTACCCCATCTAGTACCACCTATCAGCAACTAGCCTTTGTCCCACTCCTGCTTCATAGTCTTTATTGTCAACCTGAAATATCGACTTACGATTTTTGCCTTCACAGATGATGAGTTTTTCCAGAATTTTACTTTTTTGTTGAAGATTCCAGCATCTGCAGTCTATTTTGTCTTCAGTGACTAGGTTGAGTTTGTTTTACTTGGTGTAAAGGGGGTCAAGTGGAGTTTAAATGAGATATACAAAATGGGATTGGCATAGATGGCTACTTGATGGTTGACAAAGTTTTACCATAGCCCTTGGACTTTAGACCTTTTTGAGGCAAAATCATTCTTGTTGCCACATGTAACATGAGAGTGTTTGTTCGTGATATGAACATGATATGATTGTTCATGAGTGACATCAAATTAGGTATGGAGAGGACCCTCAGAAAATCAAATTAAACCACAAAGTGAGAAGGGAAGAAGTCAAACTAAACCACTCAGTGGTTGGAGCTGTACCTTATGCAAAAGATATCACAACATAGCCATGATACAGTCCTATTCAAAATCACAAATAAGTATAATGTGAAAATAGTTGCAAAATTATCTTTGTCTGCACTATCTTCTGCGTCGGCTAACTGTGTGGGGTTATTCATTTGAAATTTCAGAGGAAGTAAAAATGATGGAAATGTCAATGAACTATCTGCATCTGTGCTAACAGCATCTGTGGAGAGAAAGAAACAGATTAACCTCTCTGAAGAAGGGTCTCGACCCGAAACGTCGCCTATTTCCTTCGCTCCATAGATGCTGCCTCACCCACTGAGTTTCTCCAGCATTTTTGTCAACCTCTCAGATTGATGACCTTTCAGCAGTACTGAGAAGTTAGAAATCAAAAGGTTTTAAATTGAGATGGAGGAAGGGTGGAGAGAAATGGACTGTCTGATAGGCGTGTTGAACAGCACATGTACTGGTAGTGAAGGCTTGCCAAATGCAGCCAATCTGTCTGCAAGAGACAAATTGAAGGAGATTAATGAAATCAGGTGGAGAGAGGGATACAAACAATGCTGGAACAATGAAGGGCACTGCAGGTGCTGAAATCTGAAATAAAATATGGAAAATGCTCAGCAGGTAAGGAAAAATTGTGGAGAGAAAAAAATAGCTGATAAACTTTCTTCAAAACTGGCCAGTTCTGTTAAAATTAGAAAGGCTGTTTAAGTGCAATATTTGCACTCTGCTTATCCAAAATAAAGCTAAAGCCCTATCATCAAAGTTTATTTTTGATGGCATTGCTGTTGCCGAAGTCATCACAAAGATCATCTTGATGGGATGGTTGGAGGTGTGTATATGCAATGGGAGATGGCTTTGCTATTGACAAGGATCAGTATTATGAACAGTATGGCTGCAAGGTTGAGTGCAATGTAGAAAGTGATGCCATCAAAAATATTCCATTCAGAGTGACGAATGAGTACCATATCAAACTTCAGATGAAAGAATAATCTTTGCACTACTGAATTGTTTCTGTGTGGTTCAGTATTTACATGGAAGTGTGAACATGTTTACATCTGTTTTTTGGAAGTTGTTTAATGGGTCTTCCATATTTATTTGATTATTTTGTAATGTACTACTTAATTTTTCCTGTTGAGAGTTCTCCTTCCATAGGATAATGTAGTGCACCCATGCCCATGAAATCAGTCTGAAGAAGGGTCTCGACCTGAAACATCACCCATTCCTTCTCTCCAGAGATGCTGCCTGTCCCGCTGAGTTACTCCAGCATTTTATCTACCTTCGATTTAAACCAGCATCTGCATCTTTCCTACCCATGAAATTTAGAATGGTTAATGAATTATAACTGTATGTATGCATTTGTTACTTTTAATTAGTGAGCATCATGTAGTCAGGCCATTCAGCTCATTCAACCAACATTTGTAGTTCCTTGATATTACAGCTCATTCAGTTCATGTCTGTCTGCCTTCACATAGCAGATATATCTAATCTTATTTGCCCAACCTGTTCCTAATTTTTACTTTTCTATTCAACATTGACTGTTGCTGTCACAACTACTAACACTTCAATTCCACAGCTTGGCTCTAATTAGTTCAGCTTCATTTTAATTATTTTATTGTGCTCTCTAAATCCCTTAATGTAATCGAGTTTGCAAGGACAAATCAATCTTGGTATTCAGTTGTTGGAAATTGTCATCCTCTCGCAACTCTGTCCTTCTTAGAGAGTGTAGCAAGCTAAAATAATACAATAACTAGTCTATAAAAATAAAAGCGAGAGAACAGATCCAGGCAAAGGGTCTTTTTGGATCAGAAAAGTTATCTCTTTTCCCTTTGTACAGATGCTACTTTGATAAAGTTCACTTCTTAATACTGAATTAACATGGAATTTTCATAAACGAAAATGGGCATCACAATTAGGTTTTGAAATTGTAAGGTGTATCTCCATTGTTTTCCCTCCTTACCAGCATGCTTAAGGGAGTGTATATAATATAAAAGAACGGGGAGAAAAACATCAGTTACACAAACTTTTCCGAGGGGTGAGCCAGTGGCCCGTCAAAGTCAATGGCTCAGCCCTCTCGTTTCCAAAAATCTCGTTGCGCGGCAGAGGCGTCCCTCTGTATTAACTTTACATCACCCATGTCTTGGCAAGGCCATTCTGTCTACTAGAATCTTTGGTTCTGTGGGAACAATGTGCAGAATTTGGTGCCTTGGCAGCGGCAAGGGACGACAGTAATATCCTGTCTCAATGATGCTCTGTGTTGTTTAACTCTCTCACTGATGGTCTCAATTACTGCTCCTCCTACCCCATTTCTATAAACAGGGTCACCATGCCAGACAAGGTTCCCCAAGGTTATTTCATTTTGGCGCCTTTTTTTCCTTTTTTTTTGTTACCAATTGTCGCTTAATTTGAGACTCAAGCAGGCCTTTTCTTTTTCGGCCTTTTCCTGTTGTTTTATCATGCCAATTACATTCTGCTTGTAACACATCCCAATTCTTAGGTATACCATCCTCTTTCATCTTTTCTGTCTTTTTAACAGTTTCTACATTCCATGTTCCTTCGACTGGCCAGGATTCATCTCCCAAATGTTTGGTTAGCTTATAACTTAATATTCTATAGTCTTTGTTACTTTTAGGATTCAAATAACACATATGTTGGACGGGCGTTCCCCATCACTTTTATCCAGATTATTCCTCTCTCTCAGCCCGGCTACTTTGTGAGCGACAATTTTTTTTAGTTTGCTCTATCCAATTGCCAACTACTTTTCTCAGTAGCAAAATACCTTACCGACTACTCTCCTAGTAAGTAGCAAAACCTATTACCAACTACTTTCCTAGTAGCAAAAATATATTAATTTACGACAAACCTTTTTAGTTTGCTCTATCCAATTGCCAACTACTTTCCCAGTAGCAAAATCTCGTACCAACTACTTTCCTAGTAGCAAAAATTCTCAATACAGTTGGTCTTACCTTCGTTGTCTGGTTCTAAGGATTTCGGCAGGGAACCAGATCAACCTTCTGACGAGGGACCTGAGTTTTCCCGGGAGCTTCTTCGGGAGGTCGGTCTCAAGGGGTCAGACTAGTGCGCTTTTTTATCCCTATCCGATCCCGGTCAAACTGCGGCCTCTTACTCAGTCGTCTGTTGATGGTCCCAGCGAAATCCTGCCGACTACGCCAATGATAAAGTTCACTTCTTAATACAGACAACAACACAAAGGGTTAAAGGTAAACCAAGCCAAGCTTTACTCAGTTCGTCATGACGAGAGTGCCGGGGACCAGTACAGAGAGTATACCAATACACTCAGTATTCTCCGATCAGCCACCCAAAGATACACTGTTTTACACTTTCTTAAAGTCAAGTAAATGCCTTAGTCAATTTTCCAAAAACTACTGCTGAGGAGTATTGCCAAGAAACAACTGCTGACGTCTGTTCCAGTGACTGTTATCGTATCTATTGCGGAGCAGCGATCTATGTACGTCAGTAGTTTTAAAGCTATATAAGCATTTAAGCAAGAATACAGAAATGGTCAAGTATCCCATTATGCAAGGTAACCCTAGCTAATAGCGATTAACTCTTTCAACTTGACTTGCTGACTGCTTACATAATTTTCTGTATTTATTTCAGCAGTCAATACTATTATTTCAGTATTTCATTCAGGGTTTAAAATAAAGAAAGTAAAAGCTGCAAATGGCACGTCAAGCAAAATTTGTAGATTATTCATATTTTTATGCCTTGCCTTTACTGAAGTATAGGGGCAATAAAATATCAAATAGTTTAAATTAATGACAGTTGTGATGTCAATATGGAATTGTTTTAAATGTATCCTAGAAACATGGATTAAGTTGAATCCTTGGACATTGCAGAAAGATACAAAGACCTACTTTATTCAGTGCATAATAGTTTGACAAGTTATATTATGTGATTCTACGTTGCATAATGGCAGCTGTTGTTCTCTAGGATAAAGCAGTAAAGCCGAAGGAAGCTTGCTGAAAAGATTTCTCAACTGTTTTTGGTCATTCACCAGCAGGAACACACCACCAGCGAAACAACATGGAGATGTATGCAAATGGCTTTCCTTTCATTATCCTTTGTTTCTTGACTGGTACCAGTGGCATACTGGAAACTGGGTTTCATTTAGAAATGTTGGATTTTTATTCGATGATGAAAAAATGATGAATCGATTACATTTTCTGCATATTTTTTATCTGCATTGTTTTGTGTGCCACCTGTAATTTACCAAGTGGGAGTATCAGCCTATTATTCCATTCCTTAAATTATTGACATAACAATTCTTATGCTTGTCAGACAATGGGAAATTCACAAAAAATCCATGGTGACTATGTGTGGTAAACAGAATTGAAGAAGCCATATACCTGATTATTTGTTTTAAAGAAATGTTCACAAAAGTTTGAGGTTTACAGCAAATTCTTTTTCATACTATTACATATTTGTTGTGGTATAGCCATTTTCAAATCTGCTTCCAGGTACTTAAAATGTAAGGCATGGCATGCAAAATATTATTTTGCATCATTCATTCCAGGTCATTGTTGAGCAATAAGCAGTATTTAAAAGCTAATTATAATTGTTATGTTGAATATGACAACCAAAGGAATTTTATTTTCATTGTGACACAAATGCATTAACATCAACTGCAGCAGTTTTTCTCTGAAATCACCTTTTATTACAGTACTATTAGTTGAAATTGTGTTACCAGCAAACTCAAAATATATATCTGCCATAATCCACTGCTGTGAGCCACTTTAGGACATTTTCATTTGTTGAAGATTCTATGGTAGTGCAAGTTATGTTTGATTTTTGATGTTCATTTAACTTTGCCTATTTTTGTGCTTTACCTTTTCAATACTTTGCTCACTTTGTGTCAACAGAATTTCAACTCAGCCTAATTTATCAACACCCTTGTCCCCTGAATCCCAAGATTTTGTGGTCAGATTCCATTTCAGGAACATGAACACATAATCTTGAGTCTCGACTGAGGGCCATGTCCTCACAGGTGGATGCACAGGGCACCATTGTATAAAAGCTGCAAAGTTATTTGTGTCCTAGAAACGTTTATTCCCACTGGGGAAAGTCCAGAATCCCTGCATTTCACATGAGTGCTGTTGTGTCATACACAAATTGAAAGGCAGTTTAGAGTCATAGAGTGATACAGCATGGAACCAGGCCCTTTGGTAATATTTACATGAAGAAATTGAAGCTCTCAGTCATTTCCACTCTGGCAACATTTATGTTAATTTGGGCATGTACTCCACCATGCTTCCTGAAGTCGATAACTAACTCCTTCGTCTTGCTCACATTGTGGGAGAGGTTGTTGCCCTGACACCGGCCAACATGCCCCATCTACACTAGCCCCACCTGCTCGTATTGGCTCATATCCCTCTAAACCTGTCCTCAAGAACAGCTGTACTTCAATGGCTGTGAATTTGTTTTAAGGATTTTTCAGTAATCTGAAAGTAGCTAGAAAAAATTGTCTTCTCTATCTGTTGAAATAGAATGTTTTTTATATTAGTACTAAAAAGTTACTAAGAATGCTGGAGCTCACAAATATGCCATGGTCCTTGCATGCCTATTTTCCCCACATTCCAAATGTGTAGGGCTGACTTTGCAGGTTTTTCCCAAAGGCTTAGAAGCCAAACTAACAAGTAATGCAACTATGAAGCCCCCACCCTTGGGTCATCCCTGAAATATCTTGAGAGAATGTAAAACTGGGCCAGATCACAAACAATGACAAGATAAAGTATAGGAACGAGATAGAGAATTTAGTGTTTGGTGTCAGGGCAACAACCTCTCCCATAATGTGAGCAAGACGAAGGAGCTAGTTATCGACTTCAGGAAGCATGGTGGAGTACATGCCCAAATTAACATCAATTTTGCCAGAATGGAAATGATTGAGAGCTTAAATTTCTTCATGTACATATTACCAAGGATCTGCCATGGACCAACCACATTGAAGCATTTTAAGCATTTATATTTTGAAAATGTGAGGAATTAAATAGAAGCCGCATGTCGCTATCATTTACCATGTGTATTTTTTTCTGTATTCAACTGGTTGCACACAACTATAGTAAGCTAATGATGTAAAGTAATAAGCACTTAAAACAATTTTTGCAGTTGAGTACAATGGGCCAGGTAATGCTAGACCTTGTTTGTATGTCTACAGTCCCACTTGTCCAGAGTGCTCACATGCCAGATTTAATGCTCATCTCATGCCAGGCAAATCATGTGAAATAATTTTGAGTGCGATACAAAGCAGTGGCCTGTAAATGCAGTAACCAAGGCCAACATACAGTCAGAGAAAGATTTATTTTGAAAGTCTGTTGAAAGACTGTGATAAGATGGCAACTTTTTTTGGAAAAGGTTGTGAGGAGTGGAGACCAAGATGTTAGAAACAACAGGCTGTTTAGTTCAACCAAGGTGTATTCACAATCATTCTCATTGTAAAAAATATTGTTCTAATGACACTTTAGATTTTGCCATTTTCATGATCAGTGCCATAAAAAGTGTTATTGTTGCTATTATAATCCATTTTGCACTTAATGCCCTGAAATTGACATGTTTCTGATGTAAAAGTGCATTGCCTTTTAATCAATGTGATTATGCTGCTTTCTTCCCACTATAAAGTCTCAACAGCAGTGATTCCAATATTACATTTTGTGGTCTAACCAGGAATTATATCAAAGGATTATTTTGGCTCGTCATTACATCATGGTGTCATGCTTGTAATGATGACATTGAGAATTCTGTTGGTTTTTATTACCCCTGTAGTTGCTGCCATCTAGTACTTTTCTATCTCAGCATTTTAGGTAAGTTTAGAAATCTTCTTATTTCTCAGTATAATATCATGGAATTGTATAACTTTTTAACCGTTGGGTTTTCTTTTAATTTTGCTGTCATGTATCACGCAGGAGGGGGGGGGGGGGAACATCTAAGGTATTGTATTCAATATATGAAAATTTGAATATATGAAATATCAAAAATAATATTAGTTTAGTTTAGAGATACAGCATGGAAACAGGCCCTTCGGCCCACCAGTGCATACCCGCCAGCGATCACCGCTTGTACTAACACTCTTATATACTAGGGACAATCTACAATTTTTATCAAAGCCAATTAACCTACAAACCTGGACGTCTTTGGAGTGTGGTAGAAACCGGAGCTGGCGGAGAAAACCCATGCAGTCATAGGGAGAACGTACTAACTCCGTACACACAGCACCCCTAGTCAGGATCGAACCCGGGTCTCTGGCGCGGTAAGGCAGCAACTCTACAGCTGCACCACTGTTCCGCTCCCAACGTTAAAACAAAAATTCAAAAATGATAACTACTTTTGATTCAAAATGATTCCAAAATTAAACTAACTACTTTGGTACATACCACTTGCAGTTAGGATTTTGGCAAAAAAAAAATACAAACTGTTTTTGGTCATCATCCATCTATTCTGCAATCCTCTATTAATCCTTTGCCTCTATCCCAAGACTCCAAACCACCAACCTGAAGGTGACTCTTAAATTTCCTTTTGTATACCTGTCGAGCCTAACTTGTAAGAAAATAGAAACAATTGCAGATATTTCCAGCGAAACCATTGTTTCCCTATGATGAACCTTTCCTGTTTTCTAGATCTGTGTTTCTAATTTCATATTTTGGCATGAAATTCGTCGAAAGTTCCATGATTAGACTGGGTGTCACTAATCTTTTCCAACCCATTTACTGAGCTGAGTGAAAAGGTTCAAACTGAGAAGAATGCAGCAAAACTGATTCAACAGAAAAATTGCATGCACTGTCATAATTTCAGTGGACTTTTTCCCAGCCACATTCATCCATATTTAAAATTGTTGGATCTGCCTGGGAAGTAATTTTGGTTTGCCTATCGAAATTTCAGTGTTATGTGTTAAAATATTAGTTAAGTTGTAATATAAGTTTTCACTACCGAACCTTGTATTTTATATTCCTTAAACAGACCAAGTTTCTTGGCACTTTACAAAACTTCAATGTATAAATGTTCAAACCAGAAAATGTTAAGATTTTGTTTCCACCTCAGGAAATGGCTTTAAAATAAGTGAAGATTATGCCAACTCACTGTCGTAGTATGATATTTCCTTGTTAGAGGACGGGAAGACAAAGCAGTTCAGGAAAACATTACAATAAATCATTTGCATGATTATGAGTTTTAGTACTTTTTTGTTAGTTTTCTTTCTTTCTATCAGTGTAATAAAATGCAGCAATGTTATTTAAAATAGCTAAACTATTGATCCATGATCACAGTGAATGGCGGTGCTGGCTTGAAGGGCCGAATGGCCTACTCCTGCACCTATTGTCTATTGTCTAAACTCATTTTATAAGATGCAAAGTGATTAAGTAACATACCTGTGAACTAATCCCTCAGATGTTGTACTTAAGATTTTAGAATCACTTACAATCATTCATATTTTGCAAAATCCAATCAGTGCTCATTTTAAACCTCAAGTGAATCAAACTACTGCATTAAGAACAACTGTGGCAATATCTGTTCCCACCTTTTCAAAGTGAATCATGAGAAATTCATGACACAAAAGAAATGTCCAATCCATCATGCCAGTACTGGTTGATAATTTCAGTCACGGTACACTTTCCAGCAGTTATTTTGTAGCATGGTGTGCAAGTAATTTTTAAATGATATGGGATTTCTACTTTAGGTCTTCCATGCAAAGATTTTGAAATCTTTGGCCACTTTCAGGGTGGAAAATAAATATTCTCCTAATCCTCCCTGGGCGTAGACCTCTCTGCTAAAGAAAGTAGGTTGGTCTTATCCATTACGTTGAGGAACTTCATAATTTTATATCTCTCAATTATATTTTCTCCAAGCTTAAAGAAGCTCGTGTAAGCTATCATTCCTTGCATTCTCAAGTACTGATAGCAGTTGTGTAAATCCTTCCAGTAATGTGCTAAGAACTGTGTACAGCATTTTAGCTGTGGGCTAACTGCTATTTTATTGATTCTGGCACAAGCTCCTGTTCTTGTGTTTTGTGGCTTGGCTTATAAAGGAGAATGTCACGAGTGTTGCTTTAATCGTATTCTGCATCTAGGGACCTCTCGTCATGCATTCTGAGGAGCTGAGGCACCTTCGAACACATTTAACAGAATTCTAAGTGAAAGGCTGCTTGTCTAAATTGTAGCCCTTGAAATAAAGGGGTCAGAATCAGCATCAATAAAAGACTGGCTCAAGGACAAAGCAGAGAACCTTAAAATGGTTGTTTGTCAGACAAGGTTTGTGGGCAGTGGTGTTCCCATATAATGGCTTGGATTTGCAGATGGCACCAAACCATGTGATAAGCTGAGAAGAGAATATTAATCAACATCAAGGGGACTTAGTTTGGAATTTGGGCAAGTAAGAGGCAGGTGAAATTTAATAGCGAGCTGTGGAAATGATGTATTTTGTAAAAAAGAAAAGCAGCAGGGTACCTTCATGCATAATCTTTGAAAATGACAAGATATTGAGAAAATGGTTGGCAAAGCAAATGAAATCCTATTCTTTAAATAGAGCTGCAGAGTACAAAAGAAATAGGGTATATTACTTATAAACATACTATTCACAGCTATGCTGCTTCGGCCTATTTTGTAGGGTTGTAATGGCTGATCTGATTGTAATCTCAACTCAGCATTTCCGTTTATACAGAAGAATCTTTCTGAAGTTCCCTCTTCAGTGGGTAGTAAAGAGGAGCTCTAAAGATTCGTGACCTTCTGAGAAAATTGTTACCTCATTTAATCTCAAATGAACAATCCCAATTTTAAACATTTTCCCCAGTTCTAGATATTCACATATTCTTCCAGACTAAGCATTGATATCAACAATTTCAGAAAATTACCCATTCCATCCCAGTAGTTTCATTTAAAGCATTTGATGACGATACGAATGCCCCAAATCAAGGCTTCACCAGAGTACAATAGTTACAATGGAAATCAATGCGACAGAGCATCAATAATAAACATTAAGATACTTTATAAAAATAATTGTGATACTCCACACAAGTGGTGATTGAGGGGGAGGTCAAAATAGTTGTGGATCCTGGTAGAATTTAATATGTGTACAATTATCAGGGCTCGAAATTAGCGGTTGCCCTGGTGCCACTGACCACTCAAAGCGCCGCCGGGCAACCTAAACACGAGTCATTTTGCCCGGCTTGGCAACCAGATACTGGTTTGTACCGAAGATAGACACAAAAAACTGGAGTAACTCCGCGGGTCAGGCAGCATCTCTGGAGAAAAGGAACGCGACGTTTCGTGTCGGCGGCGACTGTCGTGTGGGGCAAATATACTAGGTGCGGGGTGAGGAAGGGTCGAAGCGAATGACGGGCCCTGAACAGCGGCACCAGCGGCCGCGACAGTGGCTCCATCTCCTCCTCCTCCCGCCCCCCGCCTGCCCTGATAAGGGCCGCTGCTTGTAAATCCGCTAACCGCGCGTTCTAAAAAAAAAAATACCCGCACTCCGAGGCCGGGAGGAGGGAGGGAGGGAGGGGGAGGCCTCAGAGTGCGGGAGCGTTTGTTTTAAAAGCGGTTATCGCCGTTAGCGGATTTGCAAGCAGAGGCCCTTATCAGGGCAGGCGGGGTGCGGGAGGAGGAGGAGATGGAGCCGCTCTCGCGGCCGCTGCTGCCGCTGTTCAGGGCCCGTCATTCGCTCCGACTCGTCTGAAGCAGCTGCACCAAAGATCTTATTGCTATAGGATCTCTGAGCTGCACCGCCCGGCCCCGCACCTTGCTGTTGGCAGGCGGAGGAGGGAGGCGACGGCGAGGAGTTCCCAACGGCCAAGGCAGCGGGGCGATGTTGTCCGAGGAGCGCTGACCTTCCTTCCTCCCGAACTCGCTCCCTCTCTCTCTTGTACGCCCCCTCCACCCCCCCCTTATCCTGGGACCCCTCCACTCCATCCCGCACTGATCCCCATTCCCGCCTCTATTCAGTCCTCACTGACATCCCCTGTGCTCCCCTCCCCATCTACCCCCCCTCCCCATCTATTCATCCTGCGCTCATCACCCTATCCACCTCGCATTGATTCTCCTGCCACCCCCCCCCCCATCCTACACTGGTTCCCCAATTCACCCTGTACTTGCCCCTTTCCCATCCATCCTGCACTTCTCCTCCATCCATCCTGTACTGATGCCCCATCCATCCTGTAATAATCCACGCATTCATCCCGTACTGACCCACCCTCCATTTACCCTGCACCTTCCCCCCTTTCCCTCATTCATCCTGTTGTGATCCCCCATTCATCCTGCACAGACCCTCCGATCCACACTGTACTGACCCCCCCCTTTCATCCTGCGCTGATCACCCCCCCCCATCCATCCTGTACTGAAGAAGGGAACAGTCTGAAGAAGGGTCTCGACCCGAAACGTTGCATATTTCCTTCGCTCCATAGATGCTGCCTCACCCGCTGAGTTTCTACAGCACTTTTGTCTACCCCCATCCATCCCGTACTGAACCCCCCCATTCAACACCACTGACATCACCGGTGCTCTCCCCTCACAATTTTACCTACTCCAACCAACACGTACTAATTCACCTGCCTCAATCCATCCATTCTGCACCGACTGCCTTCTAACTCCCCCCCCCACCCCTGCCATCTATCCACCCCGCACTGATTCACACACACACCCCTCCCTGACCCTATTGTGCTGGAAATGTCTTCAGAGCAAACATTGACTATGTTTGATAACGGAATGCAATCAAATGTGTTTTAATTCCCAATGTTATTATTTGTTTTAATCCATAAAGATGGATTAATTAAATTGTGAACACGTGAAACATTAAAACTGCAGTGTTCGATTGTCACTGCTGCCGTTGACACGTTATTACAGAATTCATTTTAACGGCAAATCAATGCTCTTAATATGGAGTATCAGTACTGTAGTCATTTAATGAGCAACATTCACAACTATACGTACGCATATATGTTACCATGGTCCAGGATTTATTGACACAGGTTGATCATACGCTGAATAATCCAACCACATTTTTGTTTGGAAGTGGAAAGAACTAATAGAAATTGCATTAATTGCAATGTGTATAAAGAGTTGAGATACTGTCTTATAATTTTGCTGCATGTTATTGTGGGATATATCATGTCTTGATTGGTGAATATGTTTAGTTTGTGAGTTTATTTGAAGCAGAAATAATATGTGAATGCTTCATTGAGTATAATTCCGACTGGTAACTACGCACTTCGTCCAAGCACATTCTCGCACGCGTCATGGAAGCCGTCTTAAATGACCGCCTAAACTGTCATTTGGCAACCTAAAAAGCTGCCAAGGTTGCCCGGCTGGCAACTGGGAAAAAAAGTTAAGCGAGAGCCCTGATTATGATGGGACATGTTCATAAACTTAATGAAAGCACATTTTTACATTGGCAATTCCAATTATAAATGTAGACAAATAAATTCCTGTTTTTTTATGGGAATCAGGAGAGAATTAACAAACAAATCGTGACCAATGCATGACTGCTGATTAAGAGTTTAATGTAGGAAAATAAATGAATGAATGAATACGTTTATTGGCCAAGTATTCACATACAAGGAATTTGCCTTGGTGCTCCGCCCACAAGTGACCACATGACATACAGTGACAGTTAGGAATGACACATAAAACATTAAACATTAATAATAAAACATTATTGATTAAATATGTGAATTAAATAAAATACCAGAGCAAAAGGAGGCTACAGATTTTTGGTTATTGAGTAGAGCCACTACTCGTGGAGAAAAAATGTTTTTATGTCTGGCTGAGGCAGCTTTGACAGTCCGGAGTCACCTTCCAGAGGAAATTGATTCCAAGAGTTTGTGGCCGGGGTGAGAGATGATCTTACCAGCTCGCTTCCTGGCCCTTGCAATGTACAGTTCGTCAATGGAGGGAAGGTTGAAGCCAATAACCTTCTCAGCTGATCGGACGATTCGCTGCAGCCTCCGGGTGTCGTGCTTGGTGGCTGAGCCAAACCAGACCATGATGGAAAGGGTGAGGACAGACTTTACGATGGTCGTATAGATTTGGACCATCATTGCCTGTGGCATATTGTGCTTTCTCAGCTGCTGCAGGAAATACATCCTCTGTTGTGCCTTTTTTTCTGTGGAGTCGATGGTGGCCTACCCATTTAAGGTCCTTGGAGATAATGGTTCCCAGGAACATAAAAGACTCCCAGGAACTTAAATAGACATGGAATGTAAGCAATTTGTTTATTCGTGCACACGATAGAAAATGCTTAAAGGGGCTGTCCACTTGGGCGACCTAATCCGCGAGTTAAGAAGAGTGTCTTTGACCTTCAAGCTCGAGGGCACTTGCCTGGAAAGCCTCGAGCTGGATCGACCGTCCGCATTGAAACCGCGAGCTGGATCGGCCGTCCGCGGCGCACACACACACACACACACTCACACACACACACACACACACACACCCACACACACACACACACACACACACACACACACACACACACACACACACACACACACACAAACACATCGCGAAGGCGGGGGCCAGGGAAAGCGGGGGAGCGTTGTCCACACGATGAAGAGGAAGGTAAATGGCTGCCACAGTGCACGGGAAGTCCTTTAGAGAGCGCGGAGGGGGGGGGGGGGGGAGAAGGGGAGAGAGGGAAGAGAAGGGGGGGAGAAGGAGTGTAGACACTTTAAAGAAGTTCACTAAAGTTTAGCGCGCATTTAACCTACCAGTAGGTTTTCCTTGGTCTGAAAACTCCAATGAGCCAATCAAAATGCCCGGTCAGCGAAGGAGATTGCCTATGGCGGCCCTCGACTGCTTGTAACTAAATAGTGACCCCACTCCACTGCACTATGAGTCAAAAAGAACCATGCCGACCAAATTTTACTCGCGGATATTTTTTCAACATGCTGAAACATTTCCGCGACTTAGCTGAGGCCATGAGTATTTAGGAACTTCCCTCGAGCATGAAGGAGAGTTCCAGCGACCTCATAGGACCTTCTAGGACCACGTGTCGACCATGCTGCGATTTTGAAGGTTGAAGACACTCTTCTAAACTCGCAGATTAGGTTGCCCAAGTGGGACAGACCCGTAAGTCTATATATCCTCCCAACTGATGTCATCAAGACCTGTTCTTTGTTAGGGTGAAAATCGTCAGCAATTGACTAAACTAAGGAAAACCAGGAAATTACAAACTTTGCAACAGAGCTTTTTTCAAGTTTCTATTGTGCTTGTGCAAAAACATCATGCTGGAAGCTGGCCCACAAAATTAAATATGCTGATTATGGGTTAGTTACCAGATATTTCCAGCTTGTTGCACCTATTTAGAGGAAGACTTCACTGGGCACTTTTTTGAGAAATAATAAAGTACTTAATTTACTTTAAATAATGACCACATAGAATGAACCAGTAAGTGGTTGTAAGTTTTAAAGGAGATGTGTGGGGCAAGTTTTTTTACACAGGGTGATGGATATTTGGAGCGTGCTGCTGGAGGTAGTGGTGGAGGCAGATATGAAGGTGACATTTCAGAGGCTTTTAGATGGACACATGCAGAGAATGGAAGGTTATGGATTATATATTGGCAGATGAGATTAGATTATTTTGGCATCATGTTGGGACAATGTAAGCTGAAGGGCCTGTTCCTGTGCTGTACTTTTCTATGTTCAAGTATCGTAGATATAATTAATTTTCAGTTAAGAGTCGGTTGTTAACAATGGTGGATTTTGTGATGTCATTTTTTTCAGATACATTAATAAACGTAATTACTACTTAAATGCACAAAGGATATATTAATGCGGGATAAATGCATTCTTAAGATATCAAAATGCACTGGTTCATGACAATTTTAACCTTGAGTAGAAACTAGGGCAAAATAATTTATTATGATTGGTGTAATTTAAAGTGTTTATACTAAGTTTACTTATCCACACACTGCTGAAATTAACCCCAACAAGATTGTGAAACAATTGTGAACAGATTTAAATTTCTCTTGAATTTCCACCAGATAGTTTGTATCCAAATATTCCCCATTGAACAACATAAGTCTGAAGAAGGGCCTCGACCCGAAACATCACACATTCCTTCTCTCCAAAGATGCTGCCTGTCCCGCTGAGTTACTCCAGCATTTTGTGTCTACCTTTGATCAATTGAATATTGATTGATTGAGTACAGCATGGAAACAGGCCCTTCGGCTCACCAAATACACACCGGCCATTGATCGCCCTTTCACATTATTTCGATGTTACCTGACTTGTATCTACTCCCTGCACACTCGGGGCAATTTACAGTGACCAATTAGCCTACAAATCCGCACATCTTTGGGATGTGAGAGGAAACCGAAACATCGGGAGGAAGCCCAAGCTGTCACAGAAGGTGCAAACTCCACGCAGACAGCACCCGAGGTCAGAATCGAACCCAGGTCTCTGGCACTGTGGGGTAGCAGCTTTTCCAGTTGCGCCACTGCGCCCTGCTATTCTGAGGATCTTGTGGGAGGGAGGAACTGTAGGAAATTCCACATTAATCAGGAAATGCTGTTAGGTAAACTGTTCGGACCGAAGGCAGATAAATCCCCAGGGCCTGATGGTCTGCAACCCAGAGTACTCAAGGAGATGGCCCTAGAAATCGTGGATGCATTGGTGATCATTTTCAATGTTCTATAGACTCTGGATCCTGAGGACTGGAGGTTAGTTAAAGTGACCACATTTTTTAAGAAAGGAGGGAGAGGGAAAACACAGAATTATAGACCAGTTAACCTGACATCGGTAGTGGGGAAGATGCTTGAGTCGATCATTAAGGATGTAATAGCAGCGCATTTGGAAAGCAGTGACAGGATCGGTCAAAATCTGCATGGATTTCTGAAGGGGAAATCATGCTTGACTAATCTTCTGGAATTTTTTGAGGATGTAACAAGTAGAATGGATAAGGGAGAGCCAGTGGATGTGGTGTATCTGGATTTTCAAAAATCCTTTGCCAAGGTCCACACAAGAGATCAGCGTGCAAAATTTGAGCACATGGTATTGGGAATAGGGTATTGACATTGATATAGAACAGGAAGCAAAGAATAGGAATCAGCGGGTCCTTTTAGAATGGCAGGCATTGACTGGTTATTTACAATATATATTGACGATTTAGACAAAGGAATTAAATGTAACATCTCCAAGTTTGCGGCTGACACAAAGCTGAGTGCCAATGTGAGCTGCGAGGAGGGTGCTATGAGGCTGCAGGGTGACTTGGATAGGTTGGGTGAGTGTGCAGATGCAGTATAATGTGGATAAATGTGAGATTATCCACTTTGGTGGCAAGAACAAGAAGGCAGATTATCTGAATAGTTTCAGATTAGGAAAAGGGGAGGTGCAACGAGACCTGGGTGTGCTTGTACATCAGTTACTGAAAGCAATCATGCAGGTACAGCAGGCAGTGAAGAAAGCAAATGGCATGTTGGCTTTCAGAGCGAGAAGATTTGAGTATAGGAGCAAGGAGGTCATACTGCAGTTGTACAGGGCCCAGGTGAGACCACACCTAGAGTATCATGTGCAGTTTTGGTCTCCCAATTTGAGGAAGGACATTATTGCTATTGAGGGAGCGGAGCGTAGGTTCACCTGGTTAATTCCCAGGATGGTGGGACTGACATATATTGAAAGGATGGATCGACTGGGCTTATATTCACTGGAATTTAGAAGGATGAGAGGGGATCTTATCGAAACATATAAAATTCTTAAGGGATTGGACAGGCTAGATGCAGGAAAAATGTTTCCGATGTTGGGGGAGTCCAGAACCAGGGGTCGCAGGTTAAGAATAAGGGGTAGGCTATTTAGGACTGAGATGAGGAAAAACGTCTTCACCCAGAGAGTTGTGAATCTGTGGAATTCTCTGCCACGGAAGGCAGTGAAGGCCAATTCACTGGAACGGGATACTGATTTAGAATGATCAGCCATGAATGGTGGTGCTGGCTCGAAGGGCCGAATGGCCTACTCCTGCACCTAGTTTCTATTCCTAAATCTGTATTTTTATGACCCTGCAATTGGCAGATGTTTTATGCTCATTTAACAATTTAATTTAATGATGTTATCATTGTTCTCACTGAAAGAAAAGCTCATGGGATATGCTACTCTATTAAAGTATTATTTTAAAAGAAAATAGCAAATTCTGCATTTGACTCATCTTAATCCCAAAGATAGCAACTTTTAAACTTGTCCTTTTTGTCGGTGAATTTAGGCTCTTGACACTTGACGTCTAGTTTCTTTAATTTAAAAACTACCATTTAATTCTAGGTGCATAATATTGGTACATTCCATCACCATGGTTTCTGTTTACTTTCATTTGTGATGTCAGAATTTTGTGTCTTTATGATTTCAACATTTGTTTTGCTTTACACTTTTGAAGCTGAAAATCACTTGCAGATGCATATCTGCATTAAAATAAGCTTATATTAAACATTATTTAATGTCAAACCCAAACAGGTAAGAATAATGTGGTGCACAGATCACATTTTTGATAGGAAAAGCTATTTAACAGGTTTTTGTGCCTCCATATTTTTTGTCCCTCATCTTTTCTTCACTGCCAACAAAGTTTTGGTTTGTATATGTAAGCCATACTCAGAGTTGTATTATTAATGATTAAATGCATGTCTACATGTTATCCTTCAAAAGGATGATCCATGCTTAGTTCTGTTTCTACATTTGATTACCTGACCAATATTCAATTCAGTAGGAAACTTCTAGATAGAAACCTGCAGTCTGCTTCCTAAGTGTATTATTATAATTGTTTAGTCCTGTGTCATTCAGTACTGAAGCGACTCTATTAACTGTGTCACTGTACTACCCGCACATAGTAAAATGTTTAATATTTCGAGAAAATATAATTGAACAACGCACCATTTGGGGAAAAGGACATAGATCATCATGAAGATCATTTTTTTTACCCTTTGTTGCTTGTTAACATGTTAACTGTGAGCATTTAAACACTACCAAAATCAATAATTTATCTTGCTGCAGTGTTCAAATTTCCCCAGAATGCTGTTACATTTTTAAAAATCAGATGGTTCCTTCTCTCTTTGAATAGGTGAATTTCATTTAAGAGGATCAGGGAGTCATTTTGTTGTCTAAAGGGCCTGTCCCACTATGGCGACCTTATTGGCGAGTTTAGGAGAGTCTGTGCTTGCCACAAGCTCTCAGCATGGTCGACACATGGTCGTAGGTGGTCTCTGGTAAGTCTCCTTCATGGTTGAGAGGAGTTCCCGCATTGTGATTACTATTCGCGGGCCTCAGTTTGGCCGTGGAAAATCTTTCAACATGTTGAAAATGTTTCTGCGAGCAAAAATTGGTCGGCATGGAGAAAATCAATACTTTTGAACTCGTAGTGCAGTGGTCATGGGGTCGCCATGTCGTTGAAGGTAGTCGAGGTAGCCGTAGGTAATCTCCTTTGCTGACCGGGCATTTTAATTGACTCATTGAGGGAAAAAAAAACATAAGCCCGAGTTTTCAGAACCAAGGAAAACCAACCGGTAATGTTAAATGCCCACTAAACTTCACAGCTGTGTATCTCTGGCTTATTAAAAGTTGTCTGGCTTCTTAAAAGTGTCTCCACTCTTTCTCTCCCCCCCCCCCCCGCTCTTTTAAAGGACTTACCGTACACTGTGCCAGCTGTCTTTAACCTTCTTGTTCATCGCGGGGTATCACCTTGGCTTTGCACCGTGTGAATTTCAGACAGCACTCCCCCGCTTTCCCTGGCCCCTGCCTTTGCGATGTGTTTGTGTGTGTGTGTGTGTGTATATGTGTGTTCAGCGCTGACGGTCGATCCAGCTCGCGGTTTTTCAGGCGAGTGCCCCCCAGCTTGAAGGTCGCAGACAGTTTGCTGAAAAGTCGCATAAGTGGGACAGGCCATTAACACAGAAAGTGCTCCTATGGCCCACTGCATAGAAACATAGAAAATAGGTGCAGTAGGCCATTCGGCCCTTCGAGCCTGCACCGCCATTCAATATGATCATGGCATCTGTTCTGACCGTCATGATCTCAGTATTGATTATACTTCTTTACAGAAAGCCGTTGATAAGACATTCATTTGGATAATTAAAAGTGTTGGGATACATAGCATGGGTTGAAGGTTGGTTGTCATCTAGGGAACAGAGTGTAAGAATAATTGGGGCGTGCAGTGCCATACAGTGATTAGTGAGATATCCATGGGATCCGAACTTGGACCCCATCTATTCACAATATATATCAATGATTTGGATGAGATAACAGATTGTCATTTTTTTTAAAGTGTCTGACTGCTAAAAAAAACTGTTAGGGTCAAGAGTTGTGAGGAAAATACAAAGAGACTTCAAGGCAGTTTGGAAAAGTTAAGTGAGTAGAAATATGTGGTAGATGCAATATAACCGAGACAAGTGTGAAGTTTTACATTGTGTTTGAAAAAGCGAGTATCATAGAAATGGCTAGAAACTGGGAAATGCCCATGTGCAAAACAATCAGACTGCCCTAATACACCCATCATTGAAACCAAAGACCTAGATGCAACAAATGGCTTAGGAGACAGATGGTATGCATGCCTCCCTTGCAAGATGTTTTGAGTATGGGAGCAAGGATGGCTCACTGTAATTAATCAGGGGCTTGGGGAGACCCCACGTGGAATATTGTATGCCATTTTGGTCTTTAACCGAAGAGTACATTTTCATGGATGGAATACAATGCAGGTTCATCAGAGTGATTCTTGGGATGACAAACTATCATAGGAGAAATTGGATCAAATAGGCCGGCATTCACTAAAGTATGGAGGAACAAGAAGAGATCACATTGAGATGTAAAGAAATTGTAGTTGTCTGGACAGCTGGATGTTTCCCTTGGAAGGGGGATCTAGAACTAGGAGCGGGGTATTGGGATACTGTTACTTAGGATTGTGATTAGAAATTTCTTCAGTCAGAGAATGATGAGCCTATAGACTTCCCTAACCCAGAACATAATGGAGGTCACCATTATTTTTGAAAATCTTGCTTGACAAATAACTTTTATTCTGAAACTCTCTAGCCCCTAACCCCCCCCCCCCCCCGCTTTGTTCTATTGTCACAATTGTTTTTTTATAATGCAATTTGTTATTTCACTAACTTTCTTGGCACACAACTATTGTATTGTCGTAGAACTACTTGTAGTCCATCAGCTTATTTGGTTAGTTCAGTTTATTAATCACAGGTATAGTGAAAAAATGATTTCCTTCTGTAAATCAACATTATACTTCTGTCTGAAGAAGGGTCTTGAGCCGAAACATCACCCATCCTTCTCTCCATAGACGCTGCCTCACCCGCTGAGTTTCTCCAGCTTTTTGTGTCTAACTTATACTCCTGCTAGTTCAGTGAGTCATTTGGCAAAAATCTGAAAGGAGCATTTTCCTTATACCTTGCATAAGGAAATTAAAAAATAGTTTCAGAACACAGTATAGCATTTTACTAAGAAAGTGAAAATATTGGTACAGCATTAGTATGTCATTAAGATGGAAATGATGCAGAGAAAATTTACAAGGAAGTTGCCAGGACTCAAGGACCTGAGCTTATAGGAAGAGGTCGGCAGACTAGGACTTTATTCCTTGGAGCACAGGAGGTTAAGGGATGATCTTAGAAGTGCATAAAATCATGAGGGGAATAGGTGGGATGAATGAGTTTTTTTAAACCTAGTAGTGGAGGCAAGATCCAGAGAATATAGATTTAAGGAGAGAGGGGAGAAATTTGAGGGGAACCTGAGTGCCAACTTTTCACAAGGGGGGGGGAGGAAGGGTGGCAAGGGGGGTTGGCCTAATGAATATGGATAGGAGAGGTTTAGAAGGATACGGGTCAAGTGCAGGCAAATGGGACTAGTGTAGATGAATCATCTTGGTTGGCATGGGCAAGCTGGGCTGAAAGGCCTGTTTCCATGTTCTTGGTATTTGTACTTTGCAGCTGGGTGCTCCAGTATATGGCTGCTGTGCATTGTGCAGCCTGTCTTATACGTTGGGTTTTGCTATGTTTACAGCCATTCTGATTGTGCTTCACTTCGTGCTGCAGGAGGTCCTGAAGCAACTGCAGGGTAGCATTGAAGACGAGGCTCTGGCTCTGGCTTCTGCTGGACAGATTGATCTACTAGAGCGACTAAACGGTAAGTCTTGTAGCCAAATACATACACTAAACATTTTATTGCACTTTCAATTTCATAGCCATTGAACAACATAGCTTCAATATTATTTATAAAGGAAGCTTTGGTGGTATTTTTCAGATTATTTTTGAAATGATCTGACCAGTACACGAGAGATAGTTTGTCAGTTTCCTCATCTGATTTTGTTTTTGTCTGGGATGTCCACTTATATATTTGGATATCTACAGTTTTTTGCAGTGCCTAATGCACATTCTTCTCCCAATTAGCAGTTTCAATCTGAGTACGAAAAATATTTTAATGAATTTAGAAATATACTACCCTTGATTTTGAGTCATTTGTTTACTTTATACTAATAATGGAGGGGAGAATCTGAGGTTTAAATAGCTGGAATACACTTCAAGTTTCAGAGTTAGACAATAGACAATAGGTGCAGAAGTAGGCCATTCGGCCCTTCGAGCCAGCACCGCCATTTAATGTGATCATGGCTGATCATCCCCAATCAGTACCCCGTTCCTGCCTTCTCCCCATATCCCCCTGACTCCACTATTTTTAAGAGCCCTATCTAGCTCTCTTGAAAGCATCCAGAGAAACTGCCTCCACCACCCTCTGAGGCAGAGAATTCCACAGACTCACCAATCTCTGTGAGAAAAAGTGTTTCGTCGTCTCAGTTCTAAATGGCTTACTCCTTATTCTTAAACTGTGGCCCCTGGTTCTGGACTCCCCCAGCATCAGGAACATGTTTCCTGCCTCTAGCGTGTCCAAACCCTTAACAATCTTATATGCTTCAATGAGATATCCTCTCATCCTCTAAACTCCAGAGTGTCCAAGCCCAGCTGCTCCATTCTCTCGGCATATGACAGTCCCGCCATCCCGGGTATCAACCTTGTAAACCTACGCTGCACTCCCTCAATAGCAAGAATGTCCTTCCTCAAATTAGGGGACCAAAACTGCACACAATACTCCAGGTGTGGTCTCACTAGGGCTCTGTACAACTGCAGAAGAACCTCTTTGCTCCTATATTCAACTCCTCTTGTTATAAAGGCCAACATGCCATTCGCTTTCTTCACTGCCTGCTGTATCTGCATGCTTACTTTCATAGATTGATGAACAAGGAACCCCACATCCCGTTGTACTTCCCCTTTTCCCAACTTGATACCATTTAGATAGTAATCTGCCTTCCTGTTTTTGCTACCAAAGTGGATAACCTCACATTTATCCGCATTAAACTTCATCTGCCATGCATCTGCCCACTCCCCCAACCTGTCCAAGTCACCCTGCATTCTCATAGCATCCTCCTCACAGTTCACACTGCCACCCAGCTTTGTGTCATCTGCAAATTTGCTAATGTTACTTTGAATCCCTTCATCCAAATCATTGATGTTTATTGTAAATAGCCGCGGTCCTAGCACCGAGTCGTGCAGTACCCCACTAGTCACTGCCTGCCATTCTGAAAGGGACCCGTTAATCCCTACTCCTTGTTTCCTGTCTGCCAACCAATTTTCTATCCATGTCAGCACTCAACCCCCAATACCAGGTGCCCTAATTTTTCCCACTAATCTCCTATGTGGGACCTTATCAAATGCTTTCTGAAAGTCCAGGTACACTACATCCACTGGCTCTCCCTTGTCCATTTTCCTGGTTACATCTTCAAAAAAATCCAGAAGATTAGTCAAGCATGATTTCTCCTTCGTAAATCCATGTTGACTCGGACCGATCCTGTTACTGCTATCCAAATGTGCGGCTATTTCATCTTTTATAATTGACTCCAGCATCTTCCCCACCACCGATGTCAGGCTAACTGGTCTATAATTCCCTGTTTTCTCTCTCCCACCTTTCTTAAAAAGTGGGATAACATTAGCTACCCTCCAATCCACAGGAACTGATCCTGAGTCTATAGAACATTGGAAAATTATCACCAATGCATCCACGATTTCTGGAGCCACTTCCTTAAGTACCCTGGGATGCAGACCATCAGGCCCTGGGGATTTATCAGCCTTCAGTCCCATCAGTCTATCCAACACCATTTCCTGCCTAATGTGGATTTCCTTCAGTTCCTTCTATATTCTACGTTGTAAGCTGATTGCTTTTGTTGCTTGACTGCTATCTGTTTGTGCCATATCCTGTAGCACCAGAATGGACAAAATGAGAAATTCTACTGCTCATATATTCCTACAGGGCAAATTTTCAATGGCTGCTGTATTGTATCCTCTGCAAATTTGCTCTTATGAAATTTATCTCTTCAGGCAGATAGATCCACTGTTAGCAGCTCCTTCAATCACTTGCATTAGTTTCTTCAATTTTTTCAGTCTTACGGTGGGGAAAATTTGGCATTTAAAATGAGAATAGTATTTATCAAATTATAGCCCCCAATCATTGCTCCGCCAGTGCTTGATCCAACGCTGCCATCTTATGCCTAATACCACTGCTGTGTAAAGTTCTGAAGATCTTGTCAAATCTTGTCCTCAAATAGTTTTTCTCAATGCATTATGGTCTTGCCGCAGCCTCATTCTTGTATCTCAATGATGCTGGAAAGCCTTTAAGGGATCAGGCCATTTATCTCAAAACATCTGATTACGACCTTTAGTTCGGTTTAGTTTATTGTCACGTGTACCGAGATACAGTGAAAATCTTTTTGTTGCGTGCTAACAAGTCAGCAGAACGACAAAACATGATTACAATCAATCCATTTACAGTGTATATATACATGATAAGGGAATAATGCTTAGTGCAAAGTACGGTCAAAGATACTCCGAGGGACATCAAAGAGGTAGATTGTAGTTCAGCCTTGCTCTCTGGTTGTGGTAGGATGATTCGGTTCCTGCTAAAAACAGCTGGGAAGAAACTGTCCCTGAATCTGGAAGTGTGCGTTTTCACACTTCTGTACTTTTTGCCTGATGGGAGAGGGGAGAAGAGGGAGCGGCCAGGGTGCTACTCGTCCTTGATTATGCTGCTGGCCTTGTCGAGGCAGTGTGAGGTATAAATTAAATCAATAGATGGAGGTTGGTTTGTGTGATGGCCTGGGCTGCGTCCACAATTCGCAACAATTTTGTACGGTCGTGGATGGAGCTGTTCCCAAACCAAGCTGTGATGCATCCCGATAAAATACTTTCCATGGTCCATCTGTAGAAGTTGGAGAGAGTTGTAGGGGACATGCCAAACTTCCTAAGCTTTTCAAGGAAGTAGAGGTGTTGATATGTCTTCTTGGGCATTGCTTCAATGTGGGTGGTCCAGGAGAAGTTGTTGGTGATATTGACTCAGAGGAATTAGACGTTTTCAACCATCTCTACTTCTGCACCATCAATGCAAATTGGGGTATGCGTACCGCTTTGTTTCCTGAAGTCTTGCTGACGTTGAGAGAAATATTGACACAAAAAGCTGGAGCAACTCAACGGGATAGGCAGCATCTCTGGAGAGAAGGAATGGGTGACGTTTCGGGTCGAGACCCTTCTTCAGCCTGAGAAAGGTTGTTATCTCGACACCAGGGCACGAGGTTCTCAATCTCTTTCCTGTACTCAGTCTCATCATTATTTGATATCCGGCCCACAATGGTGGTGTCATCTGCTAATTTGACAATTGAATTAGATTTTTACATGGATGGCAAGTCGCGGGTGTACAAGGTGAAAAGAAAGGGGCTGAGAACATATCGGTACGGAGCGTTGAACAATTGGCCCCATTGTTAATATATCTGATTTTGTTCATGCCTGATTTATGATATTGAAAGAGAGTATATCAGTGATGGTATTGTCATTGAAAAGGAAGATAAATATGAGATGACTTTTCTCATAGTAGGGATTGTCACTGCCTGAAAGCTATGTGACTCCAATGTCACTTTCCATGTCAACACATCTTGGATGTTGCAGCTGACTGAGGCTGCTTCATTGTCGGTGAATTGTGAATTGTTGCCAAGCAGTGTTACTCTTTACATCTGAGGTGGTCATTAATGAAGAATCTGACAAAAATGGCTTGTGTGAGGAAGACATCCTTGACAATCTCTTAATACCTGTCCTAAGGGTGTAATGACAGTTTCTGATTACCATGGTCATTTTCCTTTCTATTAGTTATGATTCCTGCTATTGGAGGACTTAAGTTTTATTTTGGCTTCTTTCCCTATTCCTCTGCAGAGAGTGCTTGAGTCTGATAACAGTGGATGCTGGTATGCAGTGGTAAAAAGTTTGTATGCTCAAGGTGTGAAAAGGAATGAGAGGGTTTTTTGCAAATGGAACCCCATGCTTTATTTGATTATATTAAGATATTTTTCTGATTAGTAACTACACATGATAAATATTTGTGCTTTATTAGGATCTAGGTAAATGTTGAAGGGGAAAGGTAGTTTGACTGATTGTCAACCCCAATCCTTTGCTGGAGAAATCTTTAAAGAAACTGCTCAATGTGCACCAGTATAATCAAGCCATACACAAGTTCAACAGGTTGTACAAAGAGAAAAATACCACTGGGGGTGGCACAGTGGTGCATCAGTTTGAGTCGCTGCCTTACAGCACCAGAGATTCGTGTTCGATCCTGACTATTGGTGCTCTACGGAGTTTGTGTGTTCTCCCTGTGACCGCGTGGGATTTCTCTGGGTACTCCGGTTTCCTTCCACATTCCTAAGACAAGTATGTTTGTCGGTTAATTGGCTTCTGTAAATTGTCCCTAGTGTGTAGGATAGAACTAGTGTATGGGGGCGTGGAGCTGGTAGGCCAGAGGTCCTGTTTCCAGTTGTATCTCTAAACTAAACTAAACTGAGTGTAGAATATAGTGTTACAATATTATAGTGTTACAGCTCCAGTGAAAGCGCAGATAAAAAGTCCAAGGGCCGCAGTAAGGTAAGTTTATAGTTCATAAGTCATCGCAGACAGAATTAGGGCATTTGTCTTATTGAGTCTACTCTGCAATTCAATTATGGCTGATCTATCTTTACCTTTCAACTCCATTCTCCTGCCTTTTCCCCATAACCATTGACAACCTTACTATTCAAGAATTTGACAATCTCCGCTTTAAAACTACCAAATGACAGCCTCCACAGCCATCCTTGGCAATAAATTCCACAGACTCACCACCCTCTGACTGAAGAAATTCCACGTCATCTCATTACTTTATTCTGATGCTGTGCCCTCTGGTCCTAAATTCTCCCCCTAGTGGAAACAATAGACAATAGACAATAGGTGCAGGAGTAGGTCATTCGGCCCTGAGCCATTCAATGTGATCATGGCTGATCATCCCCAATCAGTACCCCGTTCCTGCCTTCTCCCCATATCCCCTGACTCCGCTATCTTTAAGAGCCCTATCTAGCTCTCTCTTGAAAGTATCCAGAGAACCGGCCTCCACCACCCTCTGAGGCAGAGAATTCCACAGACTCACAACTCTCTGTGACAAAACGTGTTTCCTCGTCTCCGTTCTAAATGGCTTACTCCTTATTCTTAAACCGTGGCCCCTGGTTCTGGACGCCCCAAACATCGGGAACATGTTTCCTGCCTCTAGCGTGTCAAAACCCTTAACAATCTTATATGTTTCAATAAGATTACCTCTCATCCTTCTAAACCCCAGAGTGTACAAGCCCAGCCGCTCCATTCTCTCAGCATATGACAGTCCCTCCATCCCGGGAATTAACCTTGTAAACCTACGCTGCACTCCCTCAATAGCAAGAATGTCCTTCCTCAAATTAGGGGACCAAAACTGCACACAATACTCCAGATGTGGTCTCACTAGGGCCCTGTACAACTGCAGAAGGACCTCTTTGTTCCTAAACATCCTCTCCACATCCACACTATCCAGGTCTTTTGCTATTCGGTAAGTTTCAATGAAGTCCCCCCTCATCCTAAACTCCAAGAGTACATGCACAGTGCCATCAAATGCTCAACATACGTTAACCCAATAATCCCTTGGGATCATTCTCATAAACCTCCTCTGGACCCTCTCCAACACCAACACATCCCTCCTCAGAAAAAGGGCGCAAAACTACTCACAATATTCCAAATGCTGTCTGTCCAGTTCCTTGTAAAGGATTAGCATTACATCCCTATTTTTATGTTCTAGTCCACTCAAAATAAATGCTAACATTGCATTTATCTTCCTTACTACCGATTCAACTTGCAAATTTACCTTTTGGGAATCCTGCACCAGCACTCCCAAGTCCATTTGCACCTTTGAATTCTGAATCCTTTCCTCATTTAGAAAATAGTGCAGTCCATTATTCCAACTACCAGAGTGCATGACTGCACACTTTTCTACGATGTATCCTTTCTACCACTTCTCTGCCCACTCTCCCAACCTGTCCAAGTCCGTCAGCAGAATCCCTGCTTCCTCTACACTACCTGCCCCACCAGCTATCATGCTATCATCTACAAACTTGGCCACAATCTCTCCCTCATTGGCAACAAGATAAATGAGCTGGTTGTAGTCTTCAGCAAATAATTTGGTCAGCATTGATGGTGAAGTGGAGATAGCTGAGAGTTTCAAGTTCCTTGTCGTAGACAAGATCAACAATTTATCCTGCACCAATCACATTGATACTGCAACTAAGAAAGTACACCAAGGTCTCTATTTCCTCAGTGGGCTGAGGAAGTTCAGCAGGTCTCCAACGACTCTAACCAACCTGGATAAGCACACAACAAAAGCTTTTCACTGCACCTTGGTACACGCGACAATAAATTAAACTGAACGCTGGACAAAGCCTTCAATTCACTCATCTAAATCATTGATACACAATGTGAAAAGTAATGGCCCCAGCACCGAGCCCTGCAGAACACCACTAGTCATTGGCAGATAACCAGAAAAGGCCCCCTATATTGCCATATGGGCTCTTTAACAGCCTCATATGCAGCATCTTATCAAAGGCCGCCTGAAAATCCAGGTAAACCACATCCACTGACTCTCCTTTGTCTATTCTGCTATTTACTTGCAGGAGATGAGGAGAAATTTCTTTAGTCAGAGGGGGGGGTGAATCTGGAATTCTTTGCCACAGAAGGCTGTGGAGTTCATGTCAGTGGATATTTTTAAAGCAAAGAAAGATAGATCCTTGACTATTTCAGGTGTGAGAGATTATGGGGAGAAGGCTGGAGAATGGGGTTAGGAGGGATAGATAGATCAGACATGATTGAATGGCAGAGTAGACTTGATGGGCCAAATGGCCTAATTCTACTCCTATCACTTATGACCCTATCTTTGCAGGAAAGTCTGGTGTTGCATAGATACTTGCTGATTAGCAATCAGCTTCAGCGTCTTGCTGTACGTAGACACAGACCAAGGAGTGGTGGGTGTTCCGCTTGATACTCGCAGAGGCAGATCCATCATTGAAGCAGACTGTTCAGAAAAAATCTTGGGGGCCGTTTGTGCACCATACTTTTGCATCCATGAGCAACTGGAACCATGGTTTGATTTTCATCTGGAAAAGACAACGTCTTTGACAGTGGGGTATGCCTTCAATAGTTTTGCTCTAAATGTTCAACTAGTTTTTTTATGCTCAAGTTTCTAAACTGGAACTTAACTGTACAATCTTCTGTCTCAGAAATGTGGGAACTATCAAGAGAGCTATAGTTGATATGACTTTCAAAAGACATTGGAAATATTCCAAATGTGGGCAAATGGGGCTATCCCAGAATGCCAGCTTGGTTGGCATGAACAAATTGGGCCCAATGTCCTGATTCCATTCTGCAAGGCTCTATAACACTCTTTAAGTCAGCAAGTGAAGGAAAGCTGACATAACCTTAGGTTCCGCAAATTATTGAAATGTAGCTCCTGCTGCTTGGAATGTTTTCATATGAGAAATCCCTTTCCATTACAGCACAAGAAGTTCTATGATTTTTTAATGTACTTTCAAGATTTTTTTTTGATCTGTTTGAAAATGGCCTTTACTAATTTTTACCTGGGTGAAAATGCAAGATGCATGTCAAACTAATTACACTGAATTGGTTCATGCTGTTAGCTAGACAAAGCTTGCAGACTTGAATTGTGGATTTCATGAAGAATTTTTTGTTTGATTTCCTGCTCATTACTCAGTAGTATCACCAATAAAAAAAATCACAAAAAACATATTATCCTGAACGCTTGATGAGCTGAAATTGAAGCTCTTATTAGTAAACACTGAATTTGATTTCTTGACAATGTGACTTCTTGAAATGTGACATCTTCCAATGAAATGACAAGTGCCAATAATGAAACTGCTAGATGCAGGCAGTGTTTCCACTTTGAAGGAAATTACCTGAAATTTCGGGAAATTCTGCTGTCTTCGGGTAATTTAGGGAAATGGAATAATTTCGGGAAATTTCTGCATCGGGCCCCGTGAAGGGGTTAAAGGTAATACACACAGCACTGCCCAGGTTGGCCTCAAAGGTTTAAACAGAGCGCTGTCAGTTTAACATGTGGGAATGGTAAACAAAGAGCTGTCGGCTGCAGTGCTATGGTCTTTAAACATAGCGCTATGGCCACAGCACTATGGGCCACAGACTGTTCGGGAAAAGTCTCGTATAACAATGAGTCTTTGGAATTCTCTTTCTCAGTGGAAGTTGAGCCTTTTGAATTATTTTTCAGGCAGTGGTAGAATTATGGATAAGCCTAGTGGTGAAAAGTTACCAGTGGGCAGTGGGATTGCTGTTACTTGGGATTGGCCTTGATCTTACAGAATGGTGGGTGGGGCTCAAGGGGCCGAGAGGGAGATAGGGAGAAAGAGGGTAAGGAAGAGCGAGGGAGGAGAGGTTGAGGAAGGGAGAGAGTAGAAGGGGAGGAGGAGGAGGGTGGGGATGGGGAATAAGAGAGGGAGGGAGGGAGAGAAAAAAAGGAAGGGGGAGAGAGAGACGGAGGGAGGGAAAGGGGAGAGGGGAAGAGAGGGATGGAGAGAGGGAGGGGGATGGAGGGAGGGAGAGAGAGAGAGAGGGAGGGGGAGAGAGAGAGAGCAGAGACTGAGACACATGATAGCAGGTTGATAAAACGAAGACAACGAAAGCTGTTGGAGGCAACGAAAGCTGCCTTGCATAACACTGTACAAGTGAGTAACAGAAGCAGGCAGATACGTTGTAGTTACATAGATCTGTTTTGTCTTGTTCTTTGTGTTGTTAACGTGTGCCCGTGAAAACCCCCCAATAACAAATAGCTCGCAGGAAGCATTTTTTAATATTTCATAGAAACATAGAAACATAGAAAATAGGTGCAGGAGTAGGCCATTCGGCCCTTCGAGCCTGCACCGCCATTTGATATGATCATGGCTGATCATCCAACTCAGTATCCCATCCCTGCCTTCTCTCCATACCCCCTGATCCCTTTAGCCACAAGGGCCACATCTAACTCCCTCTTAAATATAGCCAATGAACTGTGGCAGAGAATTCTGTGGCAGAGAATTCTGTGGCAGAGAATTCCACAGATTCACCACTCTCTGTGTAAAAAATGATTTCCTCATCTCGGTCCTAAAAGTCTCCCCTCATCCTTAAACTGTGATCCCTAGTTCTGGACTTCCCCAACATTGGGAATAATCTTCCTGCATCTAGCCTGCCCAACCCCTTAAGAATTTTGTAAGTTTCTATAAGATCCCCCCTCAGTCTTCTGAATTCCAACGTGTACAAGCCGAGTCTATCCAGTCTTTCCTCATATGAAAGTCCTGCCATCCCAGGAATCAGTCTGGTGAACCTTCTCTGTACTCCCTCTATGGCAAGAATGTCTTTCCTCAGATTAGGAGACCAAAACTGTACGCAATACTCCAGGTGTGGTCTCACCAAGACCCTGTACAACTGCAGTAGAACCTCCCTGCTCTTATACTCAAATCCTTTTGCTATGAATGCTAACATACCATTTGCTTTCTTCACTGCCTGCTGCACCTGCATTCCTACTTTCAATGACTGGTGTACCATGACACCCAGGTCTCGTTGCATCTCCCCTTTTCCTAATCGGCCACCATTCAGATAATAGTCTACTTTCCTGTTTTTGCCACCGAAGTGGATAACCTCACATTTATCCACATTATACTGCATCTGCCATGCCTTTGCCCACTCACCCAACCTATCCAAGTCACCTTGCAGCCTCCTAGCATCCTCCTCACAGCTAACACTGCCCCCCAGCTTAGTGTCATCCGCAAACTTGGAGATGTAGCATTCAATTCCCTCATCCAGATCATTAATATATATTGTAAATAGCTGGGGTCCCAGCAAAGAGCCTTGCGGTACCCCACTAGTCACTGCCTGCCATTCTGAAAAGGAACCGTTTACTCCTACTCTTTGCTTTCTGTCTGCCAGCCAGTTCTCTATCCACATCAATACTGAACCCCCAATACCATGTGCTTTAAGTTTGTATGCTAATCTCTTATGTGGGACCTTGTCGAAAGCCTTCTGAAAGTCCAGATATAACACATCCACTGGTTCTCCCTTAAGCACTCTACTAGTTACATCCTTGAAAAATTCTATAAGATTCGTCAGACATGATTTAGCTTTCATAAATCCATGCTGACTTTGTCCAATGAACTCACCACTTTCCAAATGTGCTGCTATCCCATCTTTAATAACTGACTCCAGAATTTTCCCCACCACCGATGTTAGACTAACTGGTCTGTAATTCCCCGTTTTCTCTCTCCCTCCCTTTTTAAAAAGTGGGGTTACATTAGCTACCCTCCAGTCCTCAGGAACTACTCCAGAATCTAAAGAGTTTTGAAAAATTATCACTAATGCATCCACTATTTCTGCGGCTACTTCCTTAAGTACTCTGGGATGCAACTTATCCGGCCCTGGGGATTTATCGGCCTTTAATCCATTCAATTTACCTAACACCACTTCCTGGCTAACCTGGATTTCACTCAGTTCCTCCATCTCATTTAACCCCCGGTCCCTCGCTTTTTCAGGAAATACCATCAAATTCCAGGAAATTTGGGATTCTATTTAAGGAAAAAAATATTTGAGGTGTGGAAGCACTGGATGCCGGATTTGAAAATCTACAGTTAATTTCTACAATCTGCTTTCCATCTGTTTTTAATGTGTTTGCCCTGAGTGTGATCACAGTTGAGCCAACCTGTCACATGTTGGGCGCCGAGATTCGGATAAATAATTTGGCAGTGACATTAGTATTGGTAACATGTACCAAGGTACAGTGAATAACTTTGTTTGCATGCTATCCATTCAAATCATACTATCCATGAGCACATTCAGTCGTGCAAAGAGAAAAATAATAGAATATCGTGTTGCAGTTTTATAGCAATGTTACCGAGAAAAACTTGAAGGGCTGCAATTTTGTAGGTTGGGAGATTCGGATCACACCCTAGCTTATGGGAGGACAGTTCAGTAGCCTGATAACAGTGGGGAAGAAGCTAAGCCAGTGGTATCTACTTCCAAGCTTTTTTAATTTCTGCCTGACGGGAGAAGAGGGAATGACCAGAGTGAAAATGGTGCTTGACTATGTTGGCTATTTTCCTGAGGCAGCATGAAGTGTCAATGGTGGGCTGACTGGTCTGTGTGATGAACTGGGCTACATCAACGGCTCTCAGCAATTTTTAACGCAAAACCAAACAATGATGCTATGTTTGCTACTTTGCATATGTAGAAATTGGTAAGAATCATTGGAGAAATGCTGCACTATCTACGTCAGAGGAAGTAGAGTGCGTGGTCTGCTTTCTTGGCTGTATCTTCATTGTTGTTGGTCCAAGATAAACGGGTATATTTTCACTTAGGCTCTTGACCATCTCAACTTTAGGACCATTGAAGTTGATCGGGGCGTGTACCCCACCTCATTAACGAGCTACTTTGTCTTTTTGACATTGAGGGAGAAGTTGTTGCCTTGATACCATATTACTAAGCTCTCTGTCTCCTTCTCGTCATTATTTGAGATCCAGCCCTAGGCAGTGATGTCATCTGAAAACATGCAGATTTAGTTAGAGTAGAATTTGGACTACAGTAGGTAATATATGGGGACTGTAGTAAGGGGCTGATAACATATCCTTGCGGGACACCATTTTTGCGAATTATTGGGGGAATGTTTTGTCGCCTATCCTCACTGACTGCTCCATGGGTCAGTCGTCAAGGACCTAGTGGCAAAGTGGATGCTGATTCCTCGGTCCAGAAGTTTGGAGATGGGTTTGTTTGGGATTATGGTGCTAATGGCAGAGCTATAGTCAATAAATCGAAATCTGATGTAGGTGCAGCAGGGAGTAGAAGTGGTGAGATTTTTCAAACTGTGGTTGGTAGAGCAGTAGGGGTCTTTGGTTGTGTAGCAGTATTCAAGGTTGTTTGGGCCTCTTGTGGGGAAGGAGACATGCTGATAGTATTTCGGTAGTACAATTTTGAGGTGGGCCTGGTTGACTTCCCCAGATAATATGTATCATGCCTTAGTGTTTCCAGGCTATTGTGTCACATATCGAGTGATATGATGTATTATTGGCTTTAGTACAGTTTGCTGCATGATCCTAATATGACTGATTAATGATTTTGATAAACACAAAAGAGATACTATACCATCACATCAGCTAGATGCCAAATTGAAAAAGCTCCTGTTTATTTTCTCTTGGACATAAAATATTTAATTGCATATTTCAAAAAGTTTTCCTTATGACCTGGTCGACATGTAAGACTCAGTTAAAGCATTTTATCTGCCAATTTAAAATTTGGCAGATATACTTGCCAGTATCATTTAATTGGTGACACTTAAAAAAAGCGTAATTTGCTAGCACAGTCCTTTGTGAAAGATTGTGAGTGGAAACGCGTTCTTCAATATTGTGTTACTTTAATTTTCAATGAAGAGCTATGGCTACTTAAGTAAATCTAATAAAGTGCACATGTATTAGAGAGATTAACATGGTGAATATTTTTTCATAACCCGTAATTTCTTGAATTTGTGCTTTTTTAATTTTAGGCCTTTTAGATGTAAATCAACTGAAGATTTGGATTATATTGTACTGCTTCTCTATAAAATTAGCACTTCCTCTTTAACATAGGGGTTATAAAACCCCCATAAAATAGTGTTTTGCGTTATAAAAATGTCACCTGATCATTATTCATTCAACACACAAGTATTGACATCAGAGCTTAAAATAGTTCAAGTTCAAGTTACATTTATTGTCACATGCACCAATTGGTACAGTGAGATTTGAGTTACCATACATCTATACGAATAAAAAAGAACACAATACTCGATAGAATTTAACATGAACATCCCCACACAGCGGAATCAACGTTTCCCACTGTGAGGGAAGGCAATAAAGTTCAGTCATCTTCCTCTTTGTTCACCCGTGGTCGGGGCCTTTGAGCCCTCCGCAGTCGCTGCTACGCCGGCCCGATGTTCAGGCCCTCTCGCCGGGATTATCGGAGAACACACTCAGCGGCTTGGAGTTTCTTAATCGGCCGCTTCCTACCGGAGACCACGGGCCGAGCTGGGTGGAGATTCAACACTGGTGACCCTCGGCAAAAGATCCCAGGACTCCGCGATGTTAAAGTCAGCGCAGCCCGTGGCTAGAAGCTCCGCAAACCACAGATCCACGGTGTTAATCAGCAGGCCCAACACTCCGGAGCTTCAACAGGCGATCCCCAGTAATGCATCGTCCTGTTCCGCGATGGGAGCAAAGAGGTCCTTCGGCAGTTGTACAGAGCCCTAGTGAGACCACACCTGGAGTATTGTGTGCAGTTTTGGTCCCCTAGTTTGAGGAAGGACATTCTTGCTATTGAGGGAGTGCAGCGTAGGTTTACAAGGTTAATTCCCGGGATGGCGGGACTGTCAAATGCTGAGAGAATGGAGCAGCTGGGCTTGTACACTCTGGAGTTTAGAAGGATGAGAGGGGATCTCATTGAAACATATAAGATTGTTAAGGGTTTGGACACGCTAGAGGCAGGAAACATGTTCCCGATGTTGGGGGAGTCCAGAACTAGGGGCCACAGTTTAAGAATAAGGGGTAAGCCATTTAGAACGGAGACGAGGAAACACTTTTTCTCACAGAGAGTGGTGAGTCTGTGGAATTCTCTGCCTCAGAGGGTGGTGAAGGCAGGTTCTCTGGATGCTTTCAAGAGAGAGCTAGATTGGGCTCTTAAAGATAGGGGATATGGGGAGAAGGCAGGAACGGGGTACTGATTGGGGATGATCAGCCATGATCATATTGAATGGCGGTGCTGGTTCAAAGGGCCGAATGGCCTACTCCTGCACCTATTGTCTATTGTCAGAACGTGCAAACTCCACACAGACTACTCGAGGTCAGAATTAAACTCTGGTCACTGGCGCTGTGTGGTAGCAGCTCTCCCAAAGAAAAATACTCTGGTGTATCCAGTTTGGCGTAACTGGTGCTCTATATAGTTCCAGTATAACCTCCATGTGCTTTTTTAAGCTTTGGCTGGTAAAGGAAGGCATTTATCTGAATGCCTTTTTCATGACCTTATTGACCTGACTTATTGTAAAAGATATGTGGGCAGACAATCCAAGGTCTCTCGGTAGTTCCTTCACATTTTGTCTGCTCCACTGCAAAATCTCCTCAAGGTATGCCCACTTTTAAGAAGTTCTCTCTTTTTTTCTTCTTTTTTTTATAAAAATATTTTATTTCATTAGAAGTAAGTACAGTCATATGGCACCAAAGTGCCTAATATATATTTGCATAATACATTTTCTGTACATCTTCTTATTTTTTTAAATTATAATATAGAAGAATAAGAAAAAGAAATTAGATAATAAAGAATAGAAAAACGTTCATATAGTGTGTGAAAAAGAAAAAAAGAGAAAGAAAGAAGTTGAAGAAAAGAGAATAGGAAAAAGAGAGTAAAAAATACAAATAAAAAGAAATAAGGAGATCATTATTTATAATCTTGACCATCCCCCACCCAGTCCTGAAACAATTAGTTTCTACAATTATGTTGCACCATATGATTCCAAAAAGACGACAAATGGAGACCCTCGTTAAGAATTGGTCTGATATTTCTATTAGGAGGAATCGCATTTCTTCAAGATGTGCGGTGTCCAACATGCTTGCGATCCACATTTTAAGCGTTGGTATTGGTGTATTTTTCCAAAATTTAAGTATTAGTTTTTTTGCTATTATTAAACCATAATTTAAAAATAAATGTTGTGATAAGTTCAATTTATTCCCATCTTCCATTACTCCAAATATAATCATTTCAGTATTAGGTTCCATTCTTATCTTAAATAATTTTGTAAATATATCAAAAATATCACTCCAAAATCTATAAAGTTTTATGCAGGAAACAAAAGGGTGTGTTATAGTTTTGGGATAGACATTTATCACAAATGGGGGATATATTTGGATAGAATTTGTTCAATCTTGTTTTTGAATAATATAATCTATGTAAAATTTTAAATTGAATTATATTCTGTCTTGTCGAACATTTGTGTATATATATATCAAATACTTTTCCCATGTAACCTTCGTAATTTTTATCATTAATTCCTGTTCCCACTCTTCTCTAAGTACCTCTGTTGATGGTAAATCTATATTTAAAATACTATTATATAAATATGATATTAATTTTTGTGAGTCAGCTTTAATATTCATTGCTTCTTCCAATAAGTCAGAAGTTACTTTTTGATATCCTTGTATGTATTTCTTCATGAAATCGCAAATCTGAAGATATTTAAAATATTGGTTATTTTTCAATTTAAATTTTAATTGTAATTGTTGGAATGATAATAGATTTCCCATTTCATACATATCCCCGATCCTTTTAATTCCTAAACTTTCCCATTGGTTATATGTTTTATCAATGAGAGATGGTTTAAATAAAGGGTTATTTGCTCTAGGCATTAACAATGATAAATGTCTTAATTTAAAGGATAATTTTATTTGTTTCCAAATTCTTATTGTATCGTGTATAATTGGGTTCTTCTTATATATTGTGTTCAGTTTTTTCGGAGAGAAGAGGATCGTTCCTATATTACAAGGGGAACAATCCTCTTTCTCCATTCTTATCCATTCTGTCTGTTGGGTAGAACTGTCCAACCAATAAATTATATTCTTAATATGCACTGCCCAATAATAATACAAAAAATTTGGGAGTGAGAATCCCCCGACATCTTTTGGTTTACATAAATGTTTTTTCTCTCTCTGTTCTCTCTCTGACGAGAGTTCTACAACATTCTCTCTTGTTGCACCCCCACTGTGATTCTTCCACCTCTCCGACTCTATGATCGTTACTTTTTTGGCATATCTTTCATTCATTTAGTTTAGTTTAGAGATACAGTGCAGAAACAAATCCTTTGGCCCACAAAGTCTGCGCCGACCAACCATCCCTGCACATTAACACTATCCTACACACACTAGGGACAATTTACACATACACAAAGCCAATTAACCTGCATACCTGTACGTCTTTGGAGTGTGGGAGGAAACCGAAAATCTCGGAAAAAAACCACAAATGCGTGCCTTCATTGGTCAGGGTATTGGTTACAGGATTTGGGACATCATGTTACAGCTGCATAAGATGTCGTAAGACTTTATTTGTAGTACTAAGTACAGGAAGGATGTCAATAAACAGGAAAAGGTGCAAAAAAGTTTTACACACATGTTACCGGAACGAGAGGGTTGAGTGGTCAGGAGAGGCTGGATAGGCTAGGACATATTTCCCTGGAATTAAGAAATCTTGGAGATATATATGTCATGAAGGGGATAGATAAAGTGAAAAGCCACTCTTTTTCCCAAGGTAGGGGATTCTAAAACTAGAGGGCATAGGTTTAAGCTTAGAGGGGCAAAATTTAAAAGGTACCTGAGGGACAACTTTTTTCACATGGAGGGTGGTAGAAGAGAAGGATAGAAAGTGGTAGAGGCAGGTAGAATTAAGGTATTTTAAAGACACTTGGACAGGTACATGGATAGGAAAGGCTTGGAGGGATATGAGGCAGAGAGGCAAGTGAGACTAGTTTAGTTAGGCAACTTGATTGACATGGACAAGTTGGCAGAATGGCCTATTTCCAGAATGGCCTGATTGGCCTGTGGTAGCTCGATGACTCTGAGTCATAGAGTGATACAGTGTGGATACAGGCCCTTCAGCCCAACTTGCCCACATCGGCCAACAATGTCCTGTCCCACTTGCGCTCGCTTGGTCCATATCCCTCCAAACCTTCCCTATCCATGTGCCAGTCTAACTGTTTCTTAAACAATGGGATAGTCCCAGCCTCAACTACCTCATCTGGCAGCTTGTTCCATACACCCACCACCCTTTGTGTGGAAAAAGTTACCCCTCGGATTCCTATTAAATCTATACCCCTTCACCTTGAACCTATGTTCTCTGGTCCTAAATTCCCGTACTCTGGACAAGAGACTCTCTGCATCTACCCGATCTATTCCTCTCATGATTTTGTACACCTTTATAAGATCCCCCTCATCCTCCTGCACTCCATGGAATAGAGACCCAGCCTACTCAACCTCTCCCTATAGCTCACACCCTCAAGTCCTGGCAACATCCTTGTAAATCTTTTCTGAACCCTTTCAAGCTTGACAATATCTTTCCTATAACATGGTGCCCAAAACTGAACACAATATTCTAAATGTGGTCTCACCAACGTCTTATACAACTGCAACATGACCTCCCAACTTCTATACTCAGTACTCTGACTGATGAAGGCCAAAGTGCAAAAAAAGTTTTTCACCACCTTATCTACTTGCGACTCGACCTTCAGAGAACCATGCACCTGTACTCTTAGATCCCTCTGCTCTACAACACTACCCAGAGGCCTACCATTTATTGTTGTTTGCCTGTCAGAATTTGTTTGGTTAATTCTTAGTTATTCCTTTTTATATGCCCTTATTGATTATTAAATAAATTCTATCAAGCGTTCTCAACTGCATTCATTTCATAAAATCCACAAATCTGAAAGAATAGCAATATAAAAAGCACAGCATGAAAATTAGTGGCTAGTAATGTACAACAGTAAACTTCTAAGAGTCAAGTCAAGAGTGCGTAACATTACGTTAAATCACATACACAAGAATACAGAACTAGAGAACCAGAGATTCTAGATGAATGTTTGAATAAACACCCTAATACAGGTAAATTAATATTTTATATGTATAATATTCTTTTAGATAGTGAGACTCCGTCGACGGAATTATATAGCATGGTAAAAGGAATTAGCCCAACCTATAACAAAAGATATTTGGGATGAAAGTTTACAACATATATATCAATGATCATTAAATGCCAGACATTCTTTAATACAATTTAAAGTACTACATAGACTGCATTATTCAAAAACAAAATTAAATAGAATCTTTCCTAATATCTCTCCTATTTGTGATAAATGCCAATACTCATCGGCTAATTTAACCCATACCTTTGTAAATTGTATAAAAATTAAAAATTACTGGATGGATATTTTTAAAATAATCTCTGTAGTTGTAAATACTCAACTGGATCCCGAACCTAAATTAATAATATTGGGCATATCAGAACAATATCTAAAACTTACAACAAACCAAAGAAATTTCCTTGACTACAGTATAATAATTGGGAAAAAATTAATATTAAAATTTTGGAAAAATCCTGCAACCCCCACAATTACGATGTGGATTATGGAGATGTCGGAGACCTTACATTTGGAAAAAATTAGATATGTCTTAATTGACAAACCAGAATTATTTACTAAAATATGGTCTCCATTTATAGATTATCTGAAGGGGTAGACTGGGCCGGAGCGGAGGCCTGACTGAAACCCGAACCCAGGACTAGATGAATAGTTACGTTTTCTGACCTATGGACCCATCTCCTAAGTTGTATTACTTTTCTAATTTCTTTTCTTTATTTTCCTTATCTATAAATATAAATAAATAATTAGAGGCAACGTTAATATGTAACCGATAAAGGAGGACCCCAGCTACTTTGGTAACTGGGTACCCGGAACCCTGGATACTTAATATGTAATCGTTACACAAAGTTTGTATTGGGTTGGAGATATATGCAGATACCTCTAATAAAATATTTTATACAAAAAAAAAGAGTGTGTAACATATATACCGCCTCAGTACCTTTGATTCCTTCCTCCTAGCAAATTTTGAATATGTGCACAGCTCACCACAGATTTCATGTGTTCAAACCTTCCCGATTCACCTCCAAAGAGGGATCTTATAAAAAGGGCCTTGCTAAAGTCCATGTCAATAACATCCACTACCCCCTGTCTCCATCATCAGTCCACTTGATGACCTTCAAAAAAAACTTTGTGAGACACAATATCTAACAACACACAAGGCCATGCTGACTACCCCTAATCAGTCCGTGCCTATCCAAATGCTGATTGATCCTGTTTCTAAGAATCCCCTCCAACAACTTTCCCACCACTGACGTCAGGTTCACTGGCCTGTAGTTCCTTGGCTACTCCTTGCTGCTAAATAATGGTACAATATCAGCCACCCTCCAGTCTTCCGGAACTTCACTTGTGACTAAAGATGATGCAAATATCTTTACATGGGTATTCACAGTTTCCCACAAGATCCTAAGATATACTTGCTCAGGCTCGGTAATCTTATCCACCGTAATGCACTTTAAAATAAGTTATTGTCATAGATGCAGAATTAGGCCATTCAGCTCATTGAGTCTACACCGCTATTCAAGCATGGCTGATCTATCTTTCGTTCTCAGTCCCATTCTGCTTTCTCCCATAACCTTTGACATTATTACTAATCAAGAACCTGTCAATCCCCACTTTAAAAATACCCAATGTCTTCTCCCCCACAACTGTCTGTGGCAATGAACTCCACAGATTCACCACCCTCTGACTAAAGAAATTCTTCCTCATCTTTCTAAAGACACGTCCTTTTATTCTGTGGCTGTGCCATCTGGTCTAGACGCTCCTACTAGTTGAAACATCCGCACCACATCAACTCTATCCAGGCCTTTCACTAATCAGTAAGTTTCAATTAGATCCCCCCCCCCCCCCCCACCTCATCCTTCTAAACTCCAGCGAGTACAGGCCCAGTGCCGTCAAACGCTCATCATACGTTAACTCAATCATCCCCGGGATCATTCTTGTATATTGTCAATTACCAATACCTCTTTGATAATTGACAACACAACTCTGCCTCAATTCCTTAGCTTCCATTATTATCTCCTCAGTAAAAGTAGATGTGGTGTTCATTTAATATTGTGGTCATACACAAAGAAGGCAACGCTGATGTTTAAGGGAACCTATTCCTTCCCTCGCTGCTCTTTTGTTTTTAATATACCTGAAGAATCTCTCAGGATTTTCCTTTACCTTGCCAGCCAGCTCCGTTTTGCCTACCTAATTGCCTGAATTGTACTCCCAACACTTTTTGTACTTAATTTTAGTTTTCCTGATATTTTAACTTTTTAATGTATAATATTTCAATTTTAATACTTTTTGAATGTTTATAATCCCAAAAATATTCACAAATATCCAAGTTGTTTGGTAGTCTTGCCAACCAGCTCAATCTGGAGGCATGCTTTAGTCAGCTATTTTAACATTCCCTTCGATTTATAATTACAAAGCACAGCGCATGGTATTGATTAAGCTAAAGTTGACTTTGTTCAGGAAGTATTTGCCAGGCCATCTACTCCAGGTAAAAGTTGAGCAATGGGTGAGCACTGAATGGATATGACTTGTTGCTCCCAGGAAATGAATAGAAATTGTGCTTAAAGGGCTTACATTGACTGTAAAGTGTCTTGGAATATCCTGAAGTCATGATTGGTTTGATTCAGATGCCATTGTCGCAAGCAGAAATAAAGCAGTTTGCCTGAAGATGATGGATGCATGCCTAATTTTAGGTGGGAAAACAAGAATATTCTTAACCTACTATGTTACCCCATCCTTGATCAGAAGAATTTGCATTGATTTTCGCATTGCTTTTGATGAATATTACTTTAAACATTTTATGGGCCACTCAGTTAGGAAAATGTAATTTTTAATTAATTTTATGGAATACCAAATTTGTTTACGGGGGAGAAAGTTGGAAAAGAAGAGTGGGCAGGTCAAAGCCTGGCAAGTGATAAATGGATACAGTTGAGAGGGGTTTTTGATTGACAGATGGTTGGACAAAGATCAGAGATGAAAAGACGAAAGGCTGTGAGATAAGGAGATAAGAGGCATGAAGTGAATCTGGAGATAGTAATATAGATGAAAGGGCATGGAGAAAGGGGCGGGATTGTGGGAGAAATGGGTGTTATCCAGATAGGCACAAGGAAGAGGATGGGGGGAAGGGATGGGGTGTGTTTGTTTGGTTAGTTGCTTTAAATATTCATATTGTTGAGTTGTAAGCAACCGAAGCGGAATATGAGGTGCTGTTCCTCTGCTTTGTGCTTGGCCTCACTCTGGCAATGGCGTAGGTCGAGGACGTACCAAAACGTCTGAATGGAAAGGAAAGTTAAAATCGATTGCAACCAGGGGATCCAACATTCCCTGGTGGACTGAGCGCAAATGTTTGGCAAAACCTTCACCTCGTCTATGATTGGTCTTGCGAATTAACTTGAATTTCTGTTGCATTATGTATCAAGACTGGTTTAATGGTGATTGAGAATGACTATGTTTGACTGACCATATATTGAATTGCAAATACAGTGAACTGCCCTCCAGCATTTATTGTGAGCCTTGTTGTTGTTTTACCTGCCAAAATGCAATATTTTCCATTACCTCCAAGCTAAAATATCACATGATATTCAATACTATTGTTAATGATGCCTTAATTTCAGGGAGGCCTTCCACCATGATCTTATGGTGAACCATTTATTGTCAGGGGGCGACAACATTCCAATTTTCATATTTCCTTATGCCAACTCAGAGCCAACCCTTTCATCCATTCATTTATCTGAACATGTTCTAATATATTCATTCATTCTACCATCCACACTATATTTGGAGCAACTTGCATTGGCCAATTAATGTTTCCAACCTGCATGCCCTTGGGATGCAAGTGAAAACCCATGGTCAAGGGTATAATATTACTCCTTACACTCAAAACTGCAGGTCAAGATTGAACCCAAGTTGCTGGAACCATGAGTCAGCAATTCTACTGTGCCACTTTGTGTTGTGCAGCAAGGCATGTTAGTCATAGTCATAGAGTGGTACAGTGTGGAAACATGCCCTTCAGCCCAACTCGCCCATACCAGCCAACAATGTCCCAGCTACACTAGTCCCACATGCCCGCGCTTGGTTCATATCCTTCCAAACCTGTCCTATCCATGTATCTGTCTAACTGTTTCTTAAACGATGGGATAGTCCCAGCCTCAACTATATCCTCTGACAGCTTGTTCCATACACACCCCCACCCTTTGTGTGAAAAAGTTACTCCTTGGATTCCTATTAAATCTTTTCCCCTTCACCTTGAACCTCTGTCCTCTGGTCCTCGATTCCCCAACTCTGGGCAAAAGACTCTGTGCATCTATCCACCCGACCTATTCCTCTCATTATTTTGTATACCTCTATAAGATCTCCCCTCATCCTCCTGCGCTCCATGGAATAGAGACCCAGCCTACTCAACCTCTCCCTATAGCTCACACCCTCTAGTTCTGGCAACATCCTCGTAAATCTTTTCTGAACCCTTTCAAGCTTGTATTAGTATTGGAATTCTGTTTTGCGGGTGTTTAATCTAATAAGGTCCATTCTTTTAAACAGCCTCTGAATGGGTCCGAAGTAACGTAGGTCATAAGGTCACAAGGAATAGGAGTAGAATTAGGCCATTTGGTCCATGAATTAATAAGTTTGAATGAATGAATGAATTAATAAGTTTATTGGCCAAGTATGTAAACGTACAAGGAATTTGCCTTGGTGCTCCGCTCGCAAGTAACAACACGACATACAGTAAACCATTAGGAATAAAACATAAAACATTAAAACATTCAGAATAAAACATTTTGGTTTAACATGTGAATGAAATAAAATACTAGAGCAAAAGGAGGCTACAGGCTTGGTTATTGAGTAGAGCTACTGCTCGTGGAAAAAAGCTGTTTTTATGTCTGGCTGTGGCGGCTTTGACAGTCTAGAGTCGCCTTCCAGAGGGAAGTACTTCAAAGAGTTTGTGGCCAGGGTGAGAGGGGTCAGAGATGATCTTACCTCGCTCGCTTCCTGGCCCTTGTAGCGTACAGTTCGTCAATGGGGGGGAAGTTTGCAGCCAACAACCTTCTCAGCTGATCGAACGATTCGCTGCAGCCTCCGGATGTCGTACTTGGTGGCTGAACCAAACCAGACCATGATGAAGGTGAGGACAGACTCTATGATGGCAGTATAGAATTGGACCATCATTTCCTGTGGCAGATTGTGTTTCCTCAGCTGCCGCAGGAAGTACATCCTCTGTTAAGTCGGTGAGGGCGCTGCGAGTCGGCTGCCCTGCCAGCAGCGTGTCCGTTATTTCAACTTTTTTGGGGGGTTTTGTGTCCAAATGTCTATTTTAGTGTATCTCGGTATGTCTTGTGGGGAGTGGAGGGGAGGGGTGGGGGGGCCTCTTTTGGTCGCCTCCTCCACGGAGAGGCGACTTTTTCCATATCGCATCCCTCGCGGCCTAACACCATGGAGCAGCGTGGACTTTCCATCGCGGAGCGGGGCAAACCTTTGCCGGGGGCCGCCAGAGAGGAGTGCTCCGATCACTGGCCTGGTGACTTTGGCATCATGGGGCTGCGGTCTGTGGAGCTTCTAGCCGCGTGGCGTGGCGTGGACTTACCATCCGGAGCCTGGGATCCCTCGCCGCGGATCGCCAGAGAAGAGCTCCGACCGCAGGCCTGCGGCATGTAACGTCCTGAAGCCGTAAGAAAGTGCCGATTCAAGCACCGTCCCGACGCCGGAGTTTCAAATCATCCCGGCGAGAGGGCCTATACATCCGTCCGTCCGTAGCGGCGACTACGGAGGGTTTATGTCCCTGAACACGGGTAAACAAAGGAGGAAGTCTGGCTGAACTTTGTGCCATCCACCACAGTGAAGAATGCTGTGCTGGATGTTTGTGTTAAATCTTATTGTGTATTGTGTGTTCATTTTAATTGTATCGCTGCTGGCAAATTCATTTCACTGCACCTTCTGGTGCATGTGACGAATAAAATTGACTTTGACTTGACTTTGACTTTTGACTGTGGAGTCGATGGTGGCCCCCCATTTAAGGTCCTTGGAGATGATGGTTCCAAGGAACTTAAAGAACTCCACAGATGTGACTCTGGTGTTTTTGATGGTGAGTAGGGGGAGGGGAGGGGGAGCTCTCCTAAAGTCTACAATCAATTCCACCGTCTTAAGAGCATTGAGCTCCAGGTTGTTACGAAGGCACCAGGATGCCAGCTGTGTCACTTCCTGTCTGTAGGCAGATTCCTCCCCATCCTGGATCAGTCCAATCAGGGTTGTGTAGTCCGCAAACTTGAGAAGCATGACAGAGGAGTCTGTGGAGGTGCAGTCGTTGGTGCAGAGAGCGTAAAGGAGAGGGGAGACTACGCAGACGCGGTGCTCCATCAAGTCTACTTCGCCATTCAATCATGGTTGCTCTATCTCTCCCTCCTGACCCCATTCTCCTGCCTCTTCCCCATAACTGACACCTGTACTAATCAAGAATATGTACATAGATCGAGCAATTTATAATTTCTCCTGTATGTTATCTTTACTCCAGTGGAAAAATTGTGGAGGTCAAAATCGGCAACAGTATGACTCTATTTAGCTCAATTACTGCCCGATTTCGGAAATATAGATTCCTCAGCAAGTTCCATCACAGAAAGATTACCAAGAGGACATTGGACATATTAAATGAGTGTTCTTAAAGGCTATCTTTTTTTTTTTAAGTGACATTCTCACCAAGTCATGACTGAATGCGGCAAATGATTGCTCAAGTTGGAGAAGGAACAACCACAATGTGCTGAGTATCTTGAATCTTTTTGTTGGGAGTTTTTGGAAGTCCACCGGTCAAGTGTTTCTTGCCTCACTTATGGGAGAATGTATGGATCCCACATTGATTTCGCCATCCACCACAGAATTTGCAGAGATGGAGGAATTTGCAGGCTGTTCTTGAATGTGAGGAACTACTAAAAAAGGAAGGTTTTCCTGCAGATTCCTTAGTTGGTGTTCAGATGCTTGAAAGCTGAAATGATCATCTTCATCTTTCACTATCTTCCTTTGTGCTTATCAATTCATCCATTGTTGAATTTTTCACCACATTGACATTGCTCACATGTCACATTCAGCCAGGAATTGCCCCAGCACAGAAAGAGGGAATTTGGCCCATCAAACCAGTAGCAGCTTAATGTGTAGTTTACTTTTTGAAAACCATTGAACTTGCTTTCACTGCTCCTTTAGAAATTGAATTCCAAATCAGTAGAACGCAGTGTTACTATTGTGGGGAACACATTCTCATATCATAATTGGAGTTGTGCTTTTATTATATCTGGGCCAAGGTTGTAATGTGGTCTGATACTGAATGCACTTTGTTATACCAAAACTAATCATAATGGGCCTTGATTGTTGTTGCTGAGCAAATGTTGCCTGATGGCACACTGGTGATGTTGCTGTAGATTTTCTGAATAGTTTCCTTTCTTCTGAATATTTGGATTCATTTTATTATGTTATTTTAAGACTGTCTTATGGTAGTTATGTAGATTTTAGAGAAATGTTCCTTAATTTATTACACATTTTTAAGAAATGTCTGACTCAATGCATATGCTTTTGTTTTTCAGAATTGAATTTGGAGTGTGCAAATTCACCTGCGATAAAATTAAGGCCAAAGATGTCACTGCATTCATATGGAAGTCGAGAAGGATCAATGTCTGGTCGGTCAGGAGAATGTAGCCCAGTTCCAGTTGGTTCAATTCCAAGAAGAGGATTGATCAGTGGAAGCAAAGAAAGCACTGGCTACTTGGAAGAGTTAGAAAAAGAGAGGTACATCTTGTTTCTAGCTGTAGTTAATATCTTACAATATATTTTGTTTCTTTAATCAATAGAACAACAGTAATTTCTGAGTCACCCATCTTTCACTTGCACTTTGCATGCATGCTAACAAAGGGGTTCAAAATGTGTGTAGATTCATTAATTATCTGCAATTTGATGACAATGCATTAGATCACAAGTGACAATGCATATTTTCCGCTTGACACACTTTACCCTTTTCACATATTTCATTTTAAATATTTGTGAAAATTATTATGAATACCTATATGAACAATGAACTACTGTTACACTGGGGGAAAGGGTTCATTACTTGGGATGTCAACAAGGTTTGAAGAAGACTCTTCCAAACTTGCGCCTGTCATGCAGTACCAGAGGATCAGACACCCAATGCCACTGCTATTCCACCATCAAAGATGCTATTGGCTCCACCCCCCGCCCACACTTTCGGAAATCAGACCACCTTGCTGTGCTCCTTCCTGCATAGAGGCAGCAATTGAGGAGTGCAGCTCCAAGGGTGAGGACTGATCAGGGGACTCTTGCCTGACCTCTGTTCAGTGCTACCAAGAGCAGAACTCGCTATCAAAATATGGAGGGGACGGGGGACACAATTTTTTGGCGGCCGCGCGCGCATGCACACACACACACGCGCGAGGCTTCGGAGGCTCAATCCAGCACTAGATGCAGCTCAACTCTGCCTGTCTCACCGGGTTAACTACAGCTCTGCCTGGACTGACGGGACACCAGCACTGCTTCTCCGCGCTGGCCATATTTCCCGCAAGCCCAGGCAGAGCTTAGGTTAACCTGGCGGGACAGGCAGAGTGAGCTGGGTTTAGTGCTGTTTCTCTGCGCTGGCTGTGGGCCTGGGGGTACAGCTCACGTATGACTGCCGACCTCTCTGGCCACCCGTGGGTGGGGGGGGCACTCGGGACAGCGCCGGAGACCCGGCCGGGATCGATCCCGCCTGCGGATGAGGCGCGGGTCTGTGCCACGTCTCCCTCCTCCAATCACCGCGCTCTATCCTCAGTCCCCCCACTCCTCCCTCCTACAATCATCGCGCCCTCGATCATCAGTCCCACCCCCGCCCTCGATCATCAGTCCCACCCCCGCCCAATCGGGATCACAAAAACTTGGGGATGTCCCCCGCCTCTCAAAACATGGGGGGGACGTGTCTCCTCTGCCCCCCCCCCCCCCCCCCGGGTTTTCCGCCCCTGAGTGCTGCAACAGAGTTCAGGAATTAGATCACAGATAATTGCAAGAGTTAACCTGGAGGACAATGTACATACATATCTGTTTGTATTGTACCACCGTCCCAGAAAATATATTTTTTTAATATAGAGAAGACTAGTTTTATCTACGTCTACATAACCTGCAGTAACAGTTAAAATTGTCCCGTCTTTTTGCCAAAATTTGGACGAGAGTAACATGCATGTCTTTTGTAGTGTTTTCAAAAGCTGAGATTGCCAACATATTTTAGATCCTTTCCAATGCCGTGGGGAAAGAAGAATCTTGAAGAGTATTGGTTACAATTTAGAAATTGATCCAATTGATGCTTTTCTTTTTCAAAATGCTTGTGGCATGGAATTTAATGATGTATCTAAGAAGGTGATTACCTACAATCGATTTAAGGTTTCTTTAAAATTCCCTTGTGTAGTAGAGAAGTTACTAAGGATTTTCTTTGAAAGTTGTACATTTTTTGAAGGCAGAATTCTGAGGTAATAATGTACCACTTTTCCTCCTGTGCATGAACACAGTATATCATGTGGTTATTTATGACAATTTTCATGATCAGGTTTGATAAATAATCACAGATGTTTATGATGAAATAATACTTCCATTTCATGAACATTTTACTATCTAGTTCATATTTTCACATTTAACAATTTCAGTTTCAAATTCAACACCATTGTTTTGGCGAGTTGATTTTCGACTTTGGTGCCACAATAGCAAATATTTCCGGACAGTTAGATGTTATTGTAATTAACACTCCAGCACAGTTTTAATTAGTTTTATTTTGGATGTTAAACATTCTGATATTGTGATCACTATTTCCTTAATGTTCCCCACTGATACTTGTGGCACTTAGCTTGGTGCAGTACCAGTTTGGCTCAGAATCAAATTTTGGGCTAGAAACACATTTTTATGAACCTATTTTGAAAACTACCCCTCCCTTTGGCTTTCTTATTGTTATCGCTGTCTATATTTGAATATCAGAAATCCGACAAACATATGTCTATAACGTTTGCACACCAAGTTTTACTGAAAATTAACTGTACAATATTCTTATCAGTATTTGGCATCATATAAAATAGACCCAGTAATACGAGTGCATCTCTTCTATTTATTTAAATAGGGATTTAAGGAAACTGTGGAGCTAGGTTGAAACAGGTTGGGACTGAATATCATGAACACACGTGGAGTCACCCCTCACAGGAGCCATAGGTTATCATCAATTTAAATTGGACTACTGAGCTGTCATATATCTGTGCATCCATAGACAGTAAGAGCTGTTTAAGCAATCTTCATGTGTCAGGATCTGGGTGGGGCACCATTGGTGGCAGTGGAGGCAAATCGATAACTTAAGTTGACCGTGCTGTGGAATTCCATCTGTTGTTAAACATTGACCTGAAGTTGTTTAATTGATTACAAGAAGACATGGGTAGATTCACCTTGATCTAAAGGTAACACATTGGACAGTATATGATACAAAGCTGCTGTCTTTAGGGAGCAGCATGACATCTAAATTATCATTGAAATTGCCCATGGCAATATGACTTTTCATTAGACAGATATTCCTGACATTGTTTTAAATATCTATGTGCATTGTAACAGTAGAATTTTGTTTTATTTTATAGATCTTTGTTACTTGCTGAGATTGAAAAAGAAGAGAAAGAAAAGGATTGGTATTATGCTCAGCTTCAAAATCTGACGAAGAGAATTGATAATCTCCCCCTTACAGAAAATGTAAGTTCAAATCCAATTCTATTTTTGGTATGAAATAGAAAAATAATTTTATAAGATTTCTTGAATTGTTTTTACCTTTTTATTTGTTACATTGCAATTAAGACCATTACTGTAAGAAAAAGTGCATGTTCTTAACTAAAGGAAGCATTTTCAGAATTTAAAATATATCAGATACCAGCAATGATGAGTGAAAAGGGTACCTGTGTCCCGTAAGCCCTCGATCAGAGAATTCTAATGAATCATTGCAAGGAGAGCTTTAGACAAGGGTTACTTAAATGTGAAATTGAAATAGCTGAAATTGACATGAAAAGTGTGGGTTTTAAAAGAGAATGGTGGGCAGAACAGTATTGCATGACTACAGAACCTAGAAATAAATTGCAAAGATGGAAAAGGGAAAATCTATTGGAATTCTTGTAAATGTGAGTAAAGAATTTGAAATTAGTGCAGTGATGGATATGGAGTTTAGTCATTTTTCTGAGGACTGAAATAATGGGAGAATGGGTATCATTTGGGATAGAATATGTATAATGGAATTTGGTTTCACATCCTGGAAAGCTTGCAAATTGTTAGTGAGAATACTTGAGTCATAAGGCAGGAAAGGTATGGTGAAAATGAGCTGTAGTGGTACATATTTAAGAATAGATATACAGTGCCACGCCTGTATATAGACAGTCATGTTAATGGTAGGATGGAGGCTTTTACTATCAGTATGGGTGTCAGAGGTTATGGGGAGAAGGCAGGAGAATGGGGATAGGAGGGAGAGAGATCAGCCATGATTGAATGGCAGAGTAAACTTGAAGGGCCGAATGGCCTAATTCTACTCCTATTCCTTATGACCTTATCATCAGCCTAGGGACAAGCAAGGCACTAATGTGCACAAGCAACCAAGGAGAGAATAAAGTTCATTACATGTCCGGAGAAAATTTGACTTGAAATCAATTCTTCCTCTTAAATTTTAAACATCATTCAGTTGAATGGTCGCAGTTGAAGAATCAAGTGTTTTGAGGAGGTGACAAAGGTGATCGATGAGGGTAGGGTAGTAAATTTTGTCTACATGGATTTTAGTAAGGCATTTGGTAATCTCCCATGGTAATCTGACCCAGAAGATTAAAATGACCTGGTCTGACTGGCTTAATGTCGGAAAACAAAGGGTTGTGGTGGAAGGACAATATTCAGGATGGAAATGGACGTAGTCAGATTGGTTAGTGAATTTGAAGATGATACCCAAGATTGGTGAGTCCAACCATGTGTGTTAAAGACTATTGCATTCATAGCCTAATTCAGCTAGGAGTGCAAATTGGATGATCTTGGCTTCCTCCTGAAACCCCACCATCACAGAAGTCAATCCCCACCCAATTTGATTCTATCCATTGATTATCAATAAAAGCTGAGAGCATGGGAAACAGCAAAAACAATGAGACATGATGACATCCTGGCTGTAGTGCTGAACACCTGTGCTCCAGGGACTAGTTGCATCTGAAACCAATCTGTTCTAGTAAATGACAACTGTGGCATCTACTCTAATTTAAAAAAAGGTATGGGAAATCCAATCTGACTAATTAACTAATCAGTCTATTTTCAGCCATCAGCAAAGCATTAGAAGCTGCTGTCCTAATTGCTCTCGTGCCACTTTCTCACCAATCATCTTTTCAATTATGTTCATTTTGGGATTTTGCCATGATTATTCTGCTCCATTGTACTTTAGTCCAAAAAATGGCCTTAGAGCTGAATTCTAGAAGTGAGAGCGACCACCCCTGACATTGATAAATGATTAACTGTGGCATCAAGGAGCCCTGGTAAAGCTGATTTCAATGGACATTATAATGCTTGGAGTTTATCCAATGATTGGAGGGAGAAGTTTCTCGCAAATATGGTAGTCGGGGTCTGAAATGTGCTGCCTGAAGAGGTGTTGAAGACTGATACTCACAACAGTTAACAATCATCTGGACAAATACCCGAATCACCAAGGCACAGAATGTTACCGACCTATTGTGAGTCAATGGAAGTAGCCTGGATAGGTACAGTTTGGATAGGTACTATCCAGATTAATTCCATTGACTCACAATAGGTCCATAACATTCTGTGTCTTGGTGATTCAGGTATTTGTCTAGATGATTGTTAAATGTTGTGAATATCTGTCTTCAACACCTCTTCAGGCAGCACATTTCAGACCCCGTCTACCATGTTTGCGATGGATACTATGATATGGTCGCCAAAGGGCCTGTTTCTCTTCTATATCACTCAATGACATACCTCCAAGGAAAAGAAGTGGTTGTGGAGGTTGGGGGTCGGTCATCCCAGTCCCAGGAGCTTAATCCAAGAGTTCCTCAGACTGTTTCTTAGGCCTGATTGTCAATTATCTTTCTTCAGTCACAGGTTCAGAAGCGGGGATGCTTGTTGATTGTACAGTGTTCAATTTAATTTGAACCTTGTCAGAAATGGCTAGTATGTTTCATGCCATATAAGTGCTAGGTAAGGACAATAGGGAGTCTTGTTGCAGATCATAGGATCTATCATGACCTTCATTGGCTTTAGCATCACCAAGTCCCCCACCATAATAATCCTGAGATTCACCATTGACTAGAAACCAAGGCCAGCACTTAAATACTTTTGCTCAAAGTCTGGGCATCCTGAGCTGCCACCTAAGGCCTTTTCAGAAACATCAAATGTGATTTATCTAAACCTTTAAAACTTCTGATTTTCAAATTGCTTTATTATTTAATTAGTATTTCAAGTTTGAATATGTCACTATTATTTGAATAATGTTCCTTTTAAGCAAAACAATTGTAAGCAAAAAAAAAATGAAGGAACATCAGCCAAGTGAGATGTTTTTAAGTGTGCTGACAAAAGCTCAGGATATGCACGTCCTAGTTAGAGTGAAAGGCAAGGCAGGCAAACGTAAGGAAGCTGGGCTGATGAGAGAAATTGAGGTATTGGTCAAGAATAAGAAGGATGCATGGGACCGGTATAGGCAGCTGGATCAAGTGTATCCCTGGAGGAGTTTCAGGAAGTAAGGAGCAAAGTATAAAAGGAAATCAGAAGGGCAAAAAGGGGCCAGGAGATAGTTCTGGCAGATAGTATTAAGGACAATCTCAAGAGATTTTTTGAATACATAAGGGGGAAAAGGGTAACGAGAGAGAGTGGGATTCAAAGCAGTCAACTCACAGGAGATGGGGAAGGTCCTCAATGAGTATTTCTCCCCTGTATTTACCAAAGGAGTAACTTGGGGTAGTCAATGGAAGTGTCTTTAGAGCAGTCAGCATTACGGTCGAAGAGTTGTTGTAGGTACTATCGTGTATGAAGATAGACAAATCTCCAGGACCTGATCAGATATATCCGAATACGTTGTGGGAAACCAGAGAGGAAATTGTGGGAACCCTGGTTGAAATACAGGAGAGGTGCCGGACGACAGAAGGGTGGCAAATGTTGTGCCTCTTTTCAAGAAGGTCGTGAGGGAAAATGCTGGGAATTATAAGCCAGTGAGCTTAACATCTGTAGTTGGAAAGTTACTAGAGAGTATTCTGAGGGATAGGATATACAAGTATTTAGACGGACAAGGGCTGATTAGGGATAGTGAACATTGCTTTGTACGTGAGAGGTCGTGTCTCACAAATCTGATTGAGTTTTTTAAAGGCGTGACCAAAAAGATCGATGAAGGCAGAGCTGTAGATGTTGTAAATGTTGAGGATGTTGTATATGTTGATGTTGAGGACTTCAGCAAAGCATTCAACAAGGTTCCGCGTGGTAGGCTGCTCTGGAAGGTTAGATCACGCAGGATCAAAGGAGAGATAGCTGAATGGATAGAAAATTGGCTTCATGGAAGAAAGCAGAGGGTGATGGTGGAAGCTTGCTTCTCAGAATGGAGGTGTGTGACTAGTGGTGTGCCTCAGCGTTTGGTGCTGGGCCCCTTACTGTTTGTCATCTATATCAATGATTTGGATGAGAACATACACGACAAGATTAGCAAGTTTGCAGACGATACAATGTGCGTGGTTTTGCAGATAGCGAACATGGTAGTGAAAAATTGCAGCAGGATCTTGATCTTATGCGATTGGCCAGGTGGGCTGAGGAGTGGTTGATGGAATTCAATGCAGAGAAATGTAAGGTGTTGCATTTTGGGAAGTCTAACATGGGCAGTACCTACGCAGTGAATGGTAGGGCTCTGGGGAGTGTTGTAGAGCAGAGGGATCTAGGCGTGCAGGTGCATGGCTCATTGAAGGTGGAGTAGCAGGTTGATCGGGTGGTCAAAAAGGCTTTTAGCACATTGGCCTCATGAGCCAGAGTATTGAGTATAGAAGCTGGAAGATAATGTTGCAGTTGTATGAGATGTTGGTGAGGCCACATTTAGAGTAATGTGTTCAGTTCGGGGCACCGTTATAGAAAGACGTTGTCAACCTTGGAAAGGGTACAGAGAAGATTTACGAGGATGTTGCCAGGACAGAGGGTCTGAGCTATAGGGAGATGTTGAGTAGGCGGGGACTCTATTCCTTGGAGCACAAGAGGATGATGGGTAAACTTATAGAGGTGTATAAGATCATGAAAGGAATAAATCGGATAGATGCCCAGTCTCTTGCCCAGAGTAGATGAATCGAGGACTAGAGGACATAGGGGGAAAGATTTAATAGGAATCTGAGGGTAACTTTTTCACACAAAGGGTGGTGGGTGCATTGAACAAGCTGCCAGAGGAGGGACTTTCCCAACATTTAAAAAACAGACAAGGTACATGGATAGGGCAGGTTTGGAGGGATATGGACCAAAGGCGGGCAGTAGGACTTGTGTATCTGGGACATGTTGGCCGGTGTGGGCAAGTGGGCTGAAGGGAATCACTGTATTACTCTATGACTCAATAAAGCATTAATGCCATCTTTTCACCTCCCCAAAGCTATAATCAAACTTTCTTACGTGAATTTATAATTGTTCTCAAAGTAATGTGTTTTGGTGTCACCATCTCAATGTTTATGCAAACTATTGAATTGGTCAACTTTGGACAGTTTTCTCTGCAGACAGACATGACTTAGGAAGGCAATTAGAGTATGAAGCACGGCAAATTCGATCTGCCATGGAGGAACAACTGGGAACATGTCAGGATATGGAGAAGCGAGCTCAGGTAGTATCAAAATTATGCAATTAAAATATATATTTTTTAATGTCAAACATCATCATGGCATATAAGGCCATTGGCACACCATTAACTGCCATCCCTGCTAAGCCATCCAGTTAGTCCTGATCCCCCACACTATCTTCATGATCTTTCCTTTAATTTGCTTAAGTGCCTATTCAATTTCTTTTAAAATAATTGATCATCTCTCTCCCACTGTTCTCATCATAATTCCAGTTCATTACCACTGCAACATAAAAGAAAAAAATTATTCGCATTCCTTCAACAACTCTCGACCAAAATATAAAACTGTATCTGGCACTGCCAGACTTTGCTGGGATTTCCCAACGTTCTCCATATTTCAAATCTTTAGCAAATGCTGTGTTCTGTACCTTATATGTTGTGTGTATATTTTGCGTCGTTTTCTGTCAAAGCTAAACAAAATATGCAAAGAATTTCACTCACAAATGTATAATTTTTTAATTGAAAAGGAGACTATTCTCTTTTAATCAATTCTGTATCATTTAGCCGTTGGAGCTTTCTTTACATTAAAACCTGAAGGTAGCTTTTAGGTGAGAAATAAAAGCGGGGTCACCTTCCCTGTATTCAATAAAATTAAGTTGATCTGTTCTCAGCCTCATCTACATCTCCCTATCTGTTAGATTCATAAAGGTGTACAGCCAGGAAATAGGCCTCTTTGCCTGCCTCATCCATTCTTACCATGTTATCTGTCCTCTCAATTCCATTTGTCGTTAACCTTTATGCCTTCTCAGTGCCTGCCAAAATACCTTTTTGATATCTACCACATCTGGCAGCTCATTTCCAGGTAACCATCATCTTCTGAAGAAAATTATTCAGCAGTTACCAGTAGTAAGCTGGTGCATGTCTTCTACATTCTTTCTATTGCTACCACACCCTTCCAGTAGTGCAGCATTCAGAACTGTACATAAGACTCCAAATGCAGTCTAAACAAGTCCAAACAAGTTTTGTACAGCTGTAACATGGCATCCCATCTCTTATATTCATTGCTTCAGCACATGAAAGAAAGCATGGTAAATTTCATTATCCTATCTACCCTTGTCACTACTTCATTGAGCTATTAACTTACATCCTAAGGGACCTCTGTAGATCATTGCTCTCAAGGTCCTGTTGTTTGTTCTATATATATTTTCAGAATTCGACTTTGTAGTACTTCACACTTTTCTGGATTAAATTCCATCTGCCACTGCTCCACCAAAGTTTTCAACTAATCTGTGTCCCACTGTATCATTGGTCAACTTTCTTCACTATCTATGACTTCCAATTTTCATGTCACCTGCAGACTTACAAATTGGACCACTTACATTCTCATCAAAGTCATTTTTTCAATTTGCAAAATCCACTTGAATTACCAAACGCGATTCTTGTAGTAGGTCACATGTTACAGACTTCAGACGAAAAATCACCCTTACACCATTACCTTTTGCCTATCACTAAACCAATTTTCTATTCCATTGGCCGGTACATCGCAGATCCCACGTGATTTAACTTTCTTAAGCAGTCTGCTATGTTGGACCTTGTTAATTCTCCAGTGGTAGAAAAATCTGTCTCAACCTTGAATGTATTCAATGACTTAACTCCGTTATGTCAAAAAGGTAGAGAATTGCAAAAATTCATGTTGTGAGAGGAAATTATTTCTCATGACTTTGGAAAGATAAGAGTTTGTATTGATTTCAATGTTCAAAATATGATTGTAATATCACATAAACTTCAAAGATTAATTTTATTGTATTATTTACTGTTTTGTAAAGCGTAAAAGATCAAATCTGTTAACATAACAAACTTTCCATCGGAAAGAACATCAATATCCAAAATTATGAAATGTGTAGGAAAGAACTGCAGATGCTGGTTTAAATCGAAGATAGGCACAAAATGCTGGAGTAACTCAGCGGGACAGGCAGCATCTCTGGAGAGAAGGAATGGGTGACATTTCAGGTCAAGACCAGTCTGAAGAAGGGTCTTAACCTGAAATGTCACCCATTCCTTCTCTCCAGAGATGCTGCCTGTCCCATTGAGTTACTACAGCATTTTGTGTCTATCCAAAATTATGAATACTGCCACAGTTAACAGCGGAGAAGAGAGAGTTCCCTTTTCTAACTTTAGTTCATCCGAATGCAGATGAGAGTTGTACGGATTCAGCAAATAGAGAAGGAAATGCTTCGTTTGCGCCAACACTTACACTCCCAAGCAGCAGAACCTGAGGTCAGTTTGTCTTTATTTGATTTGGAAACTGTGAATTTATTCTAACTGCATTGTTGGTTTTGATTATTTGGACTTAAAGCAAGGCAGATTTATTTCTGTGAATAATCTAATCAAGCAAAGTCTCATCTTGTTATGTAGAAAATAAGGCACTGTAGATGCTGGTTTACAAAAAAAATGTGCCGTTTCGGGTCATGACCCTTCTACAGATTGAAGATGTCACCTATCATGTTCTCCAGAGATGCTGCCTCACTATCTGAGTTACTTCAGCACTTCGCATCTCAAGTTGTTTTACTGGATTGTATAATATGTTTTCAACTGGGGTATCCATATGGAACTATAAGAATTTTCAAAAAAATAATTTACGTAAATATCTCACTTTTTAGAACTATCGATGTTTGAGGGAAATGAAGTTATAGAATCTGGAATCATGCCATACTAAAATGTGCCATTTGGTTCACAACCTACCTAGCTGTGGGTTCGAGTTTGCAACCACCCTGGATGGACTAGAAAATCCTCATTATCCCTTTAACCTTTCTTACTCTCCAACAAAAAACCTATACCTTCCTTTTTACATTATAGAGAACAAAATCTCTATTCACCCTTATTTGTTCCACTCATAAATGTCTATACATCTGGTACACCAGCATGAGTATGTTCTTCAGATATAATCCATTCATTTTGCCTGTGATGTATGGGAAATACAGTGACAGCTGCATTAGACAATGGTTTCCCAAGATGGCGGTTGAAGTATCAGCCAAGTAGGTTGCAATATTGTGTAATCATCCATCGCACCCCTTTATCATGATGGAGGATACTCATGCAAGATGAAACAGCTAAGAACTACTGCTTGGTCTACTGAGATTGTGATAATTGATCTCCAATCTTCCATAATCAATCACAATCACAATAATACTTTATTAGTCAAGTATGTTTTGCAACATACGAGGGATTTCATTTGCCAAGTCAGTCATACAAATAAAAAGCAATGGAACACCCATACTACATTTAACATAAACATCCACCACAGTGACTCCTCCACATTCCTCACTGCGATGGAAGGCGAAAAAAGTTCAAATTTCTTCCCTTCTACTCTCTCCCGTGGTCGGGGGCCTTGAATATTCCGGTTGACGGGACGATCTTGACTCCCATAGCCGGCGGTCGGGCCCTCTGCATCGGGGCGATCAGCTCCTGCATCGGGGGGATGTCAACTCCCCTGCGCCGGCGATTGGACCCACACGTCAGGGCTGGTCGAGCCTCTGCGCCGTTGGAGCTCCCGACTAGCCTCTCCCGAGACGGCGAGCCCTTGATGGTAAGTCCGCAGGCCACGGTTGGAGTGATCCCAAGCAAGGGATTGGCTCCGATGTTAAGTCCACACCCCACAGTGGGGCACAAAGTCAGTCCAAGGAGGCCTCCCAGCTCCATCGATGGTAGGCCACAGAGCGACCGGAGATGCGATCCAGAAAATAATCGCATCTCCGGCATGGTAAGAAACTGAAAAAAAGTTTCCCCCGACCCCCACATAAACAAACCGGAGAACATTTACACAAACTTTTAACACGCATTAAAAATAAAACAAAAAGACGAAAAAACAGACAGGCTGTTTGCGGAGCTGCCAATCGTGCAGCTCCCCTGGTGGCACAATCATCTTCCTTGTGCTGGATGTGACAACTGTGTTATCTCCAAGATGCCCATTGACTTTAACCAGTGCTCCCTGGTGCCACCTTATCAAATGTTGCCTAAAATGTCAGGGGCAATTAGTATAATGTCAACTCTCAAACTCAGCTCAGCTCGGCAAACTCTGAAATTCAAATTCATGTTTGGATAAAACTGTGATGAGGTCTGGGTCAACCCAAACTGGAAATTATTAACTATTATTTGTGACTAAATTGCAGTTTGATGCCTTGTCGATGACTCCTTTCATTGCTTTACTGATAATTGATTACACCGGGCAGCATTTGGGCAAGGTGGAGCTGGGCAATTTTGTAAATCCTCACATGGCAGCACAATCCTTATATACTGAAGGCAGAATGTTGTAGGATCACATAGTCTTTGGTGTATCCAGTGATCCAGTCACATCTTGAAATCATATGGGTGAACTGATTCTGCTAAAGGCTGGTTTATGTGATGTTGACAATGTTGGGACAAAATCAATGTGGTCCATCAGTCTGTTTAATGGCTGAATGAGGTGTAAATGTTTCAACCTTGTTTTTAATATCCATGCACTTGTTTCTGTCATCACGGGGATTGTGATTGCTGTTGGATCTGGTGCTATTCTGTTAGAATTGGTATTAGACAGGACTTGCGAAAGTTGATTGGAGTAGGTTGTTTGTAAACAAAGCCACTCTGGAATGACGGAATGCTTTAAAAAAAAAAAATGACGGTGAGAGTTCAAGATATGTAATGTTACTGTAAGAGAAGGCAAGAGAGGTTGGAGTAAGGTAACCTGGATGATAAGAGAAATTTAGGCAGGCTCTGGTCATGAAAAAGAGATATTGCTGTTTATCATCTACTAGACTAAGTGGGACCCTTGGGTCCCAGTCACATGGGAGGCCTGGTCCCCCAACGCAATATTCTACCACTCACCCCAATCCCCCAACGCAATATTCCACCACTCACCCATAGCCCCTAACTGCGCAGCCGCGGCTCATTTCCCCTCAACCCCGAGCACTCCCTCCCCTCCTCTTCTGTGTGGGAGGGGGGCAGGGAAGTGGGGTGTGTGGTGGGAGGGGAGGGGGGTGTTTGTGGCGGGGGGTATAGATGGGGTGAGGGGGGTATGGAAGGAGGGGTGGTATGGGGAGGGTGGGGGTGGGGGGAAGGTGTGTATGTAGGCGGGTGGGGTGTGAGAGGTGGAGTATAAGTGTGGGAGGGGGATCTGTGTTGGGAGGAGGGTGTGTGTGGGCGGGGGGAGGTTTGCGTGTGGAGGGGGGGGTGTGTGTGTGGGGGTGTGGGTGGGGGGCGGTGTGCAGGGGGTTGTGGGAGGGTGTGGGGGAGGGAGGGAGTGTGTGGGCGGGGGCTGTGCAGGGGGTTGTGTGGGGGGCGGTGTGCAGGAGGGTTGTGTGGGCGGGCAGGCGGGCTTGTGGGGGGAAGGATGTGTGGCGAGGGGAGTTGTGGGGGGAGAGGGCTGGTGGGGCGGGGGGGGAGTGAGCTTGGAGAAAAGACGGGGAAGAGCCATGGGGAGAGGGGGGCATCACGGGGAGGGGGGAGGGGGATAGGAGCCAGCGAGAGGGACCAGAGGGATAGTGGCTGGAATTGGAGGTACGATGGGGACTCACAGCGGGCTCTGGGTCGCTGGTCGTTCTCCGCCGTGGATCAGAGTCTCCGCTTTCTGTTTAGCGACATCTCTGACTCCGGGGATGAGCTGGGTCTCCGACTCTGGGCTGGGCTGGGTCGGGTCTCCGACGTTGGGCTGCTGCTTGGGGCGGGGCTGCTGCTTGGGGCGGGGCGGCTGCTTGGGGCAGGGCGGCTGCTTCGGGTCCCTCCGAAAGCCTGGTTGGAAACCTCCGCCGGCCATCCTCAGTTCCAGTAAAGTCTCGATGGCGCAGGAAGGGGCGGACCTCCCCGGGGAGTGACAGGGGAAGAGACTAATCCACGCGGCGCCGACTGGCAGGAGAAGAGAGTGATCTGCGCGCGCGCGGTTTTTAAGATTTTTAAACCTCGCTAACGTTTACGACATTCACCCGATCGGAACAAAACTTGGCGCACTCGCAGCACAGGAGAACGGTGAGTGAACTGGTGAAAAATCATAGCGCTATCGCGAACCGTTATTGCGCAAATAAAAAGACCGCCAAACCGGAAGATAACAAGATCAGAGTTTTGGTTATGTATAGATATCAATGGCTTGGATGAGAATATAAAAGGCACAGAACAGTAATGCACAGGAACAGGGCCTTCAGCCAACATGATTTCAAAAGTCTTTTAAATGCCACTAACATTAGGAATGTTACAAAATTTTGGGATTTTGAAAATCAAGCCTGTAATTTATCCCATCAGATAAAGCATAAAAATAACTTTAATTTGATACCTAATTCACTTTCATATCTTCAGTATTAAAAAAAGTTATGGTCATTTTCATACTCTGAAATTAGCATCTTGTTCCCTATTGCTTTTCCATTGACTTAACACAAAAGCTGTGATCGAGGACAGTTAATTGACAAAAGCCCATAACTTTCTTAAAAATTAAGAGAACTGAATGAAATTTTCAGTTATTATAGATTGAAGCATTCTGAAACAAATATGAAACATCTTACTTGGATGACCTTGTAGCCTGGACGAGGTCAGAAAAAGGCCAGACGCCAGGCGGGTTCAATCAGTAGACTTTTAATCCCAACAGCGAGAGTACACCACACACACACACACCTCGAGAGCACTAAATCCAGGGTCGTCTGGAAACCCCATGGCAGACCAGTGCCCCTGTCCCTCACTCGGCGAGGGGGATGATCTAAGGAGTGGCCTACCCCCCCCAGGGACCGCCACAGGACCCCCCCCCCCCCCCAAGTACCCGAGACACGAAACGGACAGGAGGGCGTACACGGCGGCCAGCCCGGGTGCACACCATGCCCGGCCCCGGAACAGGCGACTGACCAACAGGTGCAGGGGACGGAGTAGCCAGAGAAGGAGGTACCCTAGACAGAGGCCGCCCTCGCTTACGGGGCGGCGCTACCAGCACCGGCTGATCAATATCAATATGTGCTGGCTTCAGCCGCGCAACTGAAACAGCAACTGAAACAGTCTCATGCCGACCCCCCATAACCAGGATGAAAGAGGATGAGCCATGCTCCAGGACCCGGAAGGGACCCTCGTACGGCCGCTGGAGAGGTGTCCGATGCGCATCCCTGCGCAGGAAAACGAACTGGCAGTCCTCCAGGGCAGACGGAACGTGCGGACGGAAGGACCCATGACGAGACGTTGGCAATGGTGCCAACTTGCCCACCGTCTGCCGAAGATGTTGCAAAGCGTCCGAAGGCTGCTCCACCTGGCCACGTGCCGACGGGATGAACTCCCCGGGCACCGTCAATGGAGACCCATACACCAACTCGGCGGAGGAGGAGGCCAAGTCCTCTTTCGGTGCAGTGCGGATCCCCAGCAAAACCCACGGCAGAGCGTCCACCCAGTCCGGATCATTCAGCCGTGCTTTCAGGGCATCCTTAAGTTGACGGTGAAACCGCTCCACCAGGCCGTTCGCCTGCGGATGATACGCCGTCGTGTGGTGCAGACGAACACCCAGGAGGCGTGCCATGGCCGACCACAGTTCCGACGTGAACTGAGGCCCCCGGTCGGAAGTTATGTCCAGTGGCACACCGAACCGGGCGATCCACTGCGCCACCAATGCTCGAGCACAAGTGGTCGTTGCAGAATTTGGTATCGGAATGGCTTCAGGCCACCGCGTGAAGCGGTCCACAAAGGTGAATAGGTAGGTCATGCCCTGGGACGACGGCAGCGGCCCCACGATGTCCACGTGAATGTGGTCGAAACGCTGCTGAGGAATGGGGAACTCCTGCAACGGCGCGCGCACGTGTCGTTGCTCTTTGGCGGTCTGGCACGGGATGCAAGTGCGCGCCCAGTGTCCAACCTCCTTCCGCAGCCCGTGCCACATGAAGCGGGAGGCTACCAGGGCCGTTGTCGCCCGGATGGAGGGATGCGCAAGCCCATGGAGCACCTCAAACACGCTGCGCCGCCAGGCGATGGGGACGATGGGTCGCGGAACTCCAGAGGAGACATCGCACAGCAGCGTTGCACCCCCAGGACCACAGACAACGTCCTCCAACTGCAGGCCCGAAACTGCCGTACGATAAGCGGACATCTCGTCGACCAGCTGAGCGGCTGCTAGGGCGGAATAATTGATCCCCTCATCGACTTGGAGAACCGCGTGGACTGCAGGTCTCGATAAGGCATCGGCCACTCTGTTGAATTTGCCCTCAACGAACCGGATGGAGGTGGTGTATTCGGATACATACGCCAACTGCCTCTGCTGCCGGGCAGACCATGGGTCTGAAACCGTGGCGAACGTGAAGGTTAGCGGCTTGTGGTCCGTAAATACAGTAAACTGCCTCCCCTCCAGGAAGTAGCGGAAATGGCGTACGGCGAGATATAGGGCGAGGAGCTCGCGGTCGAAGGCGCTGTAACGGCGCTGAGCACCACTGAGATGCCTGCTGAAGAAGGCGAGTGGCCGCCAGCATCCATCAACGAGCTGCTCCAACACTGCCCCAACCGCAACCTCAGAAGCGTCTACCGTCAGGGTGGTCGGGCGTCCTCCCGTGGGTGGACGAGCATCGTGGCATCAGCCAGTGCCTGCTTAGCCCTTTCGAATGCCGCTGATGCTTCCGCGGACCACTCAACCTCCCTGCGATGACCAGCAATCAGGTGGAAAAGCGGACGCATGACTGTGGCTGGATTTTGCCGCGGGGGCCGACTGGGAGCAGTGGAGACGCGGTCGATCGCGGTCCCGGCCTGCTCTGAGCCTCCAAACGCCGCGGGAAGGACGGTCAGTGCATCCAGGTTCTGATGGCGGTTCATCCACAGTTCGTCGGCTTGTTCACCCAGCGCCCGCATGTCGGTAAATGGATCCCTGGCGAGCTGCATGCGGATGTCGGGCGGTAGCTGCTGCAGGTAGGCGTATTTAAACAGAAAACAAGGTTCATGGTCCCCCATTACGGTTAGCATGTCCTCCAGGAGGGCAGACGGCCGGCGGTCGCCCAAGCCTTCCATTCTGAAAATCCGAGCTGCCCGCTCGGAGTCACCTAGGCCAAATCTCCTGATAAGGAATTCCTTGAGGCCCCTATATTTGTTTGCTACCGGGGGGTTCTTGAGGAAAGGCTTAACTCGCCTCGCAGTCACTTGGTCAAGCGCGCCAACCACGTAATAATACTTTGTGTCATCTGCCGTAATACCTCTCACAACAAACTGTGCCTCTGCCTGCTGGAACCAGATGTCAGGTTCTTCGGTCCACAGAGTAGAGAGCTTCAAGGCAACGGCGTTATTATCCATCACGACGCGTGATGGACGGCGTGGGGTCACCAGTGTAGCGGCCAGGACGAGGTCAGAAAAAGGCCAGACGCCAGGCGGGTTCAATCAGTAGACTTTTAATCCCAACAGCGAGAGTACACCACACACACACACCTCGAGAGCACTAAATCCAGGGTCGTCTGGAAACCCCGTGGCAGACCTGTGCCCCTGTCCCTCACTCGGCGAGGGGGATGATCTAAGGAGTGGCCTACGCCCCAGGGACCACCACAATCTGAAATTAAAGCATATAATTAGTTAGTTACCTAATTGTAGCTAATTACAAAATTGACCCTAGTGACGGAAATAGTAATAAACACCTAGACTGCCTAGAAAATTCAAAAATGTGATATTCTCAGGATCAGAACTTTAATATTATTGTATTATATGCTGTGAGTCTGTAACAGATAGGTAGAGAAATTACAATTTCTAGCAATAGACCAAGTCTTTATGGAGAAGATCGGTTGCTAGCTGGTACATTGGCATATCATAATCAGTAGCATCATCATACTCCTCAGATTGTAACCAATAAGCAACTCTGTACACCTTGTTTTTCCTCAACTTCAATTTTAGCATTGTAAACTACAAGTTTTTGCTCTTCAAACCACTCATGACGTGCCTTTCTGTCCACTACTTTCCCATTAAGGATGACCTGTAGATCATCACATTTGGAGTAGTCCAAATTCGGATAATCTCCGCGAATGCTGTCTAAAAGTCTCTTTTGCTGGGCATTTGGATTGACAATTTTGCATTTCTTCTTCTGAGACATCTGTTTAAAATGTAAAAATAAAAAAAACACTGAACAGCATTAACAGAAACAAGTTATTATTTGCAGTTTTAGAAAAAAAGGTAGAAATGATAAAGTTAAATACTAAAAAAAATAGTAAATACCCAACAAAAAAATAATATTCATCAGTTTCATCTAATCAATTAAATTCATCTAAATTCAATTACTAGATCTAAACATCTATCCATTTCTTAAGAAAAGGAAAAACATTTTATAACAAATAACAAACTGATCCCATTCACACAAGAATTCACAATATAACATGATTTTTAAATCTGTCATGAATTGATATGCCAAATGGGAGGAATTTAATGTTTAATTCCCATAAATTAATCCAGAAACATCCACTCTCAAGATAATCAAAATGTTTATTTTTTGCACAATACATCTGACTAAAACTGTACTGTGGATATTTAGTATGAAAATATTGATCATGGCTAGACAATAACACAAAATATAGATGATTTAGATGTTCTTTAGATTGTGCAAAAAAATAATGAATTTGATTATCTTGAGAGTGGATGTTTCTGGATTGTGATCGATTGGAATGTGGTCGTTGCCATGATTTAAGCCCTGATATCGGCAGGCAAGACACAGCCGATTCGTATGGGGGCCTAAATAACATTTTTTGCATCATAAGATTAAAATGAAGCCACACCAAAAAGCAAGATAATATGTTAAATAAACGACATACCTTATATTTTGTCCTGCAATTGCGATCCGTGATGTTGAAGGCGTTGAAGACGTTAGAAGTCGCGTTTAACTTCAATCCAGCGATGCAATCGTCCAGCAAATTTAAAAAAAAACGGGAACGGAAGCACGAACAATTTTTCTTCATCAGCTAGCAGCCCGAGGAAATCCCTCTCCGACAACCAATACAAACCTGCATTTTAATCCCGCCCCCCCCCCCCCCCCCCACAGAGCTTCCGGAATCGCACGCACAGGCAGCAGCCAGATCTGGAGCGCCACTGATGGTAGATTTTGTAACAAAAGATTTTGCTACTAACATATCTGCTTCAGCCATCACTCTTGGCAGAGCATTCCAGGCACTCCCGCTGTGTATATAAATTTGCCCCGCACACCTCCTTTAAACTTTGCCCCTCACCTTAAAGCTTAGGTGATCAAAAAGGCTTTTGGCACTTTGGCCTTCATCAGTCAGAGTATTGAGTATAGAAGTTGGGAGGTCATGTTGGAGTTGTGTAAGACGTTGGTGAGACCGCATCTAGAATATTGTGTTCAGTTCTGGGCACCATGTTATAGGAAAGATATTTTCAAGCTTGAAAGGGTTCAGAAAAGATTTACGAGGATGTTGCCAGGACTAGAGCCTGTGAGCTATAGGGAGAGGTTGAGTAGGGTGGGACTCTATTCCATGGAGCACAGGAGGATGAGGGATGATCTTATACTGGGTGTACAAAATCATGAGAGGAATAGATTGGGTAGATGCATTGAGTCTCTTGCCCAGAGTAGGGGAATGGAGGACCAGAGAACATAGATTCAAGGTGAAAAGGAAAAGATTTAATAGGAATCCAGGGGTGGGGTAACATTTTCACACAAAGGGTGGTGGGCGTATGGAACAAGCTGCCAGAGGAGGTAGTTGAGGCTGGGACTATCCCATCAGTTAGACAGGTACATGGATAGGAGAGATTTGGAGGGATATTGGCCAAGTGCAGTCAAGTGGGACTCTTGTAGCTGGGACATTGTTGAACGGTGTGGGCAAGTTGGGCTGAAGGGCCTGTTTCCCCACTGTATCACTCTGACTTTATGCCCTCTGGTATTTATGTTTTCCATCCTGGGAGAAAGATTCTGACTTTAATCTATCTAAGCCTCTCATCATTTAATATACCTATCAGGTCTCAATGCCAGTGTTCAATGACAAATATTTCCTGACTATCCCATTTCGTACAATAGTTGGCCTATTTTAACATACTTTGGTCTGTGAGGGAGTAATTTCTCAAAATGCTGTCAGTGACAAATGCATCTGGTTAACCCTCGTGTTGAATCACTCACTATCTGCTGCAGATCAAGAGTATTTAATTGTCATATGCACCAGGATTGGAACAATGAAAATCTTAATTTGAGCAGCTTTACAGGCCAGACCAGGAAAGGGTGGAAGATCTCTTCCCTGAGGGACATTAAAACCATATAGGTATTTACAACAGTCCTGAAGTTTTGTGGTCATCATTATAAATGACGAGTTTAAAAGAAACCCTGAGCTTCTACCATAGTAACTGTGAGTGGTGCACACAGTTCTGAGTTGCCAGTTTTCCTAGTCGGTCTTACAGTGACAGTTGTGGAATTTAACCCTGTGTCTGGACTGCTCGTCCAGATCTCTGGATTGCCAATCTGCTGCACCACTGCCTTTTGAGTTTAACTTCAAGCCTGTCATACCGAACTTTGTCAAATATATACTACTAAAATTATTTTTATTATCTTGTTTTAGCCGCTCTTCCAAAAATGTAATAATTCTGCCCTCCACTGAATTTCAGCATTCCCTTTTGTTCTCACTCTTTCTCTACTGCCTTTAAACGTGAGATTTGTATATTTGCCTTTAAATGAGAGAATGGTCTATTTTCCATTTCTTGTTGATGTTTTTTTTTCATATATTACTGCGAATCGGATATGAAAAGGAGCTTGTATTTCCAGCATGCTTAATAAAACAGTGAGAAACACCCAAGGGAGGGGGGTGAGGCAGGGTGCAACTAAGTCCATAAAACTGCTAAGGAAACTGATATTGTTACCTGAGCAGTTTTATTGACAGTAGCCCATTTGTTATATATTCAAATTTATTTTGCCTCATTGGAAAGACGTGAATTTAAATTGCATTTTTCAATGATGCAGGATGCATCGAGGCACTACAGTGCATCATTTCAACAATGTATTTGCTGTTGTAATTTCTGAACTCCTTGAGGCTTTGGTTTAATGTCAAATCCAATAAATAGCATCTCTGACACAGGAGCACTTACTCAGCACTGAGCTTCCGCCCTAGATTGTGTCCTGTTGTCTCTGAAGAAGGACGAAGCCATTGCTCTATAATTCGGGGAGGAAGGATACTGCTGTGCTGTGGCAGACTGAATAATTAGTGAACCCTTTTAATTCTGAGATGGGTTTTTTAAATTTTAGCTTGCAGCAATTTTTTTAACCTGAGACATAAATGCTCCTGATAGATACTTTCTCCAATAAAAAACACATATTCTCAATGAAAGTCTTGTGTGAAATGGATATTCTAGATAAGAAAAATGCTTGTCTGCCAGAAATGCTTTTTAAAAACATTTTTATGTCTGCTATTTAATGTGAAGGAGCTTATTGGCCATAAGATGTTCAATGTCGGTCATGTGATCAAATGCTCCTGGAGCTGGTTCGTGCATTTTCATCCACCCCCACAGGATTTTTCGCTTGTCATTTTAACAGCACAGTCAGAAAAGGTCTGTAGATTTCTGAGCACATCCTTTGTGTCTGTATTGTGATACACTGCAAGGTCTCAGTGGACGTGCTGTTCTCTGATCATGTCATGCCACTGAGGGGGATGGTGCTTGCTGCAGTTCATTTAAATTAAAGAGTAAGGACTACAGCATTAGTTACATTTCAGAGATGCCGCATGGAATTATAGCAGACTTCAAAAGTAAATCATCTCCCTCCTTGATGTTCTAAATTCCAATGTACTTTAAACAGAAATCATCACAAACTAAAAACGAACAAGCAGTGTCAAAAGATGCAGATGGACCGAGTGATTGTCTGGAAACAACGGAAGCCAGCGTGAGCACTACGGAGAGTGGGCAGGTGAGGACATTTTCAATCTTCCACGGAATAAGAGAAATCATTGTAATTTCTTTCAGCAAAACGGTATATTGGAGCCTTTCCTTTATCTGGTATTGCACACTTCTGTGTCTCCTAAATGGCCTTGATGATTTGGTGTAAGTCTATTCATTAAATAGGTTGTTTGATTAAATAAATGTGTTTTACAATATATCACCAAATGGGATTTAAGGGAAAATTACACATTGTATAAATTTGGAATGTTCAGCATTAGAATTATTGATATTGATGCAGTTACAGCTCAAAATGATTAATAGAGACACAAATGCTGTTCCCGGTAAAGTATTAATTCAATAAACTTAACATTTTACAGATGAAAACAAAATAGCAACCCAATTTGGATTATGAATTTAAGTAAAATTACGTGAAATAACATTGTGTCACGTTTAGCTTTATCATGCATTTAAAACAAAACGTAGACAAATAAGAAAGCTCTTTCTTTAATAACTGGATACTGTGTAACTTGGGTTGAAGCACTCATAATTCATGCTTCAGGTTCTGTAAGTGAAATGCTTCCTTATCTAATATTAACTGTCTGATCCAGGTAATGAGCGTGTATTTATTTCCTTTTGAACAACGTAGACATTACATTCTGCAGCATGTCTCTGAAAATGAAGTCTTTCAAGTTTTTGCATTACACAAGCAATGTTACATGAGCAGCATCAACATAACGTTAAAAGAAGTTTCCATTGTTGGTTTGAAACATATGCTATTCTCTGCAGCATGTCGCTTAGGCATCGGTTTATCAGTTTTCTAGAACATTGTACCAGTGGGGAAACATCATTGCATCTCTAGGTTGCAGGATAACTTTTCATTACAAAACTGGCTTATGGCTAGGAATTAGTGTATGTTTGATGTTAACTGTCCATTTTATTGCATAGCCTTCAGTTTTGATGATAAACTTAAGTAGCACTCAATCATAGGCCTATTGAAAGTCTGTATGTACAACATCTACTGCATTGCCACTGGCAACTGTTTCTGTAACATCTTCAAAAATAAAAATAAGCTAACAATATGCTATTTGTCTTTAAATAAAGCTCTGACTTTTCTTTATTAATCTAAATTTTTTATTTCTTGCCATTATAATTTATAGCATTTTCATTTTCAATAAGATTACACAGAATGGCATGAATTTCCTGAGCATATCCAGCCAGCATTTCTTGCCATGGTTTCCACAGGAACTGCCAACTAACTAGCTATTTCGTTCAAAAGTCGGACATCCGACCATTCCTGATCTTACTAAATTATGGAGCTGATTGAGAGGCCATCAGATCACCTGGACTTTGGGCTCCTCATCTTTTCATGGTTCATAGCCCGCATGTGCACAACGTTGACTCAAAATATAACTAAACTGTTCCTTAATTCTCTCTGGTTATCAGAGACATTTTTAAATTGTTACAAGATCTCCTGGGGTTGCTAAAAAGTAATTGGTGTCTTCCAGTGTGAGACCTCAAGAGAGGTTTTGTTGGAGACACAGCCCATGGCGAACTCTACAGGAGATACTTGATCTGGTTTGACCATCCTGGCTGGAGCTCAATATCAGGATGATATTGGTGCAGTCAGGTGACCACCACATGGCAATGAGTTTGGACAGCAGGTGGATCCACTTCTAAATTTTGCCATGAAGGCAAGGCATCTACCCTGTCATCCCTCAGAATCTTATTTTCAATAAATTCACCTCTTATTCTTCTAAACGTTAATTGTAGGCCGAATCTGCCCAATTGCTTCTCTTAGGTCAATCCCTTTATCCTACAAATTGACCTAAGTTCCCTAAACTTTCTCCAATGTCTTTATTCTCTCCCAATTAAGCAGATCAAAGGTAAAGCATGTGTAGGAAAGAACGGCAGATGCTTGTTTAAATCAAAGGTAGACACAAAATGAGTTACTCCAGCACTTTGTGTCTACCTTCAAATGTAAGCAGATCTCCAGGAGTGGTCTCAGCAGTATATGAAAGTTGCAAACTCTGAGAGTTTTGTTGCAAACAGTAAAACCTTGTTTTTACGGACTTCTTTGGAATGGATTTTAGTTATAGCAGATGGACCTACCGGCTCGCGCTCCCAGGCCAGGTTGCCAATACCAACCCTTCCCGCCCGCTTCCAGGCCAGCCTGCCGTGCCATCCCCTGCCCACACTACCTCCCCAGCCACTTCCAGGCAGGGCTGCCAATGCCACTCCCAGCCTACACCACCTCCCCAGCTACTTTCAGGCCGTACCTACTGTCGCAACTGCCAGCCCGCACACGTTTCTCGACCACTTTCAGGCTGTGCCTGCCACTGCCACCACCAATGCTGACCGTTACCTGCACTCCGGCCACCCACAGGCCACGACCAACAACTCCGCCGATCCTCACCTTTCCCCTCAGCCACCAGCAGGCAGGGGCCGTCAACTGGTTCATAGACAATAGACAATAAGTGTAGGAGTAGGCCATTCGGCCCTTCGAGCCACCACCGCCATTCAATGTGATCATGGCTGATCATCCAAAAATCAGTACCCCGTTCCTGACTTCTCCCCATATCCCCTGACCACTATATTTAAGAGCCCTATCTAGTTCTCTCTTAAAAGTATCCAAAGAACCGGCCTCCACCGCCCTCTGAGGCAGAGAATTCCAGACTCACAACTCTGTGTGTGGAAAAAGTGTTTCCTCATCTCCGTTCTAAATGGCTTACCCCTTACTCTTAAACTGGCCCCTGGTTCTGGACTCCCCCAACATTGGGAACATGTTTCCCGCCTCTAGCTTGTCCAAACCCTTAATTATCTTATATGTTTCAATAAGATACCCTCTCATCCTTCTAAATTCCAGAGTGTACAACCCCAGCCGCTTCATTCTCTCAGCATATGACAGTCCCGCCATCCCGGGAATTAACCTTGTGAACCTACGCTGCACTCCCTCAATAGCAAGAATGTCCTTTCTCAAATCTGGAGACCAAAACTGCACACAATACTCCAGGTGTGGTCTCACTAGGGCCCTGTACAACTGCAGAAGGACCTCTTTGCTCCTATACTCAACTAATCTTGTTATGAAGGCCAACGTGCCATTCGCTTTCTTCACTGCCTGCTGTACCTGCATGCTTACTTTCATTGACTGATGAACAAGGACCCCCAGATCCCGTTGTACTTCCCCTTTTCCCAACTTGACACCATTTAGATAATAATCTGTCTTCCTGTTTTTGCCACCAAAGTGGATAACCTCACATTTATCCACATTAAACTGCATCTGCCATGCATCTGCCCACTCACCCAACCTGTCCAAGTCACCCTGCATTCTCATAGCATTCTCCTCACAGTTCACACTGCCACCCAGCTTTGTGACATCTGCAAATTTGCTAATGTTACTTTGAATCCATTCATCTAAATCATTGATGTATATTGTAAATAACTGTGATCCCAGCACCGAGCCTTGCGGTACCCCACTAGTCACTGCTTGCCATTCTGAAAGGGACCCGTTAATCCCTACTCTTTGTTTCCTGTCTGCCAACCAATTTCCTATCCATGTCAGCACTCTACCCCAATACCATGTACTCTAATTTTGCCCACTAATGTCCTATGTGGGACCTTATCAAATGCTTTCTGAAAGGCCAGGTACACTACATCCACTGGCTCTCCCTTGTCCATTTTACTAGTTACATCCTCAAAAAATTCCAGAAAATCAGTCAAGCATGATTTCCCCTTCGTAAATCCATGCTGACTCGGACCGATCCAGTTACTGCTATCGAAATGTGCGGCTATTTCATCTTTTATGATTGACTCCAGCATCTTCCCCACCACCGACGTCAGGCTAACTGGTCTATAATTCCGTTTTCTCTCCCGCTTTTCTTAAAAAGTGGGATAACATTAGCTACCCTCCAATCCACAGGAACTGATCCTGAATCTATAGAACATTGGAAAATGATCACTAATGCGTCCACGATTTCTAGAGCCATTTCCTTAAGTACCTGGGATGCAGTTCATCAGTTCGTAAGTTATAGCTGCAAAATTAAGCCATTCGGGCCATCAAATCTACTCATCATGGTTGACCTATCTTTCCCTCTCAACCCTATTCTCCTGCCTCACCTGGAGTTTTCTCCGTGTCGCATCCCCTGACCAAGAGACTGAAGACCCAAAACGTCACCTATCCATGTTTTCCGGAAATGCTGCCTGACCGGCTGAGTTACTCCAGAACTTTGTGTCATTTTGTGTATTAACCAGCATCTGCAGTTGTTTGTTTCTACTACTAATCCAATGATACTCCCTTTTTTGGTTATAGCGGACAATCTGATAATAATGGACACCATTCCCCCCCTTATGTTCCATTATAACGAGGGTTTAATGTACTTGCAATGAAGGCCAGCAATCAATTTGCATTCTTAATTGTTTGCTGTATCTGAATAATTTTACTTTTCCATGACTAAATCAAATCCCTCTGTACCGCAATTTCTGCCTTTTAAACAGTATTCCATAATTCTCAATTAATATTCCATTTACCAAATTTTTGTCCACTTACTTGAGCTGTATCACTTTGAAGATATTTGTGTTATTTGTATTCTTCTCCTCTTTCTCATGGTCAATAATGTGAGTGCTTCCTCGCTTACTGATATAACACTTGCTGTTCTCCTGCACTATAGCACTACTCCCATGCCCTCATGCTCCCTCCTGACACTGTCCATAATTTAAGAGTGAGATGATTTGAAGATTATGACGAGTTTAAGACTAGTACCTGCATAACTTCCCCACTATCCCCCGCAACTGTGATGCACCCTTATGAATGAGATAGTCCTCTATCTGAGTACTATCTGTACTTCCATTTGATCAATTGTTAGCTTCATGCTACCTCGGCCATATATTTCACTGTAATATATTGGCATCTTCCTTGAAAAAGACGTCAAAGTTCTCTGTACTGCTTGCACTTCATGATGGCAGAATTTAATATAATTTATCACACAGGATGTAGGAATGTTACAAATCAAGATTTTAAAAATCAAGCCTGTAATTCATCCCATCAGATAAAGCATAAAAATAACTTTAATTTGATACCTAATTCACTTTCATATCTTCAGTATTTAAAAAGTTATGGTCATTTTCATACTTGGAAATTAGCATCTTGTTCCCTATTGCTTTTCCAAAATCTGTGATCGAGGACAGTCAAAAGCCCATAACGTTCTTAAAAATTAAGAGAACTGAATGAAATTTTCAGTTAGTATAGATTGCATTCTGAAACAATACGAAACATCTTACTTGGATGACCTGAAATTAAAGCATATAATTAGTTAGTTACCAAATTGTAGCTCATTACAAAATTGACCGTAGTGATGGAAATAGTAATAAACACCCACCCAGACTGCCTTGAAAATTAAAAAATGTGATATTCTCAAGATCAGAACATTAATATTATTGTATTATATGCTGTAAGTCAGTACAGATAGGTAAAGAAATTACAATTTCTAGCAATAGACCAAGTCTTTATGGAGAAGATCAGTTGCTAGCTGGTACATTGGCATATGATAATCAGTAGCATCATCATACTCCTCAGATTGTAACCAATAAGCAACTCTGTACACCTTGTTTTTCCTCAACTTTTCAATTTTGGCATTGTAAACTACAGGTTTTTGCTCTTCAAACCACGCATGTCATGCCTTTCTGCCCACTACTTTCCCATTAAGAATGTCCTGTAGATCATCACATTTGGAGTAGTCCAAATTCAGATAATCTCTGCAAATGCTATCTAAATCAGTCTCTTTTGCTGGGCATTTGGATTGACAATTTTGCATTTCTTCGGAGACATCTGTTTAAAATGTAAAGAAAAAAAACCACTGAACAGCATTAACAGAAACAAGTTATTATTTGCAGTTTTAGAAAAAAGGTAGAAATGTTAAGTAAAGTTAAGTAAACGCTAAAACAAATAGTAAATACCCAACAAAAAATTCAATTACTAGATCTAAACATCTATCCATTTCTTAAGAAAAGAATAAAAAATGTAAATAGCCTAGGTATCAAAATAACAAATAACAAACTGATCCCATTCACACACTGATCCCATTCACACACAAATTCAAAACATAACATGTTTTTTAAATCTCACTTTGTCATGAATTTATATGCCAAATGGAAGGAATTTAATGTTTAATTGCCATAAATTAATCCAGTAACATCCACTCTCAAGATAATCAAAATCGTTATTTTTTGCACAATACATCTGACTAAAACTGTACTGTGGATATTTAGTGTGAAAATATTGATCATGGATAGACAATAACACAAAATATAGATGATTTAAATGCTCTTATGACATGATTGTCCAAAAAAAAGAATGAATTTGATTATCTTGAGAGTGGATATTTCTGGAATGTGATCGATTGGAATGTTGCCGTTGCCGTAAATTTAAGCCCATATCGGCAGGCAAGACATGGCCGATTGGCATGGGGGCCTAAATAACATTTTTTTCATCATAAGATTAAAATAAAGCCACACCATGAAGCAAAATAATATGTTAAATAAACGACATACCTTTTGTTTTGTCCTGATATTGCGATCCATGATGTTGAAGGCATTTTTAGTCGTGTATAAATTTAATCCAGCGACGCAAACTTCCAGCAAAATGTTTTTTAGAAACCCACGAACGGAAGCGCGAACGATTTTACTTTATCAGCTAGCAGCCCGAGGAAATCCCTCTCCGACAATCAATACAAACCTGCATTTTAATCCCGCCCCCTACCAAAGCCTCCGGAATCGCACACACAGGCAGTGGCAGATCTACAGCACCGCTGATGGTAGGTTTTGTAACATTGCTACAGGATGCAATACTCAGTTGCATGACAATGTCAGCAGTGTGTGAAAAATCATCATGTACATAGCAATAGTATTGCGGTTGTAATTTATGTTTAATCTCTTACAGTGTCTTCACCCATCCCACAACATGTGCACTTATTAATAATAATGACAATTCAGAAGAAGAGATTATCTAGTCTCAACTTGCACCATGGCAGGGATTTTGCTCTCCAAACACTAATATAATATACACTTCATAATTCCATAATTCCATCGGGTGGCACCACCACGGTGGCTGCTTCGCCAACAGTCTGTCAGTCCCCTCTCTTTTTATTATTTTAAGTATGATTTAGTGTTTCTTGGTTTGTTTTATGTGGGGGGGGGGGGGAAATCGGGGGAAACCTTTTTCAGTCACTTACCTCAACGGAGATGCGATTTTTCTCCGTGTCGCATCTCTGTCCCCCCCTGCGGCTTACAACGTGGAGTGGTGCGGCCTTTCCTGGAGACTGCTTCAAGCTGCGGGCGCAGCGTAGACTTTAACATCGGGAACTGCGATCTTTTGCTGAGAGTTGCCAGCGGAGCACTGTCCGCGGGGCCTGTGGACTTTAACACTGTGAAGCCGCTGTCTCCGATAAGAAGAAGCCGACTTGGGAGCTCCATATTGGAGTTTTCCGATCCATCCCGATGCCGGAGTTTCGATCATCCCGACGAGAGGGCTTGAACATCGGACCGTCGGCAGCGGCAAGTGCAGAGGGTGAACAAAGGAGGAAGGTGACTGAACTTTATTGCCTTCCATCACACTGTGGTGGATGTTTATGTTAAAAGTTATTTTATATGGTTGTGTGTATGTTGCTTTTTACTGTGTATGGTAACTCAAATTTCACTGTACCCGTTTGCCTGTTGAATCACATACCACTTGAATAAGCACAAGCAGAAATGGTGACAGCGGTGACAAGTCTTGCTGGGAGCACAGAACTATCTTAAGTACCACTTAGCTGGCAGGGATGGTCAATGATTGGTGTTTTTACTCGTTGGACCAAAAGGGTCTGCTTCCATGCAGTATCATTCAATCAAAAACTGCTTTCAAATCTGATTCAGAGCTCTGTCTTCTCTAACAAGATTTATCTACACATTTATATTTTAAGGTTATTGGTAGTACTTAGTTATTTGTGCATAGGGGTACTTTTTATGAGCCACCTGGTGGATGCAAAATTACTCCCAAATGTGAAACATTTCACAACATTTCAGAAAGGTTTTTGTTTATTTAACAGATCTAATACGTATTCTTTTCTGCGTTTTAGGGTTCAGGATCAAGGGTTGAACAAGATACTAATAGTGTAATGAGCTGTAGTAACTCCTACTCAGTTCCCCGAAGATTGACAAATCACCTGGGTACCAAGGTAACCGAAGATTCCAGGCTACAGGTCGCTACACTGCATTTTTTCTAATACGTCAATTTTAACAATGCTTTGGCTGCTTTACTAGCATGTTTCACAATTTTCATTAACAACTGCATGTGGTTCTCATTACTGTGTCTTTTTAAAGATATTTACAAAATGTTTTATTTTTAACTGATTATTGGCAACCGATATTGGAGGTGCATTCCACATATGGAGTAAAAAATAAAAGGTCATAGTAAGAATTATATTTGAATCGAGCTTAGTGCCAAAAAGAATACTACCACAATTAAAATAATTAAAACTATTCTATCGAGTATAATTAAGAGATCAGTATGTATTGATATTCAAATAACGTGTTACCAGGACAGTATTTTATCCAAAGGTAGCAAAAATACTGCTTCCTAACCACTGGAATTTGTCATTAAATCTGAGTAATATTTATCCATTTTGTTATCATTGCTTCTAATTCCATCTGTAGAGATAGTATTGCTTGCTTTGCTGTAATTAGTTGCTAGTAATACTTTAAATTGTTTTCTTAAAACTTTTAAGAAAGTATTAGTTTTAAGAAAATATTAAATTCTTTAAGTATTTTTTAAACTTTTACTGAACTGTTCAGTAAAACAAAGTGCTGATGAAACAGCGGATCAGGCAACATCTGTGGAAGAAATGGACAGATTACATTTTGGTTCACCTGTCCATTTCCTCCACAGCTATTGTCTGACCCGAGTTCCTCCAGCACTTGTGTAAGCAGTTCCTATTATTCAGTGGTAGCTTTCGCCAGCCAAGTGCAAAATGATAATAGTCGCTGGAGCAAAACTGAACTGTAAATGGTTAAGTTCTTAAATTGTTTTATAGGAATTTAATTGGTTTAGAGGAATGTTAGATTGAGGATAATTCTCACCTGTTACAAATGATTCCCATATTGGTATGTGTGTTTTTACAAAATAATGGAAATTCATTGACTTGGTAGCATATTTGCTTCCCAATTTTAAGTTTTGGGAATCTTGATTGCTCGGTATCTCTGTCAGAATATATTGAATGGAAATCATGAAAGAAATAGGACTGATGAACTGCCATTAATACTGACATTTATTTCCTGGACCTCCTACATTGCCTGAGTATGGCCACACAAACTGAAGGAACAGCACCTCAGTATCTTATAACCCAACAGCTTGTCCCACCTCCCCTCTCCTGTCCCCTTCGACCTATATTCCTCCCTCTGGCTTTGCATCTCACTCGTCTCTGTCCTTTTTTGACATCCTTTTGTCACCTTGTCTCATTTTCATCTCCTTTTGTCACCCTTTTGTCTTCTTTTCATCTCTAGCTTTTGTCCACCCGAAGGTTAATCAAAACCCTCCTCACCTATATCCACCTATCATTTGCGTATCAAATTCTCAATGCTGCCACAACGAAGATTTGACGATTGTGGTAGTGGAATTAAACTGACGAGCCACAACCTATAATTTCCCATTTCACAGACTCTATTTTGGGATGGGAGGTGGAGGTTGGGGATAAGTATTACTTATTATTGTCACATGTATCGAGGTGCAGTCAAAAGCATTTATTTGCTTGCTATCCAGTCATATACAGTCATTGTACTGTCATGTACACGAGTACAATCAAGCTACACACAAGTCCAATAGGTTGTGCAAAGAAAAAAATATCAGAGTGCAGAAAGGTTTGAATTGGCAAATCATAGAGCGGGAAACTGCTCCAACCACTTTGCAAAACTTTGCAGAATATTAGTATGTTTTTGAGGAAAGTGTGTCCCAGGAATGTGACAAAAGCCTGCTTTTAGTGGCTGCATACCGAATAAATAAATAAATAAAATTTGAGTGCAAAAGCTAATTTAATTGTTGCTTATTTTTGTATGTCAATAATTTGAATGAGAATGTTCAAGGCATGATTAGTTAAGGGCCTGTCCCACTTTCACCTAATTTGCCGAGTTTGCCCTTGACTCGTACTCGCAGCATAGAAACATAGAAACATAGAAAATAGGTGCAGGAGTAGGCCATTCGGCCATTCAATATGATCATGGCTGATCATCCAACTCAGTATCCTGTACCTGCCTTCTCTCCATACCCCCTGATCCCTTTAGCCACAAGGGCCACATCTAACTCCCTATGGTGGTCACCAGGTCGTAGGAGGTCGTAGGTAGGTCGTGATGCTAGTGGTAGGTACTCGTGGCATCAAGTAGGTTGGGGCGTTTTTCTAGCCTGATGAAAAATGTCCACGAGTAAAAAAGGTCGTGAATTAGGTCGTGAAAGTGGGACAGGCCCTTAAGTACGCAGATGACATTAAAGTAGGTAGTATTGTAGGCAGTGAAAATGGTTATTAAAAATTACAGCAGTATCTTGATCAGCTGGGCAAGTCAGCTGAGATATGACTAATGGAGATAGGTGTGAGGTGGTACATTTTGGGAAGACAAAGCAGGGTAGGACCTGAACTGTGAATGATAGGCCCCTAGGGAGTGTTGTAGAGCGGAGGAATGTAGGAGCACAGGTACATAGTTCCCTGAAAGTGGCACCATATATAGGGTATTGAAGAAGGCTTTTGGTATATTGACCTTCAACAGTCAGATATTGAGTAAAGAAGTTGGGATGTTGTTGCAATTTACAAGATGTTGATGAGGCTGCATTTGGAGTATTCGGTTTGGGTCACACTGCTTTAGGAAGGTTGTCATCAAGCTGGAAACAGTGGTGAGAAGATTTACGAGCGGTCGGGCATACTAGGATTTAATTCCTTGGAGCGGAGGAAGCTGAGGGGTGATTTTCTAGAGGTGTATAAAATAATAAGGGAGATAGGGTAAATATACTTTTACACAAAGTCGGAGAAACAAGAATCAGAGAATGTAGGTTTAAGGTGGGAGGGGCAAGATTTATTGGGAACCTGAGGGCCATCTTTTTCGCAAAGAGTGGTGGGTTTATGGAACAGGCTCCAGAGGAGGTATTGAGGCAGGTACTATAATAGTATTTAAAAGACACTTGGACAGGTACATGGATAGGAAAGTTTTGAGGCATATGGGCCAAACATAACCAAATGGGATTTAGTTTAGAGAGAGCATCTTGGTTGGCATGGACGAGTTGGGCTGAAGGGCCTGTTTCCATGCTGAATTACTCTTATAGCGAGACACGTGTTGTTAAACAAAGTGATCTTTATTGAGTTGAACAAGGAACCGTTCACACGCGACTGGGGAGGGTTCTCCCAAAAACTATATATAGAGGCACACCCCTAAGCCATGTGACGACTCCTTCCCGCCAAACCTAGTCACGTGACCCTGCCAGTCCTAGTGCTGAGGGTTCGCCCAATAAGTGGCCTAACTGCCAGGTGGCGCTACAGGACCCCCCCACCCGAACCAGAAGCACGAAAACAAGACGGCAGACGGATGAGGTGGCCTGACACAAAGCTGGGTGGCAGTGTGAACTGTGAGGAGGATGCTATGAGAATGCAGGGTGACTTGGACAGATTGGGTGAGTGGGCAGATGCATGGCAGATGCAGTTTAATGTGGATAAATGTGAGGTTATCCACTTTGGTAGCAAAAACAGGATGGCAGATTACTATCTAAATGGTGTCAAGTTGAGGAAAGGGGAAGTACAACGGAATCTGGGAGTCCTTGTTCATCAGTCAATGAAAGTAAGCATGCAAGTACAGCAGGCAGTGAAGAAAGCGAATGGCATGTTGGCCTTTATAACAAGAGGAGTTGAGTATAGGAGCAAAGAGGTCCTTCTGCAGTTGTATAGGGCCCGAGTGAGACCACACCTGGAGTATTGTGTGCAATTTTGGTCCCCTAATTTGAGGAAGGACATTCTTGCTATTGCGGGAGTGCAGCATAGGTTTACAAGGTTAATTCTCGGGATGGCGGGACTGTCATATGCTGAGAGAATGGAGCGGCTGGGCTTGTGTACTCTGGAGATTACAAGTATGAGAGGGGATCTTATTGAAACATATAAGATTATTAAGGGTTTGGACATGCTAGAGGCAGGAAACATGTTCCCAATGTTGGGGGAGTCCAGAACCAGGGGCCACAGTTTAAGAATAAGGGGTAAGCCATTTAGAACGGAGATGAGGAAACACTTTTTCTCACAGAGAGTTGTGAGTCTGTGGAATTCTCTGCCTCAGAGGGCGGTAGAGGCCGGTTCTCTGGATACTTTCAAGAGAGAGCTAGATAGGGCTCTTAAAGATAGGGGATATGGGGAGAAGGCAGGAACGGGGTACTAATTGTGGATGATCAGCCATGATCACATTGAATGGCGTTGCTGGCTCGAAGGGCCGAATGGCCTACTCCTGCACCTATAATCTGTTCTATTGATCTCATACACAAATCCCCCCCCCCCCCCGCACAGGGGACACAACCGGTAAAGGCGAAATCTGAAGCGGCCGGGACTGCGGACGCCCCCAACGACGAGGCTGGGCCCACCTGCACTGGTTCGGTAATGTCCAAATGGGCCGGCATCAGGCAAGCCACCGACAGTCTCGCGTCGACCCCCCATGTCCAAAACGAAAGTGGTAAGTCCATGCTGCAGCACCTGGAAAGGACCCTTGTACGGACGCTGCAGCGGCGACCGGTGAGCATCGTGGCGCAGGAACACATACAAACAGTCCTGGAGAGCAGGGGGAATATGGGAACGATCCACCCCATGGCGAGACGTCGGGACAGGAGAAAGCGCACCCACTTTCTCCCGCAAATGGACTAACACAGACGAGGGCGGCTCCTGCAACAACCAGGCCGCCGGAACGAAATCCCCCAGAACCGTAAGCGGAGTCCCCTAAACCAATTCGGCAGCGGAAGAAGCCAAATCCTTCTTCGGGGCGGTACAAATCCCCAGCAAAACCCACGGTAACTCGTCCATCCACTCCGGGGCCGTGAGTCAAGCCTTTAGAGCAGCCGTGAGATGACGGTGGAACGGCTCCACCAAACAATTGGATTGAGGATGATAGGCCATGGTGCGGTGGAGCTGAGCCCCCAACAGGCGAGCCATAGCAGACCACAGCTCAGAGGTGAACTGAGCCCCCCGGTCCGATGAAATGTCCTCTGGGATACCAATGGGTGATCCAGTGGGCAGCGAGGGCACGGTCACACGTCACAGCAGAACTATCAGCCAGCGGGATAGCCTCCGGCCACCGCGTGAAACGATCCACCACTCTAAGGAGATGTGACTCCCCGAGACGGGGCAGCGGACCCACGATATCCATATGAATGTGGTCGAACCGCCGTTGAGGCACAGCAAAATCGTGAACAGGGCGCCCGGACGTGCCGCTGAACCTTAGACGTCTGACGCGGAATGCACGCCCGGGCCCAATGACCAACATCCTTACTCAAGCCATGCCACGTGAAATGTGCCGCCACCAACGCAATCGTCGCTCGGATGGAAAGGTGAGCCAACCCATGGATGACATCAAACACCCGTGGATGACGTCAAACAATCCGAGGTATATGCCAGCTGATGCTGTTGCCGAGAGGACCAGGGATCCGACACCTTCGTGAACGCAAAGGTGAGAGGCTTGTGATCCGTAAAGGCAGTAAAATCCCGGCCTTCAAGGAAATAAGTAAGTACGTTTTTTTAAGTAAGTAGCGAAAGTGTCGCACTGCCAGGTATAATGCAAGGAGCTCCCAGTCAAAAGCACTGTACTTCCGCTCCGCTGAGTTGAGTTGCCGGCTGAAAAGGGCCAGGGGCCGCCAGCACCCCTCGATCAACTGCTCCATGCACCCCCACAGCGGAGTCAGAGGCGTCAACCGTCAGGGTGGTCGGGGTATCAGGTGGACCAGCATTGTCGCCTGTGCCAGCGCCTCCTTCGCACCATCGAAAGCGGCCACGGCCTCGTCGTTCCACTGCACGTCCCGCTGCTTGCCGGCCAGTAACTGAAACAAGTCACATGATCCCGCGGGCACGAACCGATGGTAAAAAGTAACCATACCCACGAACTCCTGGAGTCCTCACAGCGTGGGAATTGGTGAATGGCCTCTACCTTGTCCGGAAGCGGGACCGCATCGTGCTGGGTCATGTGATGACCCAAGAAATCAATCGAACTGACATTTGTCCAAATTGATGGCCAGGCCGTGCTCGCTGAGCCGCTGGTAGAGTAATCGGAGGTGGGCACAGTGCTCCTGGCGAGAGAGACTGGCAAAGAGAATGTCTTTAAAATAAATAAACAGAAAGTCCAAGCCACGACCCACCGTGTCCATCAGGCTCTGGAAAGCCTACGTGGCGTTCTTCAGGCCAAAAGGTATACGGAGGAATTGAAACTGTCCGAAAGGAGTGATGATGGTCGTCTTAGGCACGTCCTCTAGTTGCACAGGAATCTGATGATAACCCCTTACCAGGTCGACCTCTGAAAAAAAATTTGGCCCCGGCCAGATGGGCGGAAAAGTCCAGAATGTGTGGGATAGGGTATCGATCCACAGTCATGGCATCATTCAGGCGTCAGTAATCTCCGCAAGGTCTCCAGCCCCTGGGAGCGGAGATGCCCACGGACTGTCGGAGCGCCGTACATTTCCATCTGGCGGAACTCCGCCTTAGCAATCCAGAGCTTGTCGGGAGGAAGCCTGCGCGCACGTGTGTGGAGAGGCGGTCCTGAGGTGAGGATGTGATGCACCGCACTGTGTTTAGGGCTGTCCTTATGAAATTGGGGGGTCAGAATGTCTGGAAAATCCGCCAATATTTGAGCATAAATATTGTCCACGGAAGAAACCGGGTCGCCGCGCTGTGTAGCGGATGTGGCGTGGCGTAAGGAGTACGACTCAAAGGTCGCAGCATGAACGAGATGCTGCCCCCTCACATCCACCAACAGAGATTGAACCCGGAGGAAATCGGCACCCAACAACGGCTGGGAGACGTCGGCAACCGTGAACTGCCAGGTAAAATGGCAGGAGCCAAAGATCAGTGGGACCGTGCGAACCCCATACGTCCGTATGCAGTTGCCATTTGCTGCGGTTAACGAGGGTCCCCACTTTCCGGAACGAGTATCGATCCCCGATGGGGGCAAAACCCTAACCACCGCCCCAGTATCAACGAGGAACCGTCGATCCCAAGTGTAGAGGCGGTGTATCTGGTGACCGCCGCAGCAATTACTGGTGGCTGGCCCCGGCATTTCCCGGAAACAAGCAGGGCGGACGGCATTGACGGGCCGCGGAACCCCAGCATTGATGGTAGTAACACCACTTCCCTTTCCCAGCTTCTCGCGGGACTGGCAGCACAGCTGAACTCCCGGTGGATACAGGGCCTGGTCGCTGGGCCTTCCAAGGCATTGGCGACCCCCGATCGAACGAACTGCCGCCCTGTTGCTTGGACTGCCACAGCTCATCCGCACGCTCCGTTAGCTGCAGGGGGTCGTCACAATTCTCACCCGCGATGAGCAGGCAGATGTCGTCCGGCATCTGCTCCAGAAAGGCGTTTTCGAACAGGAGACAGGGCTGATGACCGTCCATCAGAGTGAGCATTTCACTCAAGAGCACCGACGGCTTACGATCGCCGAGACCGCCCATGTGCAGGAGCAGTGCTGCTCGATCCCGGTGGCTAAGCCTGAAGGCACGCAGAAGCAGCGTTTTGAGGCCCCCGTACTTGTCCGCAGCCGGCGGCGCGCGTGGGTAAGGGACCAGGCCACCAGCCGTCTCCTGATCCAGTACATAATAGTACCGGGTGTCATCAGCCGTGATGCGGAGAATGTGGAACTGCGCCTCGGCCTGCTGAAACTACACTTGGGGCTGCGATGTCCAGAACACGTGCAGCTTAAGAGCGACGACATTTTGCTGGGCCGGATCGATGGCAACCTCGAGTTGAGCCCTCCCCTGTGACGCTGCGCCCCCCCCCCACCCCTCAATCTTTACCCCCTTCCGCGCCTGCGCAGTTGGGGGTTATGCGTGAGTTGATAGGGCGGGGGATGGGGTAAAAGGAGCGAAGGAATAATATTAATATAATATCGGGGGGTTAGTATGTGTGGGGGGTGGTTAGTGTGTGCGTGTGTGACGCCGAAGGCCGCCCCCTCCCCCCCGCAACCACGCATTGAGGGGACGGGACCCCCTTGGTCTAGTATATATATAACAGTATATATATAACAGGGCACACCCCTAAGCCACGCGACGACTCCTTCCCGCCAAACCTAGTCATGTGACCCTGCCAGTCCTAGGGCTGAGGGTTCGCCCAATAAGTAGCATAACAACCGGGTGGCGCTACATTCTAATATTTTCCAGGCATAGCTCGTCACACTGAAGTGAAAATAATATTTCTAAACATATATTACTTCTGGAATTAAAATGCTGTACAAAATAAGAAAAAAAATCAACAATTAACTATTTGATTTTAATTTGCATTAAATACTTGCTCAATTAAAAAAAATAATCGAGCTAATTCATCTGTAATACTAGAGCTCCAGTGATTCTATTTGTACTATGTTGGAATTATTGCTGATAAATAGAGGCAGTGCAATGAGACATTGATATGTGGGAACTTGTGGATGTTAGGACCTCTCAGATTTCCAGATAACTGTTTTATTAATTATGAGGCAGTTAGGATAGACTGTCAGAATGTTTTTAACAGTTGAAATATCAAATATTGCAGCTTTAAAGTGAGAGGGGGAATGTTTAAAGTAAATGTGCGGGGCACAGTTTGTTATATGCAGGTGCCTGGAACATGCTGGCAGATACGATAATGGTGTTTAAGAAGCCTTTAGATAGGCACATGTATATGGAATGGAGTGATATTGATCATGTTAATGCAGAAGGGATTAATTTAATTTGCCATCATGTTCAGTACAGACCATGGGCTGAAGGGTCTGTTTCTGTGGTGTACTGTTCTATGTTCAATGTTCTTTTTCCACATCTACCTAGCATAAAGTCATTGAACTGACACTGTTGGATATTTCTCTTGAGTCACGTCAGACTAAGGAGTAGAGGTAAAAGGAAAAAATCAATCAGAAGGTCAAACAGAACAAGTTGTCTTACAACTTTAGGCTGTGCACGTCATATGCAAGAAGAAGAAGAAGAAAAAGGTGTATTAGTCATTCAGCAGAATATTGGAAATCAACAAATTTTCTACTTGTATGTGTATTACATGAGCAGTTTAAAAATGAAGGGACCTATCATGATGGCTTCCAAATTAAAGCTGTTGTGGCGTCACCTGGTGGTCAGCCCACTTAGTGTCGAACCCTCGTCAGTAATTACGAGGACTGTCACGTGATGTTATGGGTTAAGGGGAGTGTCCTGTAACATCAGCAGATCTTACCTAGAGATCGTTAGTCAACACCCTCGCTCAGCAGCAGCAGCAATGACTCTTATGTTAGAGAGTCCCAAACGCACATGTATGTTAAACTTATCTTGCTAATAGAGTAACCATTTGATCACGAAGTTTGGACTCGTTACACTGTTGAGAAACTTGACTGCTGTTGAAAACGCGCCTCTCAATCAATACAGCCTATGTTTTGATGATCAAACAATAAAGTGTTTAGACATAGAAAAAATATTCCCTTTAGCATAAAGTCAAGAATCAGGGGAGGTAGAATGAAGGTGCTGTATGTGAGACTTGCATTCAAGTACGAAATATGTGGAGTCACGAAATAGCTAATGCGATGGATAGCAAACTGTTGTCTTACAACTTTAGGCTGTGCAGTAAGATGGAAATCTGAGGAGATTAAGCAGCAACATGATTGCTATATGAAATTAAGGTGTATTAAGACGGTAGGTTGCCTTCTGAATGTTTTCCCTTTATCGGATGAATAAAACTCAAGACCTTAATTTGGGGGAAGGAGTAAGAGATTTAGAGGGGATCTGAGGAGGACTTCCTTCACTCTAAGAGAGTAGTGAGTGCTGAAATATACTGCCAAAGAGAGTGGCGGAAGCAGAGTTGCTGACAGCATTTAACAAGTGTATAGATTAGCACTTGAATCGCCTTGACACAGGCCGAGTGCTGAAAGATAGCATCAGTGCAGATGGTGCCCACTAGCTGGCAGGGGCATTGCAGGCCAAATGGCCTGTTTTCATGCTGTATTACTCTTAGCTCCAGCTGCATGTAAGAGGAAACTCGTGAGAGCGAAAGAAAAGAGGATACACAGCATGGTTTAAATTAAGTAGGTTGGAAGGAAATGTACCTGTTGTATCTATGTTAACGTGGATCAGTTAGGTCAAATTATTCCATTTCTTTTATACACAAGTAAATTAAATATTAGGCCTGTTGGATGTTATGACAGGCATTTTACTGGTCAAATGCAGATCCATAAAATCTGTGATCCATTTGTGATTCCATCCAAAGTCAAGTTAACAAAGCTTTTGTAGTTTATATTATTTAATAAATGAATCCAATATAGCCAGAGGCAAGAATTCACTTATGATTCCAATCTGCAGATTTGGACCTTCTGATATTTGTAATAGATTAAAACTTAAAAGGATAGGGTGCAAATAAAAATGATTCAAATGGCTGAATTTATGTATTGTGCCTTCTTCGTCTGCTTAGTTATCTGGAAGTAGGACAAAAATAAATGATTTGAGATTTCGAAATAGGAAATATATATTTTAATGTATTACTTGTTATATTTCTGTAATTTGGCTTTATATTAATAATTTTTTACTGTAATGTGAATAGAATTAACCTTTCTGGTTCACTTGGGCTGTAGGTGGAAATGGTATATTCGCTGCTGTCGATGCTTGGCACACATGACAAGGATGATATGTCTCGAACTTTGCTAGCAATGTCTAGTTCTCAGGACAGCTGTATAGCTATGCGTCAGTCTGGATGTCTTCCGCTACTCATACAGCTTTTGCACGGCAATGATAAAGACTCTGTGCTGCTCGGTAATTCCCGTGGCAGTAAGGAGGCCCGTGCACGGGCTAGTGCTGCACTACACAATATCATCCATTCGCAGCCAGATGACAAGAGAGGAAGACGGGAGACCCGTGTTCTTCACCTGCTGGAACAGATCCGTGCATACTGTGAGACGTGTTGGGAATGGCAGGAGGCACATGAGCAAGGCGTTGATCAGGATAAAAATCCAAGTATGACATTTTCTGTGTAATATTACATGTGAAAAAGCTTCATTATATTTTCTATATAAAAGGAAAACCTTTAATGAAAAAAACACTTTTTAAAAATCAGCTGTAATAGACTTTTTTATAGTTAAATATGAGAAGTAATTTTGTTTCAGTTAAGTATTTCTGGCTTGGAGTCTTTTCCAGTGTTATTGTAATGTGTCATCCTTTCCCTCCTTGAATGTGCATTGCATCTGGACTGCTGGTATTAATGCGTTTGGTTTAATTATCATAGTCGCAAGATGTTTTGTGATGCTTGATTTAGATGTGTTTGCTCAATAATAGCTATCGTTCATTTTGTGCACAGTATAGTTACTATTTAGATAAGCATTTTCTGAATTTTCATTTGATTTATAAAATACATTGTTGAGGGATATAATGTTACAACACTTAAAGTGACAATATTGGTATAGCATGTTTTATAACCATTCAATCGTCATAAGTAGTTAAATTAATTACAAAATTCAGCTTCTTTGAAGTTGGATAAACAGTTGATTTACTGTCAATGGCAGTAAAAATGATAGAAATGCAAGGCTGGTTTTTGCACATCTGTGCTCACCAATAGGCAAACACACAACGCAAAAGCAATGCCTGGATTTTTAGAAACACAAATTGAAATTTGAAGATTGTATCAATCAAATGGTTTGCTTTAAATGCATTCATCTTATTCAGTAAAAGGAAAAGTCTTGTTTTACAAGGTGCAGTAGTATATCAGTGTGTGGTAAAGTTGATTTTAATTGACTACTGATTTCAAGAATGTTTCTAATGTTCATTACGCTACTATCATAGTGGCATAATGAAAACCGAACATACAGAAATTGGAATTGCAAACATAAACCTCAATTCAAAAGCATTATTTTTCCTTAGTGCCATCTCCGGTGGAACACCAGATCTGTCCTGCAGTGTGTGTACTGATGAAACTTTCCTTTGATGAGGAACACAGGCATGCAATGAATGAACTTGGTAAGTCTTGTTTTCTACTTTGACGAATGTGTATTCCATGCTGATGTGTTTGAAAATAGTTTGGATCAGAACAATAATGTGTTAATGGTCCTTGGCTGGGGTCCTTGAGGTATCCCCAGTCTTGGATTAAAAACTGGTGCACCCAGGGCCGGATTTACGTATAAACTGGACAAGCTTAAGCTTAGGGTCTCGAAATCCATGGGGGGCCTCGCAGAGCCGGATTCACCACTAGGCTTCATAGGGTGAAGCCTAGGGCCTCGAAATCTAGGGGGCCTCCGGCCAAGGCAGGACACCTGCCGTTCAACTCTGGGCGGGCCCCCCTCTCTATCTCTCTCTCTCTCAGTCTGTCACTCTCCGTCTCCGCCATCCGAATCCGTGTCCGGGTCTCAGCTCTCCGCTCGCTCCTCATCCGCCGGCACGGCAGGCTGCCTTGCACATGCGCACTGCTGCGGCCTGCATGTCCTCCCCCTGCACATGCGCACAACCACGGCCCGCACATCATCGGCCGCCCTGCGCATGCGCATTGCCACGGCAACTGGTCAGCGCTGGGCACATTCTCCCTCGCTTTGAATTGTGGGAGATTTGGCCGCCATTGCTGTCTCGCCGCCAGCGGTGAAAACCAACGCAGAATCACTCCCTGACCCTAGATCAGGAGTAACTCCCTGGAGTAACTCTTGCTTCTGGTTTCCTGGTCCTCCATAAATATTCTAAATGGAATTTAAACTGGAGGTGGTAGAGGGCTGAACAATAACAGCCTATTGCATTTTATCTGTTTATTTTTTATACATATGGTCTATGGTATATTCTGTTGTTCACATATTCTGTTGTGCTGCAGCAAGCAAGAATTTCATTGTCCTATCTGGGACACATGACAATAAAACTCTCTTCCCTCTTGACTTGGACTTAAGCAAAAAAGGGTTCTTGGGGAAAAAAGAGGTACCTTAAATTTAGTTGCGTCTGGTTGGGTAACTATGGTAGGGTGAAGACTATTCCATGCTTTAACTGTGTGGGGGAACTCCATGGAGCAGCCAGCAACTCAGGATAGAAGAAATTGGGTGACGTTTTGGGTATAGACTTTTCTTTAGACTCCCTCTGGTTTTAGTGTCTTTAGTTTAATTTAAAGATACAGCGTGGAAACAGGCCCTTCAGCCCACCGAGTCCACGCCAACCACTGATCACCCGTACACTAGTTCTTTCCCACACATTAGCGGAGTAAGTCAAGAGTGTTTTATTCTCCCATGTCCCAGTTAGAACAATGAAATCCTCACTTGCAGCAGCACAACAGAATATGTAAACATAGTACTCTGTAAACAATGTTATAAACGACAAAACAAAACGGTGTATATTTATATATGAATATATAACTATATAAATATGTATGTGTGTGTGTATATAATATATATACCCACACACACACACAATTTCCCTCCTGGGATTAATAAAGTTCTATCGTATAGTATTGTGTGTGTGTAGGAAGGAAGTGCAGATGCTGGATTAATCTGAAGATAGACACAAAAAGCTAGAGTAACTCAACAGGTCAGACAGAATCTCTGGACAAAAGGAAAATATTACGTTTTGGGTTGGGTCTGAAATAGGTTCCTGCACACCTTTGGAATGTGGAAGGAAACAAGAGCACCCGGAGAAACCCCATGTGATCAAAGGGAAAAGGAGCAAACTCCGTACAGATAGCACCCATATTCAGGATCAATTCCGGGTCTCTGGCACTTTTAGGCAGCAACTTTATGGCCAATGTACATAGTCTCGAACTTAATTAAAACGACAAGTGTGGCATTTCCTGCGGTTGCAAGAGAAAGTGCCAGGAGAGGGGGTGGTTTGGGTGGGAAGGGACGAATTGACTAGGGAGTTGCGGAGGGAGCGGTCTCTGCAGAAAGCCAACGGGAGGAGATGGGAAGATGTGGCCAGTGGTGGGATCCCATTGGTAGACAAAAAAGCTGGAGAAAATCACACGGTAAGGCAACATCTGTGGAATAGACGACGTTTCGGGTCGAGACCCTTCTTCCGATTGATGTCGGGGGGGGGTTGACATGAAAAAGAAAGGAAGAGGCGGAGACAGTAGGCTGTGGGATGGCTGGGAATGGGAGGGGAAGGAGGGAGAAAGCAAGGGCTACCTGAAATTAGAGAAGCCAATGTCCATACCGCTGGGGTGTAAACTACCCAAGCAAATAGGAGGTGCTGCTCCTCCAATATGCGGTGGGCCTCACTCTGGCCATGGAGGAGGCCCAGGACAGAAAGTTCGGAATGGGAAGGGGAGTTGAAGTGTTGAGCCACCGGGAGATCAGGTTGGTTATTGCAAACTGAGTGGAGGTGTTGCGCGAAGCGATCGCCAAGCCTGCGCTTGGTCTCACCGAGGTTGACCATACGCTGAATAATCCAACCACATTTTTGTTTGGAAGTGGAAAGAAATAATAGAAATTGCATTCATTGCAACGTGTAAAAAGAGTTGAGATACTGTATTATAATTTTGCTGCATGTCATTGTGGTATATTTCATGTCTTGATTGGTGAATACGTTTAGTTTGTGGCTTTATTTGAAGCAGAAATAATATGTGAGTGCTTCATTGAGCATAATTACGACTGGTAACTACGCACTTCGTCCAAGCACATTATCGCATGCGTCATGCAAGCAGTCTTAAATGACCACCTAAACTGTCATTTGGCAACTTAAACAGCTGCCAAGGTTGCCCGGCTGACAACAGATTAAAAAAATTAAGTGAGAGCCCTGCAAGGTGTATAATATTTTTGACACTGTCATAGGCATTTCTTGCATATGCTGTCACAACGCACTGTAGTCTCTAAACAACCCTTCAGTAATTTTCCTTGCCCTCCATTTCAGAATAATAGTTTTAAGCCAATAACTCGACGCGAGCAGTGGCAATAAATAAATAAATAAATAAATAAAGCACAGCTTTCCAGCCCCTTATCTCATTGGCCATGCTCGGCTGCAAATTGGTGTCAATCTGGTGGACCATCTTCCTCTAGTCGTAGGGGTGGGGGATTGGGGGGGGGGGCTCACAAGTGGAACAGCTTAGGGTCTCTCTTCATCTAAATCTGGCTCTGGGTGCACCATAGCCTTGATTTCCAATTTCATTTTGGACTATTTCTGGCTGAATGGTCAGGGGGGGAAATGGCTGACTGAATAGAGTCCTGCACCTGTGATAGTGACCTCTGGCACCTGCAAATGCAATCTGCAGTTCAAGAAGAAATTGTCATGGTGATAACTAAGTATTAGGATGTAAAGTCAAAATGTGCTATTGGTATTTGCTGATAATCTACAGTTAAAGTTATAGATCAACTTGTTTTGCAGTGTGTTGTATCTTCTAAACAGTGATGTTCCATTTTTATGTCAATTGTCAGATTTTCTTTTAAAATCTGATATCATTTTTGAAGCTTGCCTAGAGTATTGGCCTTTTCAGAAAATTGCACTGGATAAAGGCTGAGGAAAAAATCTAAATTAAATGATTTTCTTTGCCTAGACCTAATATAAGCTTTCAGATGTGTAATTTGAGACCAATTTGTACCTAAATGCACATCAGGGCCAGTGACCACTCAAGATTTAATAATCTGTACACATTAGAATCTCGATTCCTGGTTCTTCAGCATATGCATGCATTTAAGTATAATGACTCCTGTTCGTATTGATGTGTGTACAACCAATAAAACCACCCACTAACAGGAAAGTGATATTTAAATTCAAATATATGGCTGGGTTTGCTGTAAGATAAGGACAGCAAACCCACAAATTCTCTATAGGCATAAGAAACTGTCCTTTAAAAGAAAAGGTCTGAAATCCTCACCTGTATGAGCAGTGAGTGATTTTAATCAGATTGTAGAATTCTCCTGAGGTATACAATCCAAACAAGGTACATAATACAGAAACCTAGAAATGAACAAAAGCCTGTACATGAGTGTTGCTTGCACTATACAAGTTAATGTAGGCACATCTTATACCTTTGTACCATAATTGCACATTATTGCGCATGGGGAAGTAGAAGAATCCAGGCCAAAATAGTTCCTCGCAGATACCACTAGATTGGCATACTAATACCAGTCTGTATTCAACACTTGTTTCCTGTAAATTGTTGAAAATATTGATTATGCAAAGTTACTGATTAACCAATCCCTGCCCACTCCCAACACTGTCCACATTCCACTGACTTACCACTGATACTTTCATTCCAACCACAGTCATGCCCAATACTTGTCCAACCCACACCCCTGACCCTAACACCATCTTTCCTTGGTCTTCTGCCTGATGTGTACCCAATACTGTCATGTAATTTGCTGTTTGGCACACCTATCCAAATAGTAACCCAGTCTCCAACTCCGTTCCTTTGCAGTGAGGGGAGACCGGGGATGAAGCGCATACATTACCATGGCCAAGCCCTTGGGATCAGGCAGAGTAAAATGGAATCTCTGCAGCAGGGCTATTTGAGTTATAATTGTACTTACAGAGTCAGTACAGACTGGACGGCACAAATATGATTCTTTCATCTTGTCGTCCTTTAATTTACTTAGTCATACAGCACAGAAACAAGCCCTTTAGCCCAACTCGTCCATTCAGACCAGGATGCCCCCACCTAGCTAATCCCATTGTTCACGTTTGGCCCCTATCCCTATAATCCTTTCCTATCCACGAATCTCTCCAAATGTCTGTTAAATGTTCATTTAAACATCCCAACCTTTATACTCGGTATCCTGACTGAAGAAGGCCAATGTACTAAAAGCCACCTTTATCGCCTTATCTACCTCTGGTGCCAGTTTTGGGGAACTATGTACCTGATTTCTTAAAACCCTCTGCTCTACAACACTCACTGTGAAAGTCCTGCTCTGGTTCATCTTCCCAGAATGACTCGCATTTGTCTGCATTAAAACCCATTAGCCATTACTCAGCCCACATGCCCAGCTGATTAAGATCCTGCTGTAATATTTGCCAACATTCTTCCCCACTGAAGAAGGGTCTCGACCCTATACGTCACCCATTCCTATTTCTCCAGAGATGCTGCGTGTCCTGCTGAGTTACTCCGGCTTGTTGTGTCTATATCTTCGATTTAAACCAGCATTTGCAGTTCCTTTGTTAAAGTTCGCTTCTTAAAACAGACAACAACACAAATGGTTGAAGGTAAACCAAGCCAATCTTTAATCAATATCGTCAGACTGGAGTGGCGGGTGCCTAGTGCAAAGTGAACACAACTTTACACAGCGCTGCCCAGGTTCCACTCTCCGAACAAAGGAAAGTTAGTGCAGTTATACATTTTTCCTATCAGTAAAATACTCCTACCAAGTCTGAATATGGCATGACTGAAAGATTCTACAGCCTTTCAGAATACAAGAAAAGCTGGGTCTAAATCAAGCTCCTCCAAGAACAAGTTATTGGTTATCTTTGTAGTGTCATTGGCTCACAGTCCATCTTCATGGCCTTGGACAAGCACATATTATACTGCAAGCTTCCATCTTAATTTCTATATCAAAATGACAACATTTACTCCATCTTTGTATTCTACATAGTAAATGCAGTCAGCAACATTATACAGACTTGGCACGGAGTCATTCTACTGTCCAATATCTGCAAAGTTTGGCAACATTATACAGACCTGGTACAGAGTCACTCTGTTGTCCTTCACAGACCATTCGTTCCATCTTAATTAACAAGCAGAACGACTCCATCTTAATGAACAAGATGAACGACTCCATTTTGTGAATTCTATTAGATTTGACTATATTAATTCTTTCACCTTCCTTCACATACTAACCACGATAACCATGCCTAAATTTTCATCCAAATCGCGAATGTAAACCACAAAGAATGGGTCCAGCACTGATGTCTGAGATACACCACTAGTCACAGGCTTCCATTCTGAAAAGCAACCTTCCATCATGATCCACATTCTGCTTTCTTCCATGAAGCCAATTCTGCATGCAGTCATCTAGTTGTCCCTGGATCCCATGCGATCTAACTTTTCAGAGCATCCTGCCGTATGGAACCTTATTAAAGGCCTTGCAGAAGTTCTGTTTAATTTATTGTCTAGTGTACCGAGGTACAGTGAAAAGCTTTTGTTGCATGCTAACCAGTCAGTGCAAAGACAACACATTATTACAATCAAGCCATTTACAGTGTATAGATACATGATAAGGGTAGTCCATGAAGATAACATCCATGGCTTTGCCCTTGTTGATCTTCTTGGTTACTTAAAAATAAAAACCAACTAAATTCGTAAGACACAATCTTCCACGTACAAAACCATGCTGACTATCCCAAATCAGACCCTATCTATCCAAATGCATATACATCTTATCGCTCAGAAACGTCTCCAGTAACCAACCTACCACAGATGTTAGGCTCATCGGTCTATAATTCCAAGGCTTTTCCTTTCCGCCCTTCTTTAATACATTAGCCACCCTTCAGTCATCCAGCATTTCACTTGTCTAACAATGATAAACACTTTGAATTAAATATTATACAATGGTAGCCTTCAGTGGAATTGAGAATTTAAATTTATAGACTAATATTTGAGGTATTGGTTCAAATAAGAATTATGTTTAAATTGCTTTTGGCATGTATTTTTTTTAAAGGTGTTATGATTACTTTTAACCGTTGTTATCCCATGCAGGTGGTTTGCAGGCAATAGCTGAATTGTTGCAAGTAGATTGTGAAATGTATGGACTTACCGATGATCACTACAGTGTCACGTTGCGACGATATGCTGGGATGGCACTTACAAATTTAACCTTTGGTGATGTTGCAAATAAGGTGGGCAATTTGTCTATGAGGTTTATTCCATCCTAAAGATAACCATGAATTATGGGGAAAATTCAAAAATGTGATTTCATTTTTTTTATGGGGGAGAGGGAAAAGGTTGTTTCAGTAATACTGCACTTACAAAATTTAGTTTTATTTTAAAAGAATGTGGTCTGAAATAATTATGAATTGAGTGGTCAATTCTGAACAAATCTACTTGAATAGTTACTATCAGTTTTAGGTCAAATTTACTTCAAACTTATTTGGCTAGCACTGTCTTGTACTACAAAACAGTGCCCAATATTCACCTTCCTTTCAGTACCGAACTTTAGGCAAATTTATATATCTTGTTTGAGTAATCTTAACAATCAACTTCAATTTTTCATGTTGCGTCACTGCTTCTAAAATACTGTTTCCTTTTTACAGGCCACACTCTGTTCAATGAAAGGTTGTATGAGAGCTATGGTGGCTCAACTAAAGTCAGAAAGTGAAGATCTACAACAGGTAGGGATGGGTTTTAAACTTGAGTTTCAGGAAAAATTTCAGTTTTATATGTATTTGTAATTCTTAATCTCTGAGGATCACTGGATCAGCAAAAGCTTTTGAAGTAGAACATTTCTCTGAATGTATTGGGAACCTAAAAAGATTATATATGTGTAGTTATTGTTTAGCCACAGTGAGAATATACTGGAAAGAATGATTTGTGTAAGGATTGAGTTATCTTGTTGAAATTTCATTTATAATTTGCAAGGGAGAATATATTAGAGAATCATTAAAGCTCATACTTTCTGGTGGAAATGGTTTTTCATCCCTTAATCATCATTTGGAGCGCAGGAGGATGAGGGATGATCTTATAGAGGCGTGTAAGATCATGAGAGGAATAGATTGGGTAAATGCAGTCTTTTATTTAAAATAGGGGAATCAGGAACCAGAGACCATAGGCTTAAGGTGTGTGGGGAAAGATGTAACAGGAACCTGAGGGACAATTATTTACACAAAGGGTGGTAGGTATATGGAAAGATCTACTGGAGGAAGTAGTTGTGGCTGATGCTATCATAACGTTTAAAAAACATTTAGACAAGTACATGGATAAGATAGGTTTATGGGCCAAATGGGATATGGGCCAAATGCTGGAAGGTGGGATTAGTGTAGATGGGGCATGGTTGGCCGGTGTGGGCAAGTTGGGCACAAGGGACCTGTTTCCTCCCTATATGACCCTATGACTTTAATCAAACTTTACACTATTTGGGAGCTCATCACTGTTTATGTTCAGATCTAATGCTTTTTCCTAAAAAAAATATGCCAATTTTTGACAAGTATTAAGGTTTTTGCTGTACTAATTTATTTCTAACAATGTTTTTGTTTGGTCATCTCGTTTTAAAAAGTATTGTCATGGGTGATTATGACTGCCAGTGTGCAATCTAATCATAGGGATCAATTTTGTCTTAAACTTGGAATGAATGGGGAACAAAATAAGTAAAACTAAGTAAATCCAATAAATCATTACAGTATTCTCTGTTATCATTACTTTGATTGTCAAATATAATGTTTCTGACGCAGGTAATTGCAAGCGTATTACGAAATTTATCATGGCGAGCAGATGTAAACAGTAAAAAGATCTTGCGTGAAGTTGGCAGTGTGAGTGCTTTGATGGAATGTGCACTGGAAGTGAAAAAGGTAGGAAAATAATTATTTTCTCTAAATTAATTTTAAGATCAAAAACCGACAGCTAGAGGAACTGAGTGGGCCAGTGGACCATCTGTGGTGCCTGTGGACAGGCAACGATTTGCATCGGGACCATTCTTCAGGGTCTAAAGAGGGTCCCAACTTGAAACATTGTCTGTCCATTTCCCTCCACAAATGCCGCCTGGCCAACTGAGTTCCTCCAGTTTTTGTTTGCTCAAGATTCCAGGATCTAGTCTCGAGTTAAAATTTAAGATGCGTTTCTTTCCAAAATGTTCACAAAAAAGTGACTTCCAAGTATTCAGGAGTACTTTGTTGCTCTTTTTTGATTACATTTCAATCTCTTTGGCATGACCGTGATGCAACAAATGCTTGCCTTTCATAAAGAATAATTGTTCATGTGACTATTCTGTTAATCCTTTGAGAAAAAAATGTATACAAATGGTGATGCTTCAATTTTCTTGTTGCTAGACAAAGGTCCAGAAATTCAATTAACTAGAAAAATAAAAGAGATAATTGAAACTAGGTTATCGAAGTATTAAATATTTTACGCAATTAAACATAATTTGAAAGAGGAATTGGATTGATATTTAAGCAGTAAAAATCGAAAAGTATACCATAGAAACATAGAAAATAGGTGCAGGGGTAGGCCATTCGGCCCTTCGAGCCAGTATGATCATGGCTGATCATCCAAAATCAGTACCCCTTTCCTGCTTTCTTCCCATATCCCTTGATTCCGTTAGTCCTAAGAGCTATATCTAACTCTCTTGAAAACATCCAATGAATTGGCCTCCACTGCCTTCATGGCAGAGAATTCCATAGATCCACAACTCTCTGGGTAAAAAAGTTTTTCCTCATCTCAGTCCTAAATGGTCTACCCCTTATTCTTACACTGTGACCCCTGGTTCTGGACTCGTCCAACATCGGAACATTTTTCCTGCATCTAGTCTGTCCAATCTCTTAAGAAATTAAAATGTTCTCATTCGAGTGCCCACACTCAAGTCAGGACCATTTAACTTCTGTGCTCTATATTTCTGAGAGCTATGTTAAAAACAGTGAATTGTAATAAATCAAGATGCCAGGACACAAAATTATTCTGAATATAAAGGTTGCCTGGAAGACAACTATGATAGCCTACAAATGTATCTGACGAGGATTTGATAATCTTTCTGGCAGAGTACAGGAGGTCTTCAAATGATAGTCTGAATAGTGTTAGCAATAGTGATGGCTATGGTAAAAGAGGGCAGATGAAGCCATCGATAGAATCCTACTCTGAGGACGATGAAAGCAAATTTTGCAACTATGAAAAATATCCCGCTGATCTTGTCAATAAAATTCACAATGCTAATCATTTAGAAGACAATGATGCAGAATTGGACACACCAATTAACTACAGCCTCAAATATTCGGATGAACAGTTAAATTCTGGCCGGCAAAGCCCATCTCAAAATGAACAGTGGGCACGACAGAAACATATTGTGGAAGAAGAGATGAAAAGAAATGAACATAAGCAATCTAGAACTCAACCCTCTGGATATTCTATATTTTGTGAAAATACTTGCAGCGGAGAGGAAACACACATGAAATTCCAACCTCGATTCGGTCAATCAGATTGCGCTTATACTAGCAGGGCACATAACAATTCTGACCAAATTAGAGTAGATTCTGAACACAGAATGAACCAGAAAGTCAATCCATCTCTTTGCCAAGTGGATGATTATGAAGATGATAAACCGACTAACTACAGTGAACGTTACTCTGAAGAAGAACAGCCTGAGGAAGAAGAGGACAGGCCCACAAATTACAGTATGAAGTTTACAGAGGAAGAACACCATGTTGAACAGCCAATTGATTGTAGTTTGAAGTATGCTACAGAAGAGACAGTAGAAAAATGATTATAGAATGTTGTAACGTTAAAATTCACTGTTAGGCTGTGGGCCGAGTATCAAAAATGTGTCTAGAAATCAACCTTCGTGACCCATCTCGGAACTACATGAAATTTTGCACAGATTTGGATAAAATATAATTGAGAAGGAAGTCATAACTTGTCAGTGCCAAAAGTTGCATACTAATTAATTAAACTAATGAGAAAATAAGATCGAAAAAGTAAGCGCCATCTAGTGTCCAATGCCCATATAACACCACGGGGAGCTTATTTCCGTATTTCAGTCTCTTTAAACCATATATTATTATAACATCTCTATATATATATGACTTGTGAATATGATTGTAATCATATATAATTACGTATAATTATATTATATTAAAATAATATAATGAATATAATTGTGAGTTTTTTTTTTAATGAGACTGCTGCAGAGGTCCTCTTGAACCAGCCCAATCAATGGGTGAGTGCAGTTCCTGTGGGTTCCCCCGTTTACTGAACCCCACTGACTACCAGTGTGCAAAGTGGGGGTCACGGCCATAGTGGGACTGAGGCCGTGCCAGGCTGGGGGAAGGCTAAGGTAGGAAAATGCCTAACCCTAACTCGCCCCCCTTCCAGAACTGCCCAAGGCTGGAGCCGCTTTGGGACCGGCTGCGGGCTCCGTACATGAGGCCCCGCAGCGCGTCCACCTCGGCCAGCATGCCCTTCTGGTGGTGATGATGGTGGAGAGCAGCACTGCCCTGCCGCCTTCAGCACCCCCATAGCGCCGGCTGCGTCAGACCGCCCGCACGCTTGCTGCAACACGGGCAGCCTGATAGCCCAACCGACCCATTGCCGCGCTCACCGGAGGCCCGGCCCGACGCTGACCAACCTGGCGGAGGCCCAGCCCGACGCTCACCAACCCGGTGGAGGCCTGGCCTGATGCTCACAACCCGGCGGAGGCCCGTCGCTCATCAACCTGACGGAGACCCGGCCCGTCGCTCACCAACCCGGCGGAGACCCGGCCCGTCGCTCACCAACCCGGCGGAGACCCGGCCCGTCGCTCACCAACCCGGCGGAGACCCGGCCCGTCGCTCACCAACCCGGCGGAGACCCGGCCCGATGCTCACCAACCCGGCGGAGACCCGGCCCATCGCTCACCAACTCGGCGGAGATGCGGCCCGACGCTCACCAACCTGGCAGCCCGACGCTCACCAACCTGTCGGAGGCCCGGCCCGACGCTCACCACCCACCGGTGGAGGCCCGACCCGACGCTCACCACCCACCGGCGGAGGCCCGGCCCGACGCTCACCACCCACCGGCGGCCCGACAGCCCAACCGATCCTCCACAGCATCCATCGGCGTACCGACAAGCCCGACTGATTGATTGACCGACCGACTGACTGACTGACCCTAACCCTAATCCTAACTGTACTTTTGTTATTTATCATTTTTATTTCACAGTTCACATTATAACTTTATAAAGATAAATCAATTGAGAAACAAAATGAACAGCAAGGTTAGCATTACCTTTATTCCTTGGAAACTTTGTAATTGTTTTGATGTAATGAGGAGGCAGCCATGATCCCAGAGTCCTCGCTGCCTAGCGACCATAAAACAAAGCGCGGGATTGGTCAATTTGTGTCCGACCTTAATGTGAAACGTGCATTGATTGGGCAATTACTACTCAGAAAATGTAATGTTTTTCTCATATTTCTTAAAAATGTGCAGGTTTTGGTCTTGACGAGTTTCAGGTATGATTTATATAATATCTTTACACAATATGTTAAAAATTTGGGACGTTCCGTGAGTTGGGTCACGAACCTGAACGAAAAAGCTCCTCGGCCCACAGCCTATGTGTATCTGAAAGATGCATTATGTAAAATCTGACATACATGCATGGTAAAAATTTAAAAAATGTCCTTAAGTATAAATTAAAACAAATTGAAGATATATATTAATCTTTCTCTCATTTTAAAGGAATCAACTCTGAAGAGTGTTCTTAGTGCCCTGTGGAATTTATCAGCACACTGCACTGAGAATAAGGCTGACATCTGTACTGTGTGTGGAGCGCTTGCCTTTTTAGTCAGCACTTTAACTTACAGAAGCCAAACCAATACACTTGCCATTATTGAAAGTGGAGGAGGCATTCTACGGAATGTTTCCAGTTTGATTGCAACAAATGAAGATCACAGGTGTGTGTAATCTTAGATTTGTAAAAATTGAGTAATGCCCCAACAGCCTCGATTCCAAATGCTCATGCTTCACTGGCTTCCTCTCCTCCCTTCATGTCTTGCATGAATTCATTGTTGAATTCCAGTTCTCTCCCTTCTTCTTCCCTCCTACCCACGCCATCCTTCTCAATCCCTGCTGCCCTTGCTGTTCTCCTCTCACACCTTTGCCCCCTCCTTCCTCACCCCCTTCGCCTCTCTCTCCTTCCTGCCCTTACCACCTCTCTCCTTTCCTCCTGCCCTCACTGACCTTCTCCCTCCCTCCCAACTTTGCCGTCCCTTTCCTTCTCACCCACCCTCGTCATCCATTCATTCTCACCCCAAATCACAACCCCCACAACAACGGTCCCCTGCTACCTCGCTGTTCGCTATAATTTAACAATATGTGATGGTTAAATCCATTATCTATTCTGTTTATTAAAATTAGTGTAGGGCTGTGTTATTTTTTGGTTTGGAGATGTTTCCTAAATATTGTTATTTTCTACACAGGCAAATCCTCAGAGAAAACAATTGCTTACAGACATTACTGCAGCACTTAAAATCCCATAGCCTGACAATAGTTAGCAATGCATGTGGAACCCTTTGGAATCTGTCTGCTCGAAATGCCAAGGATCAGGAGTCTTTGTGGGACATGGGAGCAGTTAGCATGCTGAAAAATCTCATTCATTCTAAGCACAAAATGATTGCAATGGGAAGTGCTGCAGCTTTGAGGAACCTGATGGCCAATAGACCTGCCAAATATAAAGATGCCAACATTATGTCTCCTGGATCAAGCCTACCATCTCTGCATGTTCGTAAACAAAAGGCTTTGGAAGCAGAATTAGATGCTCAACAATTATCAGAAACTTTTGATAATATTGATACCTTGAGTCCCAAAACATCGCATCGGAACAGACAAAGACACAAACAGGGCAGATACAGTGAGTATGTTTTAGATTCTGGAAGGCATAATGATGATGGAGTATGCCGGTCAGAGAGTTTCAACACTGGAAACATGACTGTGCTGTCGCCCTATGTGACTTCTTCAAAGCTACCTAATTCATCAAGAGATGGCAGGGGCGCAATTGATAGTTCCAGACCGGAAAAGGAGAGAAATATGGAGAGAGATCGAAGAGGACCAGATACTGCTTCCTTTCCTCCTTCTGAAAATGTGCCAGATCCTTCCAAAAGAATGGGGAGGCAGGTGCCTGCCAGCACAGCTCAAATAGCCAAGGTCATGGAAGAGGTATCAAGTGTACATTTGTCATCGGACGACAGGAATTCACCATCTGATTTGCACAGTGTGCCAGATGACAGGGCTGGTATGAGGCGAGGATCATCATCTCATCCCCATTCCAACATTTTTAACTATAGTAAATCTGAAAACTCCAACAGAACCGCCTCCATGCCTTATGGGAAAACAGAGTACAGGAGGTCTTCAAATGATAGTCTGAATAGTGTTAGCAGTAGTGATGGCTATGGTAAAAGAGGGCAGATGAAGCCATCGATAGAATCCTACTCTGAGGACGATGAAAGCAAATTCTGCAACTATGAAAAATATCCCGCTGATCTTGCCAATAAAATTCACAATGCTAATCATTTAGAAGACAATGATGCAGAATTGGACACACCAATTAACTACAGCCTCAAATATTCGGATGAACAGTTAAATTCTGGCCGGCAAAGCCCATCTCAAAATGAACAGTGGGCACGACAGAAACATATTGTGGAAGAAGAGATGAAAAGAAATGAACATAAGCAATCTAGAACTCAACCCTCTGGATATTCTATATTTTGTGAAAATACTTGCAGCGGAGAGGAAACACACATGAAATTCCAACCTCGATTCGGTCAATCAGATTGCTCTTATACTAGCAGGGCACATAACAATTCTGACCAAATTAGAGTAGATTCTGAACACAGAATGAACCAGAAAGTCAATCCATCTCTTTGCCAAGTGGATGATTATGAAGATGATAAACCGACTAACTACAGTGAACGTTACTCTGAAGAAGAACAGCCTGAGGAAGAAGAGGACAGGCCCACAAATTACAGTATGAAGTTTACAGAGGAAGAACACCATGTTGAACAGCCAATTGATTATAGTTTGAAGTATGCTACAGAAGTACCTGCCTCTTCACAGAGTCAGTCTTTTATTTATTCAAAAAGTCCTTCAGTTCAAAACACAACAAAAGATCGTGCATCAAATTGTGGAAGCTCGCCAAGCTCCAAAATCAACACTACTAGTCAACAAAGACGACTTCACCCCAGCCCGGCACAAACAAGAACAACTACTGCTCCTACCATTCAGAAATCAGCCTCATGTAAGACCTCTTCAATTAACCAAGAAACCATGCAGACTTATTGTGTGGAGGATACTCCTATTTGTTTTTCAAGGTGTAGTTCACTTTCATCTTTGTCATCAGAGGATGAAATGGAAGGCCGTGGCCAAGCCAAGCATGTAGCAGATGATGGCACCACTTTGCAGATCATTGACCTCAAGGAAAATCATGGACAATTATCTGTCGAGACCTCAATAGGTGAGGCATCGTCTACTTCACATCATACCCGAATGAAGCAGAATAGACTGCAGGCCACTAATGTAGCTCAGCCGGATACTGGTCGTCAAAAAGCTGTTGAGTTCTCTTCAGGTGCAAAATCACCATCCAAAAGTGGAGCTCAGACTCCAAAAAGTCCACCAGAACATTATGTGCAGGAAACTCCTTTGGTATTCAGTAGATGCAGTTCAGTCAGTTCATTGGGAAGCTTTGAAAGTCAGTCGATTGCCAGTTCCATTCAAAGTGAACCTTGCAGTGAAATGGTCAGTGGAGTTATAAGCCCTAGTGATCTTCCAGACAGTCCAGGGCAGACGATGCCACCTAGTAGGAGTAAGACTCCCCCACCTCAGCCAGCTCAACTAAAAAGAGAAACACACAAAATCAAGGATCAAACTAATGTTAAAAGTATAGAAATTGGCCAACGCCAAGCGGCTGTGAATGAAGCGGTCCAAAGAGTCCAGATTCCTCAGGATGGCGATTGCCTGATGCATTTTGCCACGGAAAATACTCCTGATGGATTCTCATGTGCATCAAGTTTAAGCGCTCTTAGCCTTGATGAGCCATTTATTCAGAAGGATCTTGAGCTCACAGTAATGCCTCCTGTTTATGAAGATGATCACAAGAATGATGAGTCTGTGAAGGAAGATGATGTAACTGAGAAAAATAAATGTAAAGCAGAGAAAGTTGCAGAACCTGAGAAAGATATACTTGATGACGATGATGATGATGATGATATTGATATCTTAGAAGAATGTATAAATTCAGCCATGCCAACTAAATCTTCAAGTAAAGCTAAAAAAACTGCTGCTAGTACTACATCAAGGATGCCACCTCCTGTCGCAAGGAAACCAAGTCAACTGCCTGTGTACAAATTGCTTTCTAATCAAAATAGAGTTCATTCTCAAAAACATGTAAGTTTTAACCATGACATATTTAGAGAAGATATGCCACGAGTCTACTGTGTTGAGGGGACTCCGATAAACTTCTCAACAGCGACATCTCTAAGTGACCTCACCATTGAGTCACCGCCAAATGAATTGGTAAATTCAGAAGCTAATCAGCCAGCATCTGAATCTACTGTGATGGAAAGGAGAGATACCATACCAACTGAAGGCAGAAATATGAATGATGCCGAAGCATCAAAAGGTCTCACTGGTGCTCAGCCAGGGCAAGATGACAAAATGGAGGAAGGTGATATTTTAGCTGAATGTATAAACTCCGCTATGCCAAAAGGAAAGAGCCATAAACCATACAGAGTTAAAAAAATGATGAATCAAGTTCAACATGTGTCAACTTCTTCAAATAATGCAAATCAACAAGAGGTAGAAAACCCCCCAACATCTCCAATGAAGCCGGTGTCTCCGAACAATGAGTACAAGAATCGTTCATTTCAACGTTCATCCCAATCTGATCCTCAAAGTAGCTTCAATGCTGAAGGTAATTGCACAGAACACAGGAAGGACATGGAGAAAGGTAGCCAAAAGCAAGCCACAAAAAATATTGCAGGGGATTTTCAAGATAAGCCACCTGGTAACGATAACCGTGTTCGTGGAGGTTTTGTATTTGACTCTCCACATCATTATACTCCAATTGAAGGAACTCCATATTGTTTTTCCCGAAATGATTCTCTCAGTTCACTTGACTTTGATGACGATGATACTGATCTCACAAAAGAAAAAGCAGAATTAAAAAAAGACAAGGGCAGAAAGGAAAGCGTCTCCAATGATGTAAAAAATTGTAACAACAAACAAATTCCCATTAGTCAGCAACCTTCTGAAAGAGTTCAACCAGGTCAAAAATCTGTGTCAGCGAGAGGGCAGTCAAAATCTGCTCTACAGAGGCAGGCTGCTTTTTCCCAAATACAGAAAGATAACAATGGCCGAGAAACAGTTACTGATGAGAAAATGCAAAATTTTGCCATTGAAGATACTCCTGTCTGCTTTTCTCGTAATTCATCATTAAGTTCTCTTAGTGATATTGACCAGGAGAATAATAATAAAAAAGCAGCACAGCATCGTGAACAGGGAGAACACACCAATAGCCAAGTTGCAGTGAACAGACCTCCAGCATCTGGCTATGCTCCTAAGTCATTTCATGTTGAAGACACACCAGTGTGCTTCTCTAGAAATAGCTCCCTTAGCTCCCTTAGCATAGATTCTGAAGATGACCTTCTACAAGAATGCATCAGTTCAGCTATGCCAAAAAAGAAAAAGATCCTTGCAGAAGGCAAGAGTAACTGGGAAAATACAGGAAGTGATACTTCTGCAGCATCAGTAGAAGAGATGAATGAGCCTATGAATTTAAGGGACCAAGTGCAAAGCCCTATTTCAGAGCAAGCTTTCTCCCCAGATTCTGAAAGCTTTGACTGGAAAGCCATTCAAGAGGGCGCTAATTCTATAGTCAGTAGCTTGCACCAGGCAGCTGCCTGCCTGTCAAGACAGGGTTCTTCTGATTCTGACTCTATCCTCTCACTTAAATCTGGTATTTCCTTAGGATCACCTTTTCACCTTACACCTGATCAGGAAGAAAAGCCATTTACATCTAATAAGGGCCCTAAAATAGTGAAACCTGGTGAGAAAATAGCTAGTGACAATAAAAAGAACGAAGAAGAAAACGTTAAGGCAATTCGAGGAGGGAAAAGAGTCTATAAAAGTTTAATTACTGGGAAGGCCCGTTCAAATGTTGAGACTCCTACCCATCATCCAAAACATTCCCAACAGGCAAACATGCCCATGATCTCGCGTGGAAGGACCATGATTCACATACCTGGTGTAAGGAACAGTTCACCTAGCACTAGTCCTATTCCGAAAACGCCACCTAAAACCATAACCTCTAAAAGTCCAAACACTGGGCAGAATTCAAATCATTCAAGAGGCATTAAAACTCCAATAAAATTAGAGTCAAGTCCAATAGGCAAGCAAATGAGTGCTCAGGGAGCATCAAGCAGCAAAGGATCTTCTAGATCAGGATCCAGAGATTCTACTCCTTCCAGACTTTCCCAGCAATCCTTATCAAGACCCATGCAGTCTCCTGGTCGAAATTCCATATCTCCAGGAAGGAATGGGATCAGCCCTTCTAGCAAAATATCACAACTTCCAAGAACATCCTCTCCATGTACTGCTTCAGCTAAACCTTCTGGATCAGGAAAGATGTCTTACACATCTCCAGGTAGACCGTTAAACCAGCAGGCCGCATCGAAGCAAATGGGTCTAGGAAAGGGCACATCTTCTTTAACAAGAAGTGAATCCATTTCAAAAGGCTTAAGCCAGAGTGCCAGTAGTACTGTACCAGGTAAAAGAGTAGAATTGTCAAGAATGTCTTCAACAAAATCAAGTGGCAGTGAATCAGACCGATCTGAAAGGCCTACACTAATGCGCCAATCAACATTTATAAAGGAAGCCCCAAGTCCAACACTGAGAAGAAAATTAGAAGAATCTACTTCTTTTGAATCTTTGTCTCCACCTTCTCGACCTACATCACCGAGTAGATCACAAACTCAGACTCCAGTTTTAAGTCCATCTCAGCATTTGGATGTGATGCCTAATCACTTACCAAACCAAGCCAGTAGCTGGAGAAAAGTGCCTCCAAACCAGAATCTCATTGCAGAACAACTGGAAGGGCGACCTATGCGGAAACATGACATAGCTCGATCTCATTCTGAAAGTCCGTCAAGGCTACCAGTGAATAGATCAGGTACTTGGAAGCGTGAACATAGCAAACATTCCTCATCTCTTCCTCGAGTTAGCACATGGCGTAGAACAGGGAGTTCTTCATCAATTCTGTCAGCTTCTTCAGAATCAAGTGAAAAGGCCAAAAGTGAAGATGAAAAACCATATCATGGGAGTTTTGCACAAGGCAGCAAACAAGGCAAGGAAAATCCAGTTCCTTTGAGGGGAACTTGGAGGAAAATTAAAGATAATGAAGTTCTACAAATAAATAGTCACGTTCAGATTCCTTCAGCTGCACATAGTGTTGAAAGCAAAAATTTGGTTTACCAGATGGCTCCTCCTGTATCAAAAACTGAGGATGTGTGGGTGAGAATTGAGGACTGTCCAATAAACAACCCTCGCCCTGGAAGATCTCCAACAGGCAACACACCACCAGTTATTGATGATTTTCCTGAAAATACATTTCCAAATGATGAAGAAGGTTCAGGTGATGCACAGAACAGACCAGCTTCAGAACAGAGAACTCCACCTCATGGTTTAAGAATGGAAAAATGTTTTAATTCATTTACCCCGTTGGAAAGTCCAGAAAAAAAGGCAGTAGAAGCAAAATCTGCTATGAACAGTTCTGCTACCTCGCCGGAAACTGAGACGACAATTGTTACTGAGCGTACACCCTTTAGTTCAAATAGTTCAAGCAAGCACAATTCACCAAGTGGTACTGTTGCAGCAAGAGTAACTCCTTTCAACTATATACCCAGCCCTCGAAAAAGTAGCACAGATAACAGTTCTACACGGCCATCACAAATTCCAACACCTGTAAACACCAAAAGAAAGGAGAGTTCCAAACCTGAAGCTACTGACTCTAGTGGAAATCAAAGCCCGAAGCGTCATTCTGGATCCTATTTAGTAACTTCCGTTTGAAATAACTGTGGTTGTATAAAATTGGTTTATTATGTATGATTCTTTGGCACAACTATCTGATATTTGAGGTTAACTGTTTGTTTTACAAGAATTATTGATCAGCTAAGATGCTCTTGTAAATATCGACTTTTTTTCTTCGCAGAGGGACTTTGTTAAGGAAGCCATATTTGTTAGAAAACTATACTGTTGCTGGTGGAAATTTGACAGGTGCATTTGGTTGGGAAGTTTGAGATTATTCCTACAGCTAGTAAAGACAACATTGTACAGTCAGTTTTACTTGTATTCTGTATTAAGCGTTTCTGCCATGATCCCTTTATGTAATGCTTGGCTTATGTAACTTACAATTACTTGGAGATATTCTAGAAAATAAGTCCATTCAAATATATCAATCATGTTCAACATTTTAACAGCAAAAAAAGTCAGGGATTTAAAAAAAAAAGATTTAATTTACATGCAAAAAGGTGAATGAAATGAGTATTAATATTCCATGTTAGTAATTGTGAAGTATCCTAATCCTCTAGGTAATCATGCAGCTGTGAAATTCACAGCCTTATGATTTCTGGTACAACAGCCTTCCCCAGCCTGCTCTTGTGCATGATCAGATCGGATGGTATGTTGTCTGATGCAATGACTCAATTTTGTGATCACATGATGTGCATAGATAGCTACAGTGTATTAAGGTACACTGCTGTGTGTGTGCTGCAAAAAGAGATTGTCTGTAACCTTGCAGCTTTGGACTGGAGTATTTTTTTCCTGACCTAGATTTTACCAGAAAAGTAGATAGAGCCATTGCTATGCTGTAACTTGTTGTATATTGTTATTTGAGGTCAGATGGCTACTCTTTTATGAATGAGACAAATTGTTTCAGAGGAACTAAATGAACATTTCAAAATAAATTATTACTGTATGTATTAATTGTTGCATTATTTCAGTTCTTGTGGATAATCTGTACTCTAGCAAATGATTGTACAAATAAATTAAGTTTAGTTTATAGATACAGTGTGGAAACAGGCCCTTCGGCCCACCGAGTCTGTGCCTACAACGAATACCCATACACTAGTTCTATCCAACACATTACACTAGGGACAATTTACAGAAGCCAATTAACCTACCTGCACGTCTTTAGAATGCGGAAGGAAACTGGAGCACCCAGAGAAAAGCCACACAGTCACAGGGAAAACGTACAAACTCCATACAGATGGCCACCCTTGTCAAAATCGAACCCGGGTGTCTGGCGCTAAAAGGCAGCAGCTATACCGCTGTGCCACCCTTTCTTATCAGCAATTTTAATTTGACCCACCAATAGGATGAAGGGGCTGGAGACGTGTTGCTGTGACTTGCCATGCGATTGCTTAATGTATGCCCTGCTGATCTCATCAGCAACGAGCAGAAAAGGAGAAAGCAAAGACTGTTATCTTTCACTTTTCTATTTCATTACCTATACAATTGTAGCCAGAGTCAATAAGACTTCTTCCTGCACTCCCCAGAGATCCCCCAGGACCTCTTCCCAAATCATCATCATCTCCAAAAGCCCCTTTGGTTTCCAGGTGTGCATTGGTGACACCCAGATTTGGCCCGCCACCACCTCCCATGACCTCTCTACTGTTTCTAAATAAATCCAAATGTCTGTTTGCCATTTAATACTGAATGGTAGAAACTTTCTCCAACTAAGTACAAGGAAGACTAAAGCTGCCATCTTCAATCTCCATCACAAACTCTGTCCTAAACCACCAAAGTTCCGTAAAAACAGAAAATGCAGAAACATTCAGCATCTAAGAAAAGACAGAATTAATGTTTCTGATCAAAATCATTTATCAGAACAGGGAAATTTAAAAAAAAACTCCACCCTACTCCCACTATAACCTTTCTGTGTCCTATACGGTTCCAATGTAAGCTGCAGGATCAGCACTTCATCCTTCATTTTAGCACAATGCAGGTTTGGGGATTCTTCATTGAAGTCAACATATTCAGGTAATTCACTTGTTTGTATCAAAGCTGGTTGCAAAGTTATCGATTTGTAATGTTAACCTAACTTTTCCCTTTGAAATATTGATCCGCTGGCCATCACCAGCATTGTCCTTTTGGTTTCAGATTTCAGCAACAGATCTAACCTGTACTTCAGTTTTAAAAGGTCCAGCATTCTTTCTCTCGCTCTCTGTATTAAGCCCACTTTCCAGTGCTTGGCCTGTAGCCTTCCCATCAAGTCAGCTCCGCCATTCAATCATGGCTGATCTATTTTTCCTTCTCAATCCCATTCTCCTGCTTTTTCACACTAACTTTTGACAACCTTTCCTATCCAAGAACCTATCAATCTCTGCCTTAAAAATACCCAATGTCTTGGCCTCCACAGCCATTTGTGGCAATGAATTCCGCAGATACACCACCTTTTGGCTAAAGAAATTCTTCCTCATCTCCATTTTGATGGTACGTCCTTTTATTCTAAGGCTGTGTCCTCTGGTTCTAGATTCTCCTATTACCAGAAACATCCTTTCCACATCCACTATATCTAGGCCTTTCATTATTTGGTAGGTTTCAATGAGATCCCCCCGCATCCTACTAAACTCTAGCGAGTACAGGCCAAGAGCTTTCTAACGCTCCTCTTACGTTAACCCAATCATCTCTGGGATCAATCTCGTAAATCTCCTCTGGAGCCATTTACGAGATATCCTGAGGAAGTATCAGCACTTCCTTCCTCAGATAGAGGGGGCCCAAAACTCCTCACAATATTCCAATTGTGGCCTCACCAACACCTGATAAAGCCTCAGCATTACATCTTAGCTTTTATATTCTAGTCCCTCCTTGAAATGAATGCTAGCATTGCATTTGCCTTCCTCACCACTGACTCAACCTGTAAATTTCTGACTAGATAATCCTCGTGCTTACATTAGTTTTCGTTAAGGAATGCTAAAAATTGTAAATGTATTTTTTGTTTTTAAATTGTTTTCAGGTTTATGGCCATCCTTACTCATTTTCTGCAAATGTGGAGTGAAAACAAAACTCTCAATTCAGCAAGCTTAAAGTGTGATTTGTCAGGGCAGTTACTTTATTGTTGTCATCAGCCAACCACAAGAGGGAGCTGAACATTAAAATAACTATATAAAAATTGTCTTAATATCTTTCAGTTGATCACATCCTTTGCACTTTGGATATGTACTTGCATATTTAGTCAGTATTACATTAAAACTATACAAATAACTTTCAATATAAAGGTGGGTTCCTTGGTTGTTGCAAATGACACTCAGCCTGTGTTGGAACCTCAAGATTAACATCTTTGCACTATCAGTTGCAGTAGGAAGCAGGGAAATCCGTGTTTCTGGAAACCACATTTCTAGTTATTTTAATGTTTGACATAAATGATATGTGTGGCATTGCTGATGATGTGCTTCACACAACTATCAACTGGGCAAACCATAACTTGATCCGGCTCAATTAGCGATGCATCCTGAATACTAGCTTCTTCATAACATCTAAAAAGTACAGGAGCATCTACAGGAACCAGGTCCCTGCTGTATCGAAAGGAAACATGGAATACTGGGTCCTGGTGTGTTATCGAGAGTTGGGGAACCAGGATCCCGGAATATTAAGATGCTGTGTTCATAGTAGAATGGGTACCAGGGCCTTGGTTCAACAGACCACAGGAACCGGTGTCTTGATCTATTTAAAATGTTTTTGAGAAACAGCACCTGGTGAGTCAGCTCTCAGCAATTGGAAGCATGGTTTACAATGTCTACAATGCTGATTCATCACCTTAACTATCAAACTATTTTCCCTGTCCAATGTAGCGAATACTGTCCTCATTCCATTATAATTACTGTTACAATCTAACACTTTAAACTTAGACCTTATCCTCAGATGCAGACTGTTCAGCCAAAATAAATGGCTTTGTGATCAACTGAAAATAATAGACTTCTGTGCGATCTATCAGAACATGTTATCTCCTGATGGTATCACCTCTCATTTGCATAAAATATATATTTTTAAACGTTTGGTAATAGGACAATAAGCAATAAGCAAAGCACTTGAAGAAATGACGAATATGATGCCTGACAAATCTGCTGGAGATGCTGTTTACCTAGATTTTCAGAAGGCCTTCGATAAGGTGCCGTACGTCAGGCAGCTTGGGAAAGTATGTTCCCATGGTATTAAAGGGAAGATACTAGTATCTTCCAGGTTATCCATGTTGGCTGGATGACAGAAGGCAAAGCTGCAGTAAAAGAAGCTTTTTCATGCTGGCCTCCAGTGACTAGTGGAATTCCGCAAGGGTCGGTCGGTGCTTCTCTTCACGTTGTATATTAATGATTTGGATAAGGGGATTGAAGGCTTTGAGCTAAGTTTGCAGATGATGCTAAGATAGGTGGAGGGGCAGGCAGTGTGGAGGAAGCAAGGACTCTGCAGAAGGACTTGGCCAGGTTACGAGATTGGGCAGAGAGGTGGCAGATGAAATTCAGTATAGCAAAGTGCGGAGTCATGCATTTTGTTAATAAGAATAAAGGTGTTGATTATTTTCTAAATGGAGAGAGAATCCAGAAATCGGAGGTGCAAGGGGACTTGGGAGTGCTGGTGCAGGACTCCCAAACATTTATATTAGCAAGTCGAATTGGTGGTAAGGAAGGCAAATTCAAGGCTAGCATTTATATCAAGAAGACTGGAATCCAAAAGCAGAGATGTAATGCTGAGGATCTATAAGGCGCTGGTCAGGCTGCATTTGGAGCATTGTGAGCAAATCTGGGCCCGATATATGAGGAAATGATGTGTTGGCTCAGGAGAGAGTCCAGAGGAGATTTACAAGAATTATTCCAGGAATGAGTGGGTTAGCATATGATGAGCGTTTGATAACACTGGGCCTCTTCTCGCTGGAGTTTAGAAGGTTGAGGGGGGACCTCATTGAAACTTACAGAATAATGAAAGGCATAGATAATGGATGTGGAAAGGATGTTTCCACTGGTGGGAGAGGTCATAGCCTGAGAATTAAAGGGCACTCTTTTAAAAAGGAGGTAAGGAGAAACTTCTTTAGTCATACGGTAGTTAACCTGTGGGACTCATTGTCACAGAGGGCTGTGGGGGCCAAGTCGGTAGATATGTCATCCTCTGAAGGACAGAGGATCTAAGGGGGTAGAGGAACTGAAAGAAATTTTCATTAGGCGAGAAATAGTATTGGGTAGGCTAATGGGAATGAAGGATGATAAATCCCCTGGGCCGGATGGTCTGCATCCCAGGGTCCTCAGGGAGGTGGCTCTAGAAATAGTGGACGCATTGATGTTCATTTTCCAATGTTCAATAGATTCAGGATCAGTTCCTGTGGATTGGAGGATAACTAATGTTATCCTACTTTTCAAGAAAGGAGCTAGAGAGAAAACGGGGAATTACAGACCAGTTAGCCTGACTTTGGTGGTGGGAAAGATGCTGGAGTCAATTATTAAAGAGGTAATAATGGGGCATTTGGATAGCAGTAAAAGGATTAGTCCAAGTCAACATGGATTTATGAAAAGGAAATCATGCTTGACTAATCTTCTGGAATTTTTTGAGGATGTGACAAGTAAAATGGATGAAGGGGAGCCAGTGGATGTAGTGTATCTACACTTTCAGAAAGCCTTTGATAAGGTCCCGCACGGGAGACTGGTGACTAAAATTAGATCACATGGTATTGGTGGTAGGGTGTTGACATGAATAGAAAATTGGTTGGCATACAGGAAGCAAAGAGTAGGAGTGAACAGGTCCTTTTCAGAATGGCAGGCAGTGGCGAGTGGAGTGCCGCAAGGCTCGGTGTTGGGGCCGCAACTGTTTACCATATATATTAATGATTTGGAAGAGGGAATTAGGAGCAACACAAGCAAGTTTGCGGATGACACAGAGCTGGGTGGCAGTGTGAACTGTGAGAAGGATGTTAGGAGGTTGCAGGGTGACTTGGACAGGTTGAGTGAGTGGGCAGATGCGTGGCAGATGCAGTATAATATAGATAAATGTGAGGTTATCCACTTTGGCGGTAAAAACAAGGGGGCAGATTATTATCTCAATGGGGTTAGGTTAGGTAAGGGGTAGGTGCAGCGAGACCTGGGTGTCCTTGTACACCAGTCACTGAAAGTTCGCGTGCAGGTACAGCAGGCAGTGAAGAAAGCTAATGGAATGTTGGCCTTCATAACAAGAGGATTTCAGTATAGGAGTAAAAAGGTTCTTCTGCAGTTGTATAGAGCTCTGGTAAGACCACATCTGGAGTATTGTGTACAGTTTTGGTCTCCTAATTTGAGGAAGGACATCCTTGTGATTGAGGGAGTGCAGCGTAGGTTCACGAGATTGATCCCTGGGATGGCGGGACTGTCATATGAGGAAAGATTGAAAAGACTAGGCTTGTATTCACTGGAGTTTAGAAGGATGAAGGGGAATCTTATAGAAACATATAAAATTATAAAAGGACTGGACAAGCTAGATGCAGGAAAAATGTTCCCAATGTTGGGCGAGTCCAGAACCAGCGGCCCACAGTCTTAGAATAAAGGGGAGGCCAATTAAGACTGAGGTGAGAAAAAACTTTTTCACCCAGAGAGTTGTGAATTTGTGGAGTTCCCTGCCACTGAGGGCAGTGGAGGCCAAATCACTGGATGGATTTAAGAGAGAGTTAGATAGAGCTCCAGGGCCTAGTGGAATCAAGGGATATGGGGAGAAGGCAGGCACAGGTTATTGATTGGGGACGATCAGTCATGATCACAATGAATGGCGGTGCTGGCTCGAATGGCCTCCTGCACCTATTTTCTATGTTTCTATATTTTCAAGGCAGGGATAGACAAATTCTTGGTTAGAACGGGTTATGAGAAGAAGGCTGGAAAATTAGGAGGCAGATATCAGCCATGATTGAATGGCAGAGTAGACTCGATGGGCTGAATGGCCTAATTCTACTCCTATAACATGTGAACTTGTGAAATGTACATTAGTTAAGAAAACCAGAAATGGGGAAATGAATTGGGTTGAAAGGTAAATTCCAAGGACTTAATGAGCTGCATTCCTAACAAACGGCTATGGAAGTAGTGAAAGATAGTTAGGTGGTAAATGTAATCCCACCATTTAAGAATGGAGGAAAGAGAAAATGAAATGATTGCCTAAAATCAGTAGTAGAGAAAATGCTGGGATTTATTATTGTCACATGTGACAATAAAGCATTCATTCATATTAAGGATATTTCAAAAATAATAATAGGATTGCATGGACTCGATGTGGATTTATAAAAGACAAATCACATTTGACAACCCCTTGGAATTGTTGAGAATATAACTAGCGGAGAAGATAAGGATTAGTGGAATATTTAGTCTTTAAGAAAGCCTTCAATAAGGTGACACAAAAGATTATTTTTAAATGTCATTTGTGGTAGTATACTAATATCGATTGGTTTGTATGCAGTAAATAGAAACAGAAAAATAGGTGCAGGAGTAGGCCATTCGGCCCTTCGAGCCAGCACCACCATTCAATATTATGGCTGATCATCTAAAATCATTAACCTGTTCCTGCTTTTTCCCCATCCCTTTAACCCTAAGAGCTAAATCTAACTCTCTTGAAAACATCCAGTGGATTGGCCTCCACTGTCTTCTGTGGCAGAGAATTTCACAGATTCACAATAGTTCAGGAATTAATTTCCTCTGCAAAAGATGTGCTGCCTTTTGTCAGTCAGACTACCAAATCCATGGCTTTCAAATAATGCTCATAATGTCCTCTTTATTACATGGGTGTCACACTGATGATTAGAGCCAGGATGTTTAGGCACTAAAAAACTCTGAAATAGGCAGGCAAAAAGGCATAATAAAAATTACAAAAAGGGCACCAAAATATGGTTAAAGATGATAATATAAAGGTATACTACATTAAATGACCAAAGTTGCCTGGTTGCACATAATTACTAGCATTTTATTCAAATTATCTGGTGTTAAACTATGCTGTCTGTCAGACAGAATATGCTTCAGTTGTGAAAAACTTCTTTCTACCTCAGCTGAGGTCACTGGTGCATACCCAAAACAAGCTACAGGCTCTATATTCATGTCGATATCTTGTGCATTACAACTACCTTTGAGCTGTTTTCTATTTCTTCAAGATCTAGCAAAATCACTCTCTCACATGTTCCTTGTATGTCATTACCTACATCGCCAGGAACTTTACGGAATATCGTCAGTTGGTTGAAAACCTGCAAGTTATTCACTAATGTTTTGCCACGTTTCTGAAGGGAAGTGATAGCTTCTTGAACAACTGCACACATGATGGTGCTTTGAGGACATTGGAAACTAGGCGATCGACATTTGGAAACAAGCTACGTATGTGCTTGGCAATCCGATGAAGTCCTTGAGCTAAGCATGTCAAATGCAACATTTTGAGGAATAAAACTTTAAGAGCACGAGCAGCTTTTTTCATGTACGGTGCTGCATCAGTCACAAACAGAAGAACATTCTTGTGTTTTATACCTTCTGGCCAAAGTACAGCAAGTGAAGATATAAACAACTAAGCAATAGTTGAGCTGTTTGACTTCCCCAATACTTCCGATGTCAACAAATACTCCTTTGATGGTTGACCTGCCTCCAGTGTACCGATGACCACATTGGCAACATATCTCCCCACAGCATCGATTCTCTCGTCTATTGAGATCCATATTTTGTTGCATGCAACTTCATCTCTAATTTTCTGCACAACAATGTTGAAGTTGCTGTCAACATAATATTTCCGTAATGATGACTCGCTTGCTATATGTTCCTCTGTGTATTTCTCTAAAAAAACCTCTGAGATTTGTTTTCCAATTTCCACAGTGGAATTCCAGCATCAATGAATACCTTGCACAGATTACTCAAAAACTCAGATTTGCGACTAGAGCCAGCAGTAAATGTAGTGAGGAGACAAGCTTGGGTATTTCGCTTGGGTATCAACATTGACCTCTAATTTTTGATAGCCCTCGTCTTCTCCCTCCTCCCCTTCCCCAGCTCTCCTTCTAGTCCTACTGTCTCCGCCTCTTCCTTTCTTTTTCCCACATCAGTCTGAAGGGTCTCGACCCAAAACGTCGCCTATTCATTCTCTCCATCGATGCTGCCTCACCCGCTGAGTTTCTCCAGCATTTTCTGTCTATCTTCGATTTTTCCAGCATCTGCAGTTCTTTCTTAAATAGATCTTGGAGAAGACTGAACCAGCGGGACGAACGAATGAATGACCGACGGTGGCGCCCCCGGTGGTGGAAGTTTTCTTGTAAGTATTACTATAGGGGGGTTGCACGTAAGGTCACTGGGTCATAGGGCTTGACGCACGGAGCCGCTCAATCCATCTGGAGGACATCCGTAACTTCCGGTATATGTTATTAATGCTAGAAACGCATATTTTCCTACCTGTTAAAAACAGCCAAAATGTTGAATTTTTTCGCTGTAAAAAATTGTGGAATTCGGGGTAAGTGTGAGAGACATGTACCCAACTTCAGAATTCCAAAAGTGAAGCGAAATGAAGGTAAAGAGAAGCGAGAGCTGAAGGGACAACAACAGCTAAAGTGCTTGGCGAACATTGGCCGTGCAGATATCGGAATTGAAATTATTGGGATTTATCGTGTTTGCTCACTGCATTTCATTAACAGTAAGGCATAATTTGGTTTTTTTCTTGATTCCTTTGGTATCTAAAAAGTCTCAAGTGATAAATCTGGTTGTAAATTTTGCTTCAGGGCCGTTTTATTTTTGTATGTAAAAACCCACTTGAGAACCATGGGCGATTTTTAAATTTTACAGCCAGATTTATCCCTTCTGAAACTTTTTAGATGCCAAAGGAATAAAGAAAAAACACAAATAATGCCTTAGTTGATGAAATGCAGTGAGCAAACGGCCAATGTTCGACAAGCACTCTGGCTGTTGTCCCTTCAGTTCTCGCTTCAATCTACCGTCATTTCTCCTCACTTTTTGAATTCTGAAGTAGGCTAAATGTCTCTCACGCTTATCCCGATTTCCATAATTATTTACAGCGCAAAATTTGACAATTTCGGCGGGTTTTAACGGGCCCGCTACGCTAGAAACAATGGTAAGTGCTTACCTGCAGTTCATCGCGTGTAATCCATTTGGCGTAGCGTAGCAACAGTACGGGTCATGGGTCGTGACCCGACTGCCGTGAAACCTCCCTATTCACCAACATGTTTTTGTCACTTCGGTTCTTATAGCTCAATATCTTTAACACCACTTTTTCTATGCACTGTCCTAAATTCCAGCCTACCGCCTCCCAAGAAGCTCTAAATGATACACATGTTTGCAGGAAATCTTTCTCAAAGGTGGCGTATAAAGGTGACATTTTCTTTGTTTTTCAAGTGCCTAAGTGCTGAGAATTGCCAGTATTTTGTGTTTTTATTCATGATATTTTGTCCTTTATTGAGCATTGATTTTGCTTCGCGCATTTAGTTTCGATAACTAATAGTCTTAAAGCAGCTTCCCGTTTATAAAGCCCCGTCTTCACCGCTTTCCTACAGGAGCCAGATCGCTGCAGAGGATCAGCGTACTTTCAGTAACTTTACGGACTGACAGCCACGTTGGCCAATAACTGCGGGAGACTGACGTCCTCTGATTGATGGGCGTGCTGCAGGGATCACGGTTCCGGTTTGCCTGCCGCCGCGCTGCGGAAAGCGAGGGGTTAGTGGAGGAGGCAGCAGAGTGAGACGACATGGTGTACATGGACAAGAGCTATGCGGATAAAGAGAGGTAATTTACGCTGCTGCAGGCGGCGGCCCCGGGGTTGGGGGACGGTCCGCGCGCGGCTGCAAAGCGGCTCCGTTCCGCTCGCGGCCACTGCGGAATCCGCAGCGTCACCATATGGAACCCTCCGCCCTCGTCATCCATTGTGTCGTCACAATGCGGCGCGGTGAAGGCGTCAGTGGGCATGCGCGGGGTGTTGCATTTCAAGGCAGAGGGAAGTTGGGACCAAAGATCTTGCTCTAGTATCAATGTTGCAGCCCGGCCTCGCCGTGTTAGCAAAGTAACGTCCCTGCAGTTGTGCACCGGTCCCCAGTACACCCACTGCTTCCAGATTCGGGTTACGACGATGCAATACCATCCCATACATTCCAGATATGTCCCCGCCCGAAATATAACGTTGATATAAACCAGAAGGCAGACACATCAATCCAACAAGATGATCGTCTTAGACAAAAATGCTGGAGAAACTCAGCGGGCGAGGCAGCATCTATGGAGCTCCATGGATGCTGCTGCACCCGCTGAGTTTCTCCAGCATTTTTGTCTACCTTCGATTTTCCCGCATCTGCAGTTCCTTCTTAAACAAGATGATGGTCTTTTTATTTTTCTGCTCCACGTCATACAGCCTCACTCAGCAATGTCATCATGGACTACTGCCTTGATGTTAATCAATAAAGCAAATACCCCCCTCGCCCCTCTTCCCTGTACCCCAACCTGGATACCCCACCATTTCTCCCTCCCTCCCCAACCCCTTCCACCTATATTCCTTCCTCTGGCTTCACACCTCATGTGGTTATCTCGTCCTTTTGTCTTTTCATATCTGGTCTTTGACCAACCATATGCCAATCAAAGTCCAAGTTACCTGTATTCACTGATCACTTGCCAGGCTTTGTCCCACCCCACCTCTCCCTTACAATCAGTCTGAAGGATCTTTGGTCTGAAGGGTCTCATCCCCAAACATCTAGAGACGCCGTCTAACCCGCTGAGTTTCTCCAGTACCATGTTTCTTTATTTGTAAACCAGCATCTGCAGTTCCTTGTGTCTAATTGATATTGTTCATTTCTTGCTGACACTAGTTGCACAGGTTTAACAGATGATTAGGAATGCAAATAATATGTATTTATTGCAAGTAAATTTGACTACAGGAATGAAGATGTCTTTGTACAATTATATTAAGGGCTTGGTGAGACTACGGCTTCACTATTGCATTGAATATTGATCTCTTTGCCCCAAAAAAGGATCTATTTGCTTTTGAGAAATTCAGCAAAGATTTACTGAACTGGTTTCTGGGATACTAAGTCTATCATATGAGGAGAGATCGATTAGTCCATTTTAGAGATTGAGAGTGAACCATATTGAAATATACAAAAGTGCAGTCAAAGCAATATTTTGTAAAGCTACATCATAATGTACCAACTTTTATATTTTATGGAGACACAATGATGCAAGGTTTCAATCCAAAACAAAGATATCTCTCTGCTTCCACAAAAGCTGCCTGACCCACTGAGTTCCTCCAGCAATTTGTTTTTTGCTTTTATATTATGTACGCTGACTTATGACAGCATGATATATGCTTTCTCCTTATTTTCCTATATTGCCACTTTCAGGGAAATATGGACGTGAACCCAAGGTCCTTCTTTTCATCAATATCCCCCAACAGCCTGCCATTTACTAAACCCCTATTTGATTTCCCTAAATGCGTCATCTTACTCTTGTCGGGGTTAAATTCCATCTGCTAATGCTCCGTCCAACGTTCCATTTAATCTATATCCTGCAGCAGCCTCGGGCAACCTTTCTTAAAACACAACACCGCCAATGTTCATGTCATATGCAATCTATTAATCAATCAGTTTATTGTCACATGTACCAAGGTACAGTGAAAAGCTTTTGTTGTGCGCTAACCAGTCAGCGGAAAGATAATACATGATTACAATCGAGCCATTCACTGTGTACAGATACATGATAAAGGGTATAACGTTTAGTGCAAGATGAAGCCAGTAAAGCCCGAGGGTCACCAGTGAGGTAGATATTAGTTCAGGACTGCTCTTTAATTGCAATAGGATGGTTCAGTTGCTTGATAACAGCTGGGAAGAAATGGTTCCTGAATCAGGAGGTGTTCGTTTTCACACTTCTGTACCTTTCACCCGATGAAACTTATAGATCATTCCTTCTACATTCACATCCAATTATTTATATATTCACAGACAACAAGCTTCCCTGTACTGATCCCTGTGGTGCACTATTGGTCATAGACTTCCAATCAGAAAAATATTCTTCAATTGCCGTGATGATCTCCCTCATCAGTAGTGCAATTTCCCCTCTTTTGTATCCTTTGTCCCCATTTGAGACATCTATATCCTGGAACATTATATAGATACTCCTGCCCTTTCCTGAACCATGTTTCCATCATTGCAGAAATATAATTCTATGTGCTGTTCCATGCTCTACACTTGCCTGTCAGGTTCCTTGCATTAAAGAAAACAAGGTTTGGGTCTGCCAACCTGTCCATACACCTTAATCTGTCCGTCTGTTTTGCCCTGCCCTGCCCACAGGATTTGATTAATCCTCTACGTTTGAGTCAGACTCCCCACCTGCTACTATGCCAGAATAGCAAAAACAAAGGCTGGAGGAACTCAGTCGGTCAGGCAGTTTCTCCGATAGGAATGAACAGGTGACATTTTGGGTCAGGACTATTTGCAGACTGATTGAGGTAGAGGGGGGAGAAAGGCTGGCAATTGATAGGTGGAGACACGTGAAGAGGCAGCGTTGACAGATGGGTGGAGTAAATGAGAAAGGCTGGAGGTGAAAAGGAGACAAAAGGATGTCTGATAATGAGAGTAGTGAAATGCAATGGTGGTGGGAGGGACATGCATGGAAGGGGGACAGGGGAGGGAGAAAAAGTGAAGGAATAAAAGGGAAATGGGGACTCAGGGATGAGAGTAGGGGAAGGAAGGGGAAAGGAGCAGGGTGATGGGGGTTAGGAGATGGTAGGAGGAATGTGTGCACATCGGGGTGGGGCTTGGCAGGGAAAGGGTGGGGGGGGGGGATAGGTGATATTGCTAAAATTGGAGAATTCAGTGTTAATACTGTGTAGGAAGGAACTGCAGATGCTGTTTTATGCCGAAGATGGACACAAAATGTTGGAGTAACTCAGCGGATCACGCAACATCTCTGGAGAAAAGGAATAGATGATGTTTCGGGTCGAGACCCTTCTTCAGACTGTGAGTCGGGGGAGAGGGAAACTAGAGATATGAAGAGGTGCATAGAACAAATGAATGAAAGGTATGCAAAAGGACAAATCAAAGCCAGCAATGGTGATCAAGGAAAGGTGGAGCCACATTGGTCTGGAAAAAAATTGGAACAGATTCAGCCACACCTTTTAAAAAAAAAAAGGGAAGTTGTGAGTCTGTGGAATACTCTGCCTCAGAGGGAGGTGGAGGGCGGTTTCCTGGATACTTTCAAGAGAGAGCTAGATAGGGCTCTTAAAGTCAGGCGATATGGGGAGAAGGCAGGAATGGGGTACTGATTAGGGATGATCAGCCATGATCACATTGAATGGCGGTGCTGGTTCAAAGGGCCGAATGGCCTACTCCTGCACCTATTGTCTATGGAACAGGATAAATACTTAATTTCAAAGACCTTAAAATAAGTCACTTCTCAGACTTGTTTTCTCAAGAGAAAATAGTTACGTAATTTTTCCATGCTTCCAGTAAGTGGATCCTTGCATTTCTGGTATCCTGTGGCAGAATGTGTTGCCCCCAATGGCTTCATCAGCACTTTGGAACCTACAGAATGGCAGTGGAAACAAGTAATGATTGATCTTGGGGAGATTTCCATTGAAGTGGAAAGTATCAATCATGTAAATAATGCCTTTTAATATTATGGCATCTAGAACTGTGCTCAGCACTCGGTGTAGTCTAATCAAGGTTTGATGCAGATTCAACATCACCTCCCTAATTAATAGTCCTCTTTCTTTAGCAATGATCCACAAGGTGAGATCTGCCATTTTTATGGCCTTGCTTCCACCTTTTCATAGCAGTATATTTGTACTCCAAGATCTCTTTGTTCCTCTACGCCATCTAGCCGCACACTTTCCCAGTAATGTGACCTTGCTCTCATGCCGACCAAACTTTTACCCCTGTGTTTACTAATGTTGAACTTATTGTTTGCACACTTTGCAAGTTTATTAATGTCCCTCTCAGACTTGACAGTACTACCCTTGTCCTAATTTGGTGTTGTGCACAAACGTACAAGTTCTGTTTTGGGTTTGAACTGTAATTGTGGTGTCACTGCTGATGCTTGTTGTTCTGCAGGACCCACTTTCATCTACTGCAGCCTTCTCTACTCACTCCCACTCTCTGACCTCTGAATCAAAGGTAGCTAGCAATTCACTTCCCCAGAAATTGCGTTCTTCGATGTTCATATTTGTTCCTGGGATGGTTATCAATGCTCTTTTTGAAAATCTGGATAAATGACATCTGCCTACAGTTTATCCCACTATTTATTCTCTTTGTTACTCAAATTCATAGAGATTGGTCAAACAATATCTTGCATAGGATCCAGCATTTGGGAGACCAGCGGGATGGTTTTGCCGGCTATGCCGTGAGGATCTTAACTGTAGACCCTCGCTTGGTCTATGTTTTATTTAAGTATGTTGCCAGGCAACCACATTTCTAACTTACAAATCGTTCGGATTACTAATAGTTCCCAGGAACTGAACTCTGTTGTAATACAGTTGGCTTTTTCCTGAATTTTTAGTTTTTATTTCAATTTTTCAGCTTCTACATTGTTTTGGTTTTGTACATACAATGTTGTTTATTAGAATAGAGTCCTAGAGACATCTTGCATGGAAACAGGGCCTTTGGTCAACCCGTCCATGCTGACCAAGATACCCGGTCTAAGCTAATCAGTGTTTGGTCCATATACCTCTAAACCTTTTAGAATTGGGTGTAAGGACTGGGTGTAAAGATGTGATGGGAATAGTAACCGTGTTGAGCATATTATGATATGGGAAACCAAAAATTATTTATAAATCCAGCAGAAAAATGTAAGAATGCAAAGTATCAATAATTGCTGTTTGAGCAATGAAATTTAGGGTGGAAATTAATTGGTAATCATCTTTTAATCATTGTTAGTTAAATGCAGAAATCAGTTGTTTCACATAAACTATGTAAATTCACAGATTTGTCACAAATTTCTCAAATATTTTCATGATAAACTTGAAAATCTGTTATGAGAATGATTCAGATTAAATATTCTTTGTCTTGAAGGTTTATCTGCATTTATCCTGCATATATAAACAGCAAAAAGACCATAGCAGAAGGAAGAAGAATACCTGTACAAAAAGTAAGGTTTAATTTCAGTTGCATTTTGGAGCCCCTTCCTTATTCCACGTGCACCTTTTCTATCTTGTCATCCTCTTTAATTCCTCTTGCCTTGGGTTCAGATTTTGTTGAGGAATCTCCATGTCTCCAATTTATTTCTATCTAAATCTGTTCCTCCATTGCTAAGTATCTTATCCTGCTTGATTTCATTTTATAAAATAGTCATTTTTAGGTTAAATTGACCAATATGTATGGAATTGCACGTCTTCTGTGTCATGTATTACGATTTTCTTTTGGTTATTTTTTTCTCTACCTTATCCTAAAAATAAATCTCTTGGGTCATTCTATCGATGCTTTTACTCATCCTGTTTAATTATACTCAGCATTCACTTTGAATGGATTTACTCTGTGAAGTACCTTGAGAAATATTGTTCAGAAAGGTTGCTGCATAAGTGGCCATTGCTGCACCAGTAATAACCATATTTGTGTTTTTAAAGGCTGTTGAAAACCCAACATTTGGAGAAATTCGAGATGTTTGCACAGCGGCAGGATTAAGTGTCGTCGTAGAGGTATAGAGTGATACAGTGGGGGAAACAGGCCCTTCGGCCCAACTTGCCCACACCGGCCAACAATGTCCCAGCTACACTAGTCCCACTTGCTTGCGCTTGGCCAATATCCCTCCAAACCTGTCCTATCCATGTACCTGTCTAACTGTTTCTTAAACGATGGGATAGTCCCAGCCTCAACTACCTCCTCTGGTAGCTTGTTCCATACACCCACCACCCTTTGTATGAAAAAGGTACCCTTCGGATTCCTATTGAATCTTTTCCCCTTCACCTTGAACCTATGTCCTCTGGTCCTCGATTCCCCTACTCTGGACAAGAGACTCTGTGCATCTACCCAATCTATTCCTCTCATGATTTTGTACACCTCTTTAAGATCACCCCTCATCCTCCTGCGCTCCATGGAATAGAGACCCAGCCTACTCAACCTCCCTATAGCTCACACCCTCTAGTCCTGGCAATGACATTTATGTTTTTCATTTTACTGAATGCTGAACATGCTGAACATTTCACTAAGTTCTTGCCTTTGCTTCTTGCATCCTTCTTATACAACCGTGCACTGTTTTCAGAATAAACTTTACCCCCGCGAGTGGAACAGAGACGTACAGTTCCGTGGCAGAATACGTGTTCAATTGAGAAATGAAGATGGGTCCTTCTGTTTAGAGCAGTTTCCCACACGTGAGTATTTGAATCTATTTAAATTTGAAGGATGTTAAATATGCAATATATTATGTGTACTAGTTCATTTTAACTTTTCCTAAACATTATCTTTATCTTGTATATATGCCTTTTGCAAATTAGATAATGTAATGCCATCAGAGATGAGATACCCGACTGGCCTGTATTTTTGGAGGAGGTAACACACAGGGTTGAACAGAGTAGATGAATGTCAGCAATGTGTTTGATAAGTTCCTGCATGACAGGTTGGTCACATGGCAGGTTGAATCCTGTGGGATTTTACTTAAAAGCCCACAGGGTTCAAGGAAGAGAGCAAATCCGAATGGTGGCAGAAAACACCAGTTACAAGTTGATTTGTGTTTATTTGACCAAAAGGATGTGTTCTGTTTCGGATTCCAGGACTCAGTTCTCAGTCCTTTCATTTTGGAATAAATGTTTATGGTTTAGATCTACAAGTAGGTGTGATTAAATTAGTTTCCAAATGATACAATGATTAACTGTGCTGTTAACAGTGATTAGAATATCAGATTAAAGAAGGATGTAAATGCATTTGGACAGAAAGGTAGCAAAAGGAATTTAATCGGTAGAATATGAGGAGAGGGTGCGTCCAGTCTATAAATGGCAGGATGTTGAGTTAAATGGAAAAACAGAGGGATGTTGGTCCAGTGATCCTTAAAGCTAGCAGAACAGATCTTTTAGTAACCATTGGATGGTCTAATCGGCAGGGACGTTACGCTAGTTAGGGCCTAGCTTAAGTGTTACAGTATGTCTGGTTTGATTGCAATGGAGAAGAGGCAGGACTAGAAGATTATTATTTTGTGGCAAGATTGGGTAAGCAAAGTTGCTTCCCTTGGAGCAAAGGAGGTTGAGATGAGACTTAAAAGTTGTGTATAAAATTGGGTGGCTTAGATAAAATAGGAAGGATATTTTTCCTAAACCAATGGGGCAGGAGAGATTTAAAGTAATTGGTATAAAGTGAGATAAGGAAAATTAATTTCACCGACAACAATAGGGACTGAGACTCGATCCCACGAGGGTATAGAGGTAGAAACTCTCAATATGTTTGCAATATACTTGTGGGTGTACTTGAAGAGCCATGATCCACAGGGCCATGGACCTAGGCTGGATGGTTTCTCCAACCAGCATATGAACCTCCTGCAAATATTCTTGAGAAGAAGATTTTATAACATTTTTGTAAAGCCTAAAATTGAATTTTTCATTAAATTCTGGGTGTTGTCTTCAGAAAAATCTCAAGCTCTTGGTGAGAGTGCAGAAAGTCAAAAATTCTTTCCCAGCAACTTGGAGATCTGAAATAGTGGAAACAGGTTCAGCAGTACCATCTTTAAAAAAAAAAGAGAACTGGATAAATACTTGAAGGATAAGCCTTTACTGGGCTAATAGAAGCAGCAGGGAAGTGGCTGATTGAGGTGGGTTTTCAGTGCTGTATATTTCCATGGATTTCATATGAACATGCGTCATTCAGACCAAAGATGTCTCTATTTGACCATGTGGTATATTGAAAAGATTAAACCCAAATGACCTTGTGTGATACTCATATTTTTGTTGCCTCACAGCACCAGAGACCTAGGTTCGATCCTGACAACTGGTGCTGTCTGTACGTTCTCTTCGTGACTGCGTGGGGTTTGTCCGGGTGCTCCGGTTTCCTCCCACACTCCAAAGACACATAGGTTTGTAGGTTAATTGGCTTTGGTAAAATTGTAAATTGTCCCTAGTGTGTGTGCTAGGATAGTGCTAGTGTATGGGGTGATCGCTGGTCAGCACGGACTCGGTGGGCCAAGAGCCTGTTATGCACCGTATCTCTAAACTAAACTAAACTTTAATCTCCTAAATTATACCGGATATGTATTAATCAATACCTCATCAAATGTGCATCACCAACCTGGCAAATAACACTTCATTGTAAACTGGTAGATTTCCGGGGCCATTGCTATCATCACTAGCACAGCTTTAAGGCACAATTTGTAATATTTTGACATGTTTCTACCCACTACTGCGTTGGTTGTTTATACACTGGTGGTTATTTTCTTTTACATTTGCAAGCTGGCCATATTCCTACATTCATATAAAATCTTCAGCTTATTTTTGTTGGGATATGGTGCAGGATCCAAGAAGTAAAGCAGTTGGGTGGGAGAGTAGCAGTGAACTGTAGAAATTTACATATATTCTGTTATTTCTAGACTCACTTCATCGTGAGACCCAAATTTCAGCAGTACTAGTCTGAGAACCTAAGGATTAAATTGGTAATATCAGGAAATTGATTGATGGCTTTTGGTGTTTGGCGATGTTATCCATGTTTAACAAAGTCAGTACTGTCAGTAAGTTTGCCCGCAGTAGTGAAATGTGCAGCAAATCCTAAGCTTTGTGTCAGCTTTTTCATATGATCTTTAAATATAATCAACTATTTCCACTTCTGAATCATGTTGATTTTATTGAAATTATTGACAACTGCAGAACAGTCAAAGTTAATTGATATTTTTAAAATTATGATAGATTTGTAAAGAAATCTCTTTTTTGTCCATTTTCCCTTAACCTCGTCAGGTAAATCGATAATGTTGTATGTAGCAGAAATGATTCCAAAACTAAAGACCAGGACGCAGAAGGCAGGAGGAGGTGATCAAAATGCACAACCAGGTGAAGGTGGCAAGAAGAGCAAGAAGAAGAAGAAGAAGTGATTTAATTGTTGATGCTGCCTTCAGTAATTTATTTTGAAAGTTTCTATGATATGCTCATTTCTTTTTCTCAGTCCTGTAGGTCAAGCCTGGCAGCAGCTTGTTAAATTTGATTTATATAGCACAAAAAAATTCAGAACCTTATGTTAGGAACATTTTCTTTATATTTATGTGATGTTCTTTCAGTGGTTAACCTTCCAGACATTACAGATCTGGTGTGGAGTTGATGTTTATTGGCAATGTTAATAAGCCCAAAATAACAGGTTCTATTTGTATTTAACCATCACTCAACATGCTAGCCTTACATTCTGCCATTGTTTTTGTTACAGCCCCTGTTGAATTTTAGAGCATGAAGAGCAGAATTCCACAGAAGCGTTTGTGCTTCAGTACCAAAGTTCTGCAACTTTTAAACTCTAACTTTTCAACAAAGCTTCATTCTCAGCAATAAAATGGCCATCAGTAAACATTTGATGCAAGTAACATCTTCTTTGGGTTTTTTATCCGACTATTTCAAATACAAGGAGAATGCTAAGTTAAAACTCTTTGGGTTTTTATATCTATTCTGATTTATAAATACCCGATTTGTCCATTCTTGACTCTAGCTTCAATGCAGCCCACACCCATTTTGTTCCCCTCAGCATTGCCAGCAATACTTGTGGATTCCTGGACTTTGTGGCCTAAAGCTCCCTGAAGCTCTTTCTGCCTGTGGTTCTGCATCTGTTTTTGTATGCACCTGTTCAGATGCTAGGTATATAAATGTGTATTGTGATGTACAAGACATGCCAGATTCATCTTTAAAAATAATTTTATGTTTTGTTGTGCTAAAGATATAAAATTGAATAGAATGAAAAAGTTAAGCCATAATGTGGTTCTCAGTTTTCAATCACCTGCTTTGAAAATTGAGGAAGGAAAACCCCTTCAACATGTCCCATGAAATTGTGATACTTGATCCTAATGTGGACTAAATTAACGGCATTGATGAATAAACTCTTAACAATAACAATACGCTGTATTTTAAAGAGTAATTTGTGATTTTTTAAAACGGGTGATTGATTGTAAAGGCACTGCAACATAGAAGGCCATGGTTATATAGAAATGTATCATGTTATGATGTTTGCACACCCTCTGTGCCATGTCCTGCCCCTTTCTGGTTTAGGTTTCTGTACTGGTTCGTGATAATACATTTGCCTGGAAAAATACTATAAATGTACTAATTAGTTTGAATAAATTGTTCAGATAAAGGTCGACTTTAGAAGTTTATTAAACATTCACCAGACAATAAAAGGACATGATAAACCAGATTTTTTTCCACTAAAATTGAAATTCCATCATTGCCAGTAGCATATGATTTTCTTGCAATACGCATTTAAATACTGAATATAGTATTACATTAAAATTGAGTATTATATAGTTTCCACTTGCATTTGGTAAAACCGAGTATATAGATAAGAAATGCATTTAAAGTGTACATTAAAAAAAACTTTCCAAAGGCTGTATCTTGACGCTCTGGATCCCAGGGAGCAAAGAATAAAGGCAAGCTTTCTAAAAGGTATTATTTAAGTGCTCTTCTTCTCTTCAAAGATTAAGTTTGCTGTTGCTTTCTTAGCTGGAGAGACACAAATGAACAAAAATAAAATGCATTATTACATGTTTATTTACTTGTAAATCTTCATGGTGCCAAATATAAATTGCCTAACCACCATCGTACATAAACAATTACAATGTTTAGTAAATGTCCTGCACACAAATGGCAGATCAATTCTTGCACATTGGCCTTTGAAGGTCAAAAAAAATATTAGCAGACTACCAATAGGTTCAGGGCAATTTACAGTGGCCAATTAGTGTGTGCACAAGTGGTAGAATATGTGGGGAATTGGAAATGTTGGGGAGAATAAAATAGGTTGTAAATGGATGCTTGACAGTTTGTGCAGACTCGGCAGTTCAAAGGGCCTGTTCCCATGCTGTTACCTTTATGCCCACGAAATGTTTTTGGCTCAATCAATGTTGATCTTGGTTTACATTGAGGATGTAACAAGTAGAATGGATAAGGGAGAGCCAGTGGATATGGCATAACTGGACTTTTGAAAAGCCTTTGAAAAGGTCCCACACAAGGGATTAGTGTACAAAATTAGAGCACTTGGTATTGGGGGTAGGGTATTGACATGGATAGAGAACTGATTGGCAGACAGGAAGCAAAGAGTAGGTATTAACGGGTCCTTTTCAGTATGGCAGGCAGTGACTAGTGGGGTGCCGCAAGGCTCAGTGCTGGGATCCCAGTTATTTACAATATATATTTAGATGAGGGAATTAAATGTGACATCTCCAAGTTTGCGGATGACACACGAGCTGGGTGGCAGTGTGAGCTGCGAGGAGGATGCAACGTGACTTGCATAGGTTGGGTGAGTGGGCAGATGCAGTATAATGTGGATACATATGAGATTATCCACTTTGGTGGCAAGAACAGGAAGACAGATTATCTGAATGGTGTCAGATTAGGAAAATGGGAGGTGCACGAGACCTGGGTGTGCTTGTACATCAGTTACTGAAAGTAAGCAAGCAGGTACAGCAGGCAGTGAAGAAAGCTAATGGCATGTTGGCCTTCATTGCAAGATGATTTGAGTTTAGGAGCAAGGAGGTCCTATTGCAGTTGTGACCGCACTTGGAGTATTGTGTGCAATTTTGGTCTCCTAATTTGAGGAAGGGCATTATTGCTATTGAGGGAGCACAGCGTAGGTTCGCCAGGTTAATTCACAGGTGGCGGGACTGACATATGCTGAAAGAATGGGTTGACTGGGCTTGTATTCACTGGAATTTAGAAGGATGAATGGAGATCTTATAGAAACATAAAATTCATAAAAGATTGGGCAGGCTAGATGCAGGAAAAAAATTTCCTGATGTCGGGGGAGTGCAGAACCAGGGATCACAGTTTAAGAATAAGGGGTAGGCCATTTAGGACTGAGATGAGGAAAAACCTTTCCACCCAGAGAGTTGTAAATCTGTGGACTTCTCTGCCACAGAAGGCAGTGGAGGCCAATTCACCGGATGTTTTCAAGAGAGAGTTAGATATAGCTCTTTGGGCTAGAGGAATTAAGGGATATGGGGAAAACACAGGAACGGGGAACTGATTCTAGATGATCAGCCATGATCATATTGAATGGCGTGCTGCTCGAAGGGCCGAATGGCCTACTCCTGCATCTATTTTTCTAACTTTCATAGTCACACAGCACATAAACAGACCATGGTGACCATTTGGTACATATCTGTACTAATCCCATTTACCAGTATTTGATCTACAGACTTCTATTTGTTGGTGATTCAAGTGCTCATCTAGATACTTATAAAGTGAGTGACCTTACCTGCCCACATCATTTACTCAGGCAGTGTGTTTTAATCTATTTTCCAGGATGTATCGCCAATTAACATTCACAAGCTGATCAGCACAGCAAGGCTTGGGATCGGATATCCCAGCACAGCACCTAAAGCAGCAATCTTCCAACAGTAATTGTTCATGCAATCATGCAGAGTAGATATGCGGAACTCTAGGATAAATGCCCTGGAATGTTGAATGACCCAGGATATTGCAAATGATCATCTAGATATATCCCACTTCTTCTTCACTGCTACACTGAAGAAGAAGATCTAGATATATCCGACTCACAGGACAGAGCATTACTGAAGGGTTCTCGTAAAACATTTTCTCCCTTTGAATATGTTTGCTTTAAGATAGTTACTTTACAGGGTCTATAAAAACATTTAATGCATCTGATATTTTGCTTGTGTAGCTTACAGCCCAGTGGTATGAATATTGATTTCTCACATCAGGTAGCCCCGGCATTCCCCCTCTCTCTATCCCTCCTCCCCCACCCAAGTCGCACAAGCTTCTCATTTTCACCCAACAAACAGCTAACACTGGCCTGTTTCCTTTATCATTGTTACTTTTTTGCATATCTTTTATTCATTATTCTTTATCTCTCTACATCATCGTCTATATCGCTCGTTTCCCTTGTCCCTAACCAGTCAGAAGAAGGGTCTCGACCCAAAACGTCACCCATTCCTTCTCACCAGAGGTGTTGCTGAGTTGAAGTCCTGCTGAGTTATTCCAGCTTTTGTTTCTAGCTTCCATTTGATGTAAAGATTCAGTGTAGCACATCTGCTTACAAATCTATTAGAGAACTAATGCCTTGTTTTCATCTTACCATTTTCTCTGATGCTATCTGCAGCTGCTGAGGCCCGGTCACTAATATTCTTCGCAACTTTGTCCAGCTCAGCCTCATGCTTGTGAAAGAAAGGGCGGATAAAACGCTTGTAGAGCAACTGAGAGCCGTTGCTTGTGATGGGAGCCATGCACCAAACCAGGAACGCACACTAAATATCAGACAATGAGATAGTCAGTAACTTGAAATATTGCATTAGTCTATAGTGCTGTTGCATTACAATGAACTTTTATATCAATTATCACTTAAAATATCTTCTAGGATATCTTAATAGAATTATTTGCTGCAAACATTGTTCACTATTGTCACTTCTACAATTGACTATCTTCATAGGATGTGATTTTTGTTTTTAAACATTAGAAAAGTCAGGTCTTACCTTTGGCCTAAATGGTACTGCAAATCAGAAAGACAAAATACCCATCAACTCATTGTAAAACATGCATTGCTGCAAGCTTTTGGGGATTGCGAGAGAGTAATGAAAGAAGGCAACAAATGAATAAAAAGGGTGAAATATTAGCAAACAGGAGGTGGGGAGAAAGGTAACAGAAAGGTCAGAAAAGAAATGCGACTTATTTGAGCAGTGAGTCACCATGTACACTGAGCAGGAAAGGGAGGGCAATAGCGGAGACTTTGTTCTGAGCTTAACATTAAGTCTTGAACATCCAAAATCAGGAATGATTCTCTCTACACCAGGGCTCAAATTACTTTTCATAGTGGGACAAGTACTAGCCTTTAAAGTAGACTGGTTTTCACTTCTGCTTATCATTCAATCTTTTTTGTATATTCCATCAGTAGGTCATAAGTGCTAAGAGCAGAATTAGGCCATTCGGCCCATCATCTACACCGCCATTCATGGCTGATCTACCAATCCCTCCTAACTCCATTCTCCTCCCCATAACCCCTGACACTAATCAGGAAAATCAGTATAACCCTTCAGTAATCAATCTCTTTAGTATGCCTGTGGGGACATAAATCCATTTAGAGCAATGTGCCCCTTTAAAGCAAATGCCTAATGTTGACTGGAACATTTCTGCTGCTGAAGCTCAACACTGCATTAACAATCACAAATTCGCAGTACTGTCCAATACTGAAGTATACAGTGGCAGTATGTTTACAAAGGCTGTACAGTGCTCTAGAACACCTTAGAACATGTACAAGTACTATACTTTTGCAAATATTTTTATCCCTCAAATGTAATTGGCACGAGAGATATATGGTTTATTTTATAATGCTTAACCTCTAATACAACTTAATATCTGAAAGATATAATACATTTTCAAATAGAAGGTTACAATGTTTGGCAATTCCTTTGCAGCAACGCAACAGTTCCCACTATAATCAGGAATGGCTCAACACTTGGCTAATCTAAGCTAAAAGGGTTGTGACTAGCTCAACTAAATTACACATCTTCTATCCTAGTTGTGCACTGTTACCGATTTTAAAACATCACACTTTTATTCCACTACACTGTTGAATTTTAAAAATGATTAAGAATTAGGCTTTTGCAGTTGTTCCTTCTCAGAATAGGAATGCAGAACATAAAATGTTATTTAGATCACCCTTTTTTCAGAATTACTTTCCTTTTAGTTGCTACAAAACTAAATCATATCAACATTTGTTTTTAGGTTCTTTGTTTTATCTGGTTTCCCTCAGTTGGGCTCTAATATTGCAAAGTACAGAATTTACCATGCAATCAAAACACCAGAAAATTATATCTCCAATTAATGTCCCCAATTGCACAAGACATTTTGAATCACATTGATTACATGTACAGAGCATTGCTCAATCTAGAACAATAGAAGTGTTTCCATCAGAAGTACTCACTCTAAATGCAACTAAAGGAAATGGAGACTTCACTTATTGGGAACCCAATAAAAAGCATGTAATTTTTTAAATAAACTATACATACCACACTTTATTTAATAATGTGCAATCCCAGGCATCAATAATAATGCATACAAATTTTTCTACAGAAATAATCTTGGACAATGTTGGAGGAAATATATGCAGCGAAAAATTCTAAAATGGTGTTATATTCTGAAAGTGCAGGATCCTTCAGACAGGGCGAAAAAGAGGAAACGGAGTAATGTCAAAATGAAAAAAACATATTTATTCCATGTCTCAACAGTTTAGGATTATGAAACATTTCAAAACATCAAGGACAGAAAGACAAAAAAAATATCCCTGGTAACCTATGGTAAGCGTGTAACTGCTTCTGAAATCCAGTTCCATGAATTCAGCAGAAATGGGGGGGGGGGGGGCAAGGAAATATCCTCAATCATCCCCAATCCCAAGGGATTGCCTGAGGAAGAGCATCAGAAGAGGACGAGTCCAGACTGCAGAAGGCACTGGGATCTCCTCATGACAAGACCAATAGTCTCTGCTACTCTATCCTTGCATTTGTGTGCGCTTGACGCACCTCCATTCACTTAATGTGGCTGGATTATGAACAAGTGTGAGGATTTGTAGACACAGGTCAGCTTTTCCCTCCTCAGGATCAATGAAAGGTCATAAACTTGAAATGTTTGCTCCATTTCTTGCCCCACTAACGCTGCTTGACATGCAGAATATTTCTAGCATTCTCCAAACTTTCGGCATCTCAGTATTTTGCCTTTGGATTACAATGGGAGTTTAGATCTCAAATGTCAAGAGTTTCACTTTGTGGTTATTGATGTTATTTTTGCTTTGAAAATTAATTCTAACTTTAAAAACTTGCAGTTTAGTGGCTGTTTACATTAGATTCTTCTGGTGCAACTGGGGAAACATTTCTATTGTTATAGATTGAGCAATGCTCTGTACATGTAATCAATGTGATTCAAAATGTCGTGTGCAATTGGAGACATTCATTGGAGATATAATTTTCTGGTGTTTTGATTGCAATATTAGAGCCCAACTGCAATGAGGCGAGTTTTAGGTTTTGCAAAACTGCAGGACAGTCAAGAGAGAGACAGAGAGCGAGACAGAGGGACAGGCAGAGGGAGAGTTAGAGAGAGAGAGAGACAGATACAGACAGAGAGAGTGAGAGAGAGAGAGAGTTAGAGAGAGAGAGAGAGAGACAGAGACAGAGACAGAGAGAGAGAGAGAGAGAGAGAGAGACAGAGTAGAGCATCTTCTTCCTTGACCATGAGATCAGTATGACGGTGTGGAATGTTACACCAGTGGTGGAGGAAATGATGGAATCCATTATTAAAAGGTGCAGTAGCAGATCATTGTGAGAAACAGCAACAGGATAAAAACAAGTCAGCATGGATTTACAAAATATTGTCCCATAGCAAATAAAAAAACACAGAAAGTGACTAAATACATAAGATGTAGATTCTTGTTATCTCCATCGCTCAAAATGTGGCATTTCACTTGAATATGGAATAAGCAGTACATTTTTTAATGCCTGTCCACCTTCCTCTTTAAAAGTATGCCCTCTTTGAAAAAAACTCAAATTAGTCACAACAGTTAGAATGCAGCCATCGTATAACTTCCAAAAGCATTACATTTCTGATACTATTCTCTTTTAATGTTTATCCAGAACGTGAATGATATGAACAAGTATGCAGTTATTACTATTTACTGAAAGTAGATGCTACCCTCTCAACAATTAGTTTTACTTTAAACGGAATGGCTGTAAACTAGTGCTGATAATGAGATACATTAGCTGACCTACATCACTGAAGTGACCACTGGATATTATGGATTAAGGTTTATCAGAAATCTATGACTGAAACAGGGTATGTACTTGTGCAGTTTACAGATATATGAGGAAGACAAGCAACATTACAAATGTGAAGATTATGTAATGCCACAGCTGGAAAGGAAATAGAAATGAAAGATTTCTTCATTGGGAAGAGGTTCATATGTGACTGCAAAAAAAATCATAGAATGTTATGGCATGGCTATTCCTGTGCTGCACTGTTCTATACAATTTTTCTTCCATTAACGTAGAATACATTTTAAATCTGTAGACAATCATTGAATAATGCTAACAATACAACTTGAATATTTGCTATTTTACTTGCTCTCTATTTTTTGTACATATTACAATAATAATCCATTTTTACTCACCTTCAGTATGTAATAGAACGGAAACCAGGAAAAAAGTATGTCAGAGAAGAATTCAGCTACACTGAAGATACCATAAACTACCCAGTACATCAGCCATATTGTGTCATCATCCTTATCAGGGCTTTCAATGGCCTTGATTCTGCAGGAAAGAAAAGCAAAATAAACAGTGATTAATTATCGGTTTCAGATACTCCAAGATCTTAATAGAGAATTTAATACAGATAAATGTGAGGTGTTGCATTTTGGGACGTCTAACAAGGGCAGGACCTACACGGTGAATGGTAGGCCTCTGGGGACTGTTGTAGAGCAGAAGGATCTAGGAGTGCAGGTTCCTTGAAGGTCGAGTCGCGGGTAGATAAGGTGGTCAAAAAGGCTTTTGGCACATTGGCCTTCATCAGTCAGAATATTGAGTATAGAAGTTGGGAGGTCCTGTTGCAGTTGTATAAGATGTTGGTGAGACCACATTTAGAGTATTGTGTTCAGTTCTGGGCACCGTGTTATAGGAAAGATATTGTCAAGCTTGAAAGGGTTCAGAGAAATTTACGAGGGTGTTGCCAGGACTAGAGGGTCTGGGCTATAAGGAGAGGTCGAGTAGACTGCGTCTCTATTCCTTGGAGCGTGGGAGGATGAGGGGTGATATTATAGAGGTGTATAAACTCATGAGAGGAATAGATCAGGTAGATGCACAGAATCTCTTGCCCAGAGTAGGGGAATCGGGGACCAGAGGATATAGGTTCAAGGTGAAGGGGAAAAGATTTAATAGGAATCTGAGGGGTAACTTTTTCACACATAGGGTGGTGGTGGTTGTATGAACAAGCTGCCAGAGGAGATAGTTGAGGCTGGGACTATCCCAATGTTTAAGAAACAGTTGGACAGGTACATGGATAGGACAGGTTTGGTGGGATATGGACCAAGCACCGGCAGATGGGATTAGTGTAGCTGGGACATGTTGGCCAGTGTACTGATTTTTAATGAGGAAGAAGTATTTCTGCCAATTTGAACAGTGGTCTGTGGATGAGGAAGTCGAAGATCCAATTCCTACTTACCTCTAAAAAAGATATGGTTTGGCGAGATGGGAACACAATTAATATTTGCAGTGGTGGTGTTATTAGTTATAGTTGGAATGCTGTGTATAACTTTAAAATTGATAGAAACAATAAGGAAATGGGCGGATGGAGATGATGGATAAAAGACACCAGCCCCTTGAGGAGTAGAAAATGAGGGACCTATGCCTAAAAAAACCTAAGCAAGTGGCAGCAATATATCCCCGACTCCCTGTAGAAAAGGCACCCCTGGTAGAGGATGAATTTGATGGTCTGTTGATGATTGCGGCTGCATTACGTCAGCGACAACCTCCGTATAACCCGGCGTGTATAGAGGAAGTACAGGCTGCTGTCCCGTCAGGTGCTGAGGCTCTGTTTCTACTTCTGGCATCTCGGGTGGATCAGTCCACCGATAAAGGAACCACAGCTCTTCCGGCAAGTCTAGCAGAAGCAGATAGTACTACTGACAGGGGACCTGATATACAAATAAGAAGATAATCTTTTGAAGCAGGTCCCTGCCTGCTTCAAAAGATCCACCATTGTACCAGTGCCTAAGAATGCCCCTCCATCCTGCTTGAATGACTACCGATCGGTGGCCCTCACCTCGGTGGTCATGAAATGCTTTGATAGGCTGATCAAGAACCACATCTGCACTTTCCTCCCTCGCACCATGGACCCGCTGCAGTTCGCATACCGTCCGAACTGATCCACAGATGATGCGGTCTCCCAGGTTCTGCACACCACTCTCTCTCACCTTGACAGCCAGAAGGGAGGCTATGTGAGGATGCTGTTCATTGATTTCAGTTCAACTTTCAACACCATAGTCTCCACCAGACTTGCCGAGAAGCTGATAGAACTGGGGCTGAACACTCCCCTGTGTGCTGGGTCCTGGACTTTCTCACCGCCAGGCTCCAGGTGTTCAAGATGGGGGAGACATACCTCCAACCCCCTCACCCTGAACACAGGATCCCCCCAGGGTTGTGTCCTCAGCCACCTACTGTACTCCCTGTACACACAGGACTGTGTGGCTAGGTTCAGCTCCAACTCCATAATCAAGTTTGCTGATGACACTGTGGTGGTGGGCCTGATCTCTGATAATGATGAGGTGGAGGTGGCTGACCTGGCACTCTGGTGTCAAAACAACAGCCTCCTCTTGAATGTCACTAAACGTAAGGAGCTAATTGTGGACTTTAGAAGGGCTCAACATCCGAGGAAGTATACGCCACTGGAGATAAATGGGGCTACTGTGGATAGGGTGAGCTGCTTTAAATACGTGGGAGTCCACATCACAGAGGATCTGACATGGACAACACACGCTGCCGCACTGGTGAGTAAGGCAAGGCAGCGCCTTTATCACCTCAGGCAGCTGAGGAAATTCAGAGTGTCTCTGAGGATCCTTCAGTGCTTCTACTCTGGGGCTGTAGAAAGCATCTTGTCTGGTAACATCTCGATCTGGTTTGGGAACAGCTCTGCCCAGGACAAGGCGGCTCTGCAGAGAGCAACACTCACCCCCCTGCAGGACCTATACACCAGGATGTGCAGATCCAGAGCCAGCAACATAATGAAGGACCCCTACCACCCCAGCAACGGACTGTTCCAGCTGCTATGGTCAGGCAAACGCCTCCGCTGTCATGCTGTGAAAACAGAGAGGATGAGACGGAGTTTCTTCCTACAGGCCATCAGGACGGTAAACTCTTATCTCACCAGGGACAAATTTACTGTTGTGTCTTTTTTTCCTAAAATGTAAATACTGGTTCTGTTCTGTTTCTGTTGTTTTGCACAGTCTGCAGGCATTACCACTTTCATTTCACTGTACATCTTGTATGCGTATGTGACAAATAAAGTTGACTTGACTTGACTTGATATCAACAAGAAGGATGTGCAAACAAAGCTCCAGATGATGTATGACAGAGCAGAGTCTAAGCCCGAGTCACTGATACAGTCCCCCCGATTTATGATAGGAGATGTCCCGGTGTTGAAACCCTGGAACCCAGCTGAAGCTAGAGCCATGGTTGCCGAAGCTCCAGATCCCTTAAGAAAGTCCAATGCATTTCTTAATTGGTTAATGTGTAATGGCAAAATAAGCCATGGGAAACTGTGATCACTGCGCTCGTGAACATGGAAAGGGAGGGACTGTTTGCGCTAGCGCGAGAGCCGAAACCCAGAACATCGGGCCAGTATTACATGGGGAGAGGGGACAGGGGAAGAGGGGGAAGTTGTAGAGGTTGGGGCCGAGGAAGGGGACAATGGCAAATAAAAAATACAACACGAGGAACATGCTGAAGTGCCCCAGCTGACAATGGGCCTCTGGCTGTTCAAACTTTAGTAAATTGTTTGATGCCCCAACAAACTCAAGCCTATAAATTGGTCACTATGTCATCTGTGCCCCCCTCCGTGGACATCCCCGTAAGTCAGTCAAATATTAATACTATTGGGGTTGTAGGCATCCGCATGATAGAACCTTTATCAGAACCCACACATATTCAGGTAAATGGCATGACAATAACAACGATGGCCATAAAAACTATATTACCATAACCATAGCTACAGAAATGGAAGGAGGCCATTTAGTTTCCAGTCTCTTTCAGCCTTATGCAAGATAAATCTGGAGCAACATGGTGTTAGCCCTGCTACCTTTCAGCTCCAAAGACCAGAGTTTGATCCTAACATCTGGTGTGCAGTTTGCGCATTCGGCCTGTGACCACATGGGTTTTCATGGATGTTTGTTTCATCCCAAGCACGTGTGAAAAAAACATCAGAGGAGTTAATGGACATGCGAGAAAGAATAAGTTGCAATGGTTTCAAGGAAATAGGAGGATGGCATTGATAGGATTGTTATGCTGGACGTGGCCACACAGATCCATCCAGACCCTCTCCCAGTGCCCTTCAAATTCTCCCCTTTTAAAGACTGCAAGAGAATGTTCCTCTATTACGAGTACCACTGGGAAAACTTGATTCAGGAACAGCTGCTTCCCCATTGTTATCAGACTATTGAATGGTTCTCCCACAAAACTAGAGTGCAGTTCTGATCTTCCAACCAAAGACCTTTTCTCTGTAACTGTAATACTATAATGCTCCAACACTATATTCTGCACTCTGGTATTTTTCCCTTTTCTCTACCCGTCGTATTTATGTATGGCTTGATTGTACTCGTGCGCAGTTTGAGTTGATAGAAATGGAAACAAACCTATTCAATGTATCTCGGTACACCTGACCGTAAAGAATACTAATGCTCTCCTGATCTTTATCACAAAGAACCAACAAGGTTCTCCTTCATTTTATTTAGGTTCGAGGCTAATTTTCTTTTCAGCTCCAATGAGAACACCACCAGCCTCTCTAGACCATGCAAAAAACCACATCCTGAAAGGAAATCAAAGTGCTACATTTTGAGGAAATGAACATTGTCAGACCTTTATACGTGTTTAGTATTAAACTGCTAAGCTACTTAGGAGGAGCTGTGACATTAATAAGAAGGCTGCTCCCTCTCTTGCTGTTTGGTTGGATTGATTCTGTATCGGTGCACATGCTTCATGAGTTTCTAGAGAAACTGTAGGAAATGGTAATTTATCCAAGATGCAAGAATCAATAAGGACATTTGGGCAGGATTAATTTCAAACTAATCCATTATCAGCAGTTTTTCATCCCTGGTTATTGGAACTTACTGCTCTTCGTCCTCCCCTCTCAAAGAACAATGTAACCCTTCATCTTCATACCTATAAAGCATTTTCCTAATATCCATGCACACCTAAATAAGTAAATGCGCCACACAATTATTTGATCCAGGGGTCTGCAGATCAAGCAAATGAACAGTCAGCTAGAGTATGGCCCTGATCTTCCATCTACCTCATTGGAGACCTTTGAGCTATCTTTAATCGGACTTTATCTTGCACTAAATATTGTACCGTTTATCCTTTATCTGTGCACTGTAGACGGCTTGATTGTATTCATGTAAAATCTTGTCTTTGACTAGATAGCATGCAAACAAAAGCTTTTCACGGTACCTCAATGCACAAAACCAAATTCTGTAGGGCTTCATAAAGGTAAATATTGATGGCACCAGAGCTTGTGCACTTTTCAGAAAAGGATCTTCCATCTACTATCATCAGATACAATCACTCTACTCTTTTTAATCTTTTCAACCTGCAAGCATAGCTCCATTTCTCTGATCGGTCCTTCCATAAGCTCAGGTACTATGCATCTCACTTCTTCACATTGCGGACATTGGACTGTGTCTATGGAACTGACACACTACAATGTTGAGAACTAGATTTAGCATGCTGTATCTTGCACTTTCCTCTATTGTACTTGAGTTTGACTCGATTGTGTATATGTATAGTATTGAATACCTGATTAAATAGCATGCAAAAAAAAGCTTTTCACTGTACCTTGGTACATGTGGCAATTCTAGTTCTAATATTAAGGTCCAGAAAAGGCAAATTTGACAGATGAATTTGCAAACATGGTCAAGGGGTCCTCAAACAGTGGAAAGACAACACAGAATTACAAATTAAAATTAACAAACATTTGCAAGGCAAAACAAGTAACTGCCGACAGGACATCAACTGCCTCAACCTTTCCACTTCCCTTAGTTACTCTAGCCTCTTCCCCCCCTGGCTCTGCAGCAACCACAACTTGATAATCAAACCCGCTGACAAGGGCGGTGCCGTGGTAGTCTGGCGTGCTGACTTCTACCAGGCTGAGGCCAGGCGACAACTCTCAGACACCTCCTCCTACCTATCCTTGGACCATGACCCAACAGGCGAGCACCAGACCTTAATATCACACACCATTTATGATTTCATTACTTCCGGCTCTCGCCCTCTAAAGCTTCCAACCTTATCGTTTCCTGGCCCCGCACGGCCCGATTTTATCTTCTCCCCAAAATCCACAAACAGAACTGTCCTGGCAGACCCATTGTTTCTGCTTGTTCATGTCCCACCAAATTAATTTCCACATATCTCGACTCCATCCTATCCCCCCCCGGTCCAATCCCTCCCTACCTATGTCTAAGATACCTCACACGCTCTTCGTCTCTTCAATGACATCCGTTTTCCAGGCCCCCACTCCCTTATCTTTACCATGGATATCCAGTCACTCTACACCTCCATCCCCCACCAGGAAGGTCTTAAGCACTCCATTTCTTCCTCGACCACAGAACCAGACAATTTCCGTCTACTAATACTCTCATCCGCCTAGTAGAGCTAGTCCTTAGCCTCAACGTCTCCTCGACTCCTCCTACTTCCTCCGAATCCAAGGCGTAGCTATGGGCACTCGCATGGGTCCTAGCTATGCCTGCCTCTTTGTAGGGTACGTTGACCAATCACTGTTCTAGGCGTACACTGGCCCTATCCCCAAACTCTACCTCCGCTACATTGACGACTGCATCGGTGCTACCTCCTGCACCCATGCAGAACTCACTGACCATCAACTTCACGACTAATTTCCATCCTGCACTCAAATTCACTTGGACCATCTCCGACATCTCTCTACCGTTTCTGGATCTCACCGTCTCCATCACAGGAGACAGACTATTGACCGACATCTATTACAAACCCACTGACTCCCATAGCTATCTAGAATACACCCTGCTTCCTGTAAAGACTCTATTCCCTAATTCCAATTCCTCTGTCTACGAGCATCTGGTTTTCCATACCAGGTCATCGGAGATGTCCTCATTCTTTATGAAATGGGGGTTCTCCTCTTCCATTATAAATGAGGATCTCACTAGGGTCTCCTCGATATTATGCAGCTCTTGCTCCCCCTCCCCCCATTCGTAACAAGGACCGAGTCCCCCTTGTCCTCACCTTCCACACCATCAGCCGTCGCTCCATAATCCTCCAACATTTTTGCCACCTCCAACGGGATCCCACTACTGGCCACATCTTCCCATCTCCACCCCTTTGTGCTTTCCGCAGAGACCGTTCCCTCCGCAACTCCCTGGTCAACTCGCCCCTTCCCACCCAAACCACCCCCTCCCCAGATACCTTCCCCTGCCCACCCCCTCCCCAGATACCTTCCCCTGCAACCACAGGAGATGCAACACCTGTCCCTTTACCTCCCGCTCGATTCCATCCAAGGACCCCGACAGTCTTTCCAGGTGAGGCAGAGGTTCACTTGCACCTACTCCAACCTCATCAACTGTATCTGTTGTTCCAGGTATGAACTGTACATCGGCGAGACCAAGCGCAGTGTTTCGCTGAACACCTCCGCTCAGTCCGCCTTAATCTATCTGATCTGGTTGCTCAGCACTCAACTCCTCTCCCATTCCCAATCTGGCCTTTCTGTCCTGGGCCTCCTCCATTGCCAGTGTGAGGCCCAGCACAAATTGGAGGAGCAGCACCTCATATTTCGCTTGGGTAGCTTACACCCCAGCGGTATAAACATTGACTTCTCTCGCTTCAAATAGCCCTTCTTTCCCTCTCTCTCCATCCCCTCCCCAGTTCTCCCACCATTCTTACTGTCTCCGACTACATTCTATCTCTGTCCCGCCCACTCCCCTGACATCAGTCTAAAGAAGGGTCTCGACCCGAAACGTCACCCATTCCTTCTCTTCAGAGATGCTGCCTGTCCCGCTGAGTTACTCCAGCATCTGTCTTCGATTTAAACCAGCATCTGCAGTTCTTTCCTACATATCTGCAGTTCTTTCCTACATATAGAATTTTCAAATACATCCCGAGAAAAAGTTGTGATATCAGAAAACCACCCTCTGTTAGCAGTGATTTCCAGACCATAATAATAACTTTCCCAAATTGAACTATCAGAAACCACCTTATTTATGTCTGGTATTCATATTACCTTATTTATGTCTGGTATACATATTACTGCTGTAAAAAACAATTTCTCATCCTTTAATGTAACAAAATGGGTCTTGGCAAATTTTTGCCTCTTGGCAAATCTTTCTTCTGACAAAATATTTTCACCCCCAATATCCAATATTTAAATCAATTTTCCATCATGTCTATATTGGAGTAGTTTATGAATAGATTAAAATTATGAAAATGTGTTTAAAGAACAGTCACAAAATACACTATGATGATTTAGGTATCTAATACACGAAGAAAGAATTTCAGGATAATCGACTGTCAAGCAAAAATATGGTGTTGTAGTTTAACAAAGTACCTCTAATTGCAGAAAGATTGGAATTTCCACCGTACTAGAGTCAGGGTTGACTTATTTTCTGTATTCAATTTTTGGATGCACATATTATGCAGTTCAAATTAAAATGCCTCAGGAATAATAAACATTGAGATAGGCTGTAAAAGACTTAAAGATGCAACTTATCAACCTTTCATTAGTAGGTTGTGATTTGTAGAATGCATCACACCTCAACTTGTTTGACATTTCCAAAGGCCTAAAGGAAAGTGCACTGAAATATTTCAGGCAGCCCTCATTATTCCATTCAATGTTATCAGTTAATGAGTTGTAGGCGGGGATGATATACATTATCCCACTGTCTGACACATCAAAGTCAATTCATTATGAAAATTAAATCTCTTTCAAATATGATTGGAACATAAATGACAGTAATTTACTCCAAATAAAGACAGGCCAAAAAGTGCACAGAAGGGAAGATAGTTGCATGTAAATTATATGCATTGAATCAATCTTAAGTAATTGTATAACAGTTTAACGCCTAGATTGAAAGACAAGGGAATTACCCAATTATCTTCATTCTGGCTGAGACATTAAGACTATCTGTAGCTTTTAAAATGTCTACAACAATTTATTATGATGTATACAGTCAGACAAGACATATGATGGGCACATTAAGATTGTTAGCAGGTATGCTTCTTTGTTTTCTACTTGGTCAAAAATTGTTTTAAAAACCTTTCATGAAAAAATTGAAATTTTGTTATAGTTTTTATTACCTCATGTCCTATTTTTTGAATGGAGATCAAATTAAAGTAATAAAATTGTGGAACCCTTGGGCATTTAATATGGTGATTCTGGGTCTATTTGCAGAAATGCTTTAACTACTTATTGGTAACGTCACTAATACTATTATAAAGCATAAATAGGTCACTCATGCTTTCACTGTGCAAAGTACTAAATTAATTCAGAAAGTGTAGTAATTGCTCCACCCTAATTTTGGCATCAAAACCAGCATTGTGAAACACCATAAAGTTGTTTTTAAAGTTACACAAAAAGCGAGAACATCTCTTTCCAGGCTTATGAAGCAGCGTTGCTGAATTTCACGGAACGACATTGCACAAATTGCCAGTTTCAGTAAAATATTTCCTAATATGTTGAAAATTTGCCGTTCTCAGAAATCTTAAAGAGGAATGTCACAATTCAAAATGAAACAGTGGAACTCTTGATTCTGGGTCTTTTTGCAGAAATTGTTTATCTATTTCCTCTGGTAAAGTCATTAATATTATTTTCCTAATGATATGTTGCAAATTCTGACAGTTCGCAGCAATCTTTGCAGTTAGCTCTTAAATGGTAAGCTACTAGTCAAGTAATTCAAAGGGAGGTACTGCTCCTGAATGAATAGATGCTACAATGATGGGAGGGAGATAGGAGAACCCACCTATGAGGGTCAACGGGACTTGGACAAGTTGGTGGAGAATAGTACAGTTCTTTGTCACGGAGTCTGCATGACATTCCTAACAATGCAGTGAGTAGCCAAATGAGATGTGGCATCAGCAGAACTGCCAGTCTCATCCCGAGCCAGGCGAGCATGAAAATTGGTTCTGTCTGTTGCACGATTTCTAACACTGTTTTATTTTGGTGGGGGAATGGATAGGGGGAGTTTATGCTGGGGGAAAAAAAAGGAAAAATAAGAATCCACCATAAAAACTGACAAGCATTAAGGGTCCCAGAGATGTACATACAGTTGACACACTCAAATTTTGCATCTGTTTTTAAGTGACTTGGGTTTTTGGAATATGCACAAATTTTTTGTCACTCGTTAATAGTGCTAAAATCTTGTTGATTGTGAAAATGGTGAGGCAGAACTTTGCCTCAAATACAATATTTACAGCCAAGTGAGTAGCGTGGTTGTGAGTAGTACCAAAGCCGACAAGTATACAGTAGTTTTATATTTTTTCATTCCCCCCACCTCTCCATTGTCTAACTCTTGCCTAACATTTTCTTAAGATTCAATAACTTCCTTAATCTGCCACACGGCTCTCTCTAAATAAGCACCAAAGTAGCCACACTTGGTTAGACATAGAAAATAGGTGCAGGTGTAGGCCATTCGGCCCTTCGAGCCAGTTTCATCCCCAATCCCTAATACAGCATCAACCCACCAGCATAATATTCCCCCCAGGTTCCCACAATACCAGCCTTCCCTGATCTCCAGCTACATTTTCTCTTCCCATGTTGTTACTCTTTATAAAAACATGATTCCAGAATTTTCCCCACCCCCATTATGTGGGATCCTTGTGAAATGTTCCAAAGTGAAACACTCATGTGATTATCTTTAATCAAAGATTCAGCCTCGATTATCAAACCACATTTTTTTTTAAACACTCAGTTAAAAGTCCTTATTTTCAGATGTATTTTATTTCATATTGCCATTAAATTTGGACCTCACCTCCTGACACAGCTGCTTATAATATCCACCTGCCCGCACTCACCTGTGCTGGATGTGGTGAACCAACCTCACACCTGGTAATCAGATAGTGAGGCAAGTCCATTTCTGGTGCACATTGTTACGGTACTTTCCCCAGAATGCCTTAGCCAACTGGAGGTGGAGCTTTGTTTCCTAAGAACACCTGATGCTATTCCACAGTTTTTCAATGTTTCTGATATTCAATGATGGAGCATAGGTAGAGAGGTGTGTTGGCATTTAATTAATTCCAGAGTTCTACATTTATTTGACCGTACAAATGTAGGGCTGAGGATTACTGAGATTCAGGTCACAAGATTCACTGATTTTTAAATATATAAATTCAATAAAATTTAAAACATTACACATCAATGAAACAATTAATTTATTGCAATTACATTGCTGAGGTAGAATTCAAAACAAATAGTTTAGAATTGATGACCAAGAAGTGTCAAATCATATGAAGGGTATGCGTTTTCTTTAAGTGTTTTTTTTTCTCTGTGGGATTAAGTCATCGAGTACAGAAACAGGCCCTTCAGCCCAACTTGTCCATGCTGACCAAGATACCCTATCCAAGCTGGTCCCATTTGCCCACATTTGGTTCATATCATTCGGCGCGGGGAGTTGACACCCCCCCCACGATGCTGAGGGACCAAACGCCACCGGCTACGGGAGCTAAGATCGTCCCATCAACGGTAGGCTTGAGGCCCCCGACCGCGGGAGAACAAAGAAGGGGAGAGATTGAACTTTTTTTTTGCCTTCCATCACAGTGAGGAATGTGGAGGAGTCACTGTGGTGGATGTTTATGTTAAAATGTATTTTGAGTGTTACGGTGCTTTTTATTTGTATGACTGACTTGGCAAATGAAATTCCTCGTATGTTGCAAAACATACTTGGCTAATAAAGTATTATTGTATTGTATTGTCTTTCCAATCCATGTACATGTTAAAGTGTATTTTAAATGTTGTTACAGTACCTGCCTCACCTGCCTTCTCTGAAAGCTCATTCCATTTACCCACCATCCTCTAGGTGAAAAGGTTACCCCTCAGGTTCTCACCTTAAACCTATGTCCTCTGGTTCTTGATTCTCCTAGCCTGGGAAAATTACTCTGTGCATTCATCCTATCAATTCCCCTCATAATAAAGTCAGGCTTTGAGTGCTGTTGGAACTGAACATATCCAATCGAGTGGATGTTCAAGAAAACTCAATGGATACCTAAACCAGAAAAGTGTACTTTGTTGAAGTCATTGTGCTGAAGGATTAAGACACAATACTTGAATTGCCAAGGCACAGGAGGCCATAGGTCAAGTGCTGAAAAATGGCATTATTGTGGATGGAGCTTAACGGTCAGCGTGACCCATCTATACCAATGCCATAGATGGGCGCATAGATGGGTGGCTTAAGGGAATATTTCTGTGCTGCATTTCCCTTTGCATGTAGGTGCAGCAGGCAGTGAAGAAAGCGAATGGCATGTTGGCCTTTATAACAAGAGGAGTTGAGTATAGGAGCAAAGAGGTCCTTCTGCAGCTGTACAGGGCCCTAGTGAGACCACACCTGGAGTATTGTGTGCAGTTTTGGTCCCCTAATTTGTCGAAGGACATTCTTGCTATTGAGGGAGTGCAGCGTAGGTTTACAAGGTTAATTCCCGGAATGGCAGGACTGTCATATGTTGAGAGAATGGAGCGGCTGGGCTTGTATACTCTGGAATTTAGAAGGAGGGGATCTTATTGAAACATATAAGATTATTAAGGGTTTGGACTCGCTAGAGGCAGGAAACATGTTCCCGATGTTGGGTGAGTCCAGAACCAAGGGCCACAGTTTAAGAATAAGGGGTAAGCCATTTAGAACGGAGATGAGGAAACACTTTTTCACACAGAGAGTTGTGAGTCTGTGGAATTCTCTGCCTCAGAGGGCGGTGGAGGCAGTTTCTCTGGATACTTTCAAGAGAGAGCTAGATAGGGCTCTTAAAGATAGCGGTCAGGGGATTTGGGGAAAAGGCAGAAATGGGGTACTGATTGGGGATGATCAGTCATGATCACAATGAATGGTGGTGCTGGCTCGAAGGGCCAATTGGCCTACTCCTGCACCTATTGTCTATTATGGTAAGTAAAATATTTTGGTAAGTTAAATATTCATCAATAAAAACTCTCAAACTATCTGTACAAAAGAGTAACTGCAGTCATATATCAATTTGCAGGCAACAAACAAGTCTAGCCCAATTGTAAGAGGATCTTTATAGATAAGGAGACACAATGAACTGCGGATGCCTGTTTACAAAATAAGATACAAAGTCGCATCTTTGGAGAACATGGATAGGTGACGTTTTGGGTCAAGACTGGCAGGTGGTTGGACAAAGGCCAGAAACAAAAGGTTTAAGGATAGAAGATTGTGCAAATTGTGAAACCAGAGAAAGGAATATAGATAGATGGGGCTGTGGTAGGGGGAAGGGGAGAAAAGGTTGTGAATCCAGATGGGGCGCAGGGAAGAGATGGAGAACACATGGTATGAACTTCTATTTTGATTAACTAATCTACATACTGCCCCCGCTGCATACATCCACTGATTTACTTCAGCACTCTTGAAAGATAATCCACTTCATGGAATAGCAACAGTATCAGATATAAGCACTATAATATGAATGAGTAGAAATAAGTATCTAGTGCACTCATGTGGCTGTTTGAACTGCCATCAATCCAGTAGTCATGAAATACTTCAAGTCATTAATGGCACAGGATAGATGGGCTCTTAACCTTGGTGGCAACCTGGGAGTAGTCAGTACTCTGAAGATGTAAACCACAAGGAAACTGCTAACTGTTCATTTTAGTCACTCTTTCCAACTACGTTAAACTAGAATTACAACCCATTCTACAGCAGATGAACAGGCAACACATTAAACACCCCATTACATGCCAGATATTTCAACATTCACAAATGTTCCATGACATGTCCAACCATGGAGCATGTGGGACTATACATATTTTTCTTCTTTCTGCTAGACAAAGATGCAGATGTTAACAATTAAATTCAAAGTTGGAAAGGTTCCTCTTTACCATTAATATTTTCATTTTTATATGCAATGGCAACTATGTTAATATCTAGTTCCTGCTAACGACTTAAAGGCCTGTCTCACGAGTCTGCGGTCATTGGCGGCGAAACAGGAACTATCTACCGCTCCTGGGCCGCCAGAGACTGCGGGCTCGGTCAAACACACAGTGCCGGGGCCGTGCGGCGTTGTTCCCAACACCGCACGGTGCTAAAAAACCCCAACACTGTCCAAAAATATGTTCCTACCGCACAGCCGCCGCCAGTGAGGCACGAGTGCGGCACGGTCACCGCCACAGTCAGTGCGGCTCGAGCGGCGTGAGTCGAACCTGCACCGCCACAGCCTCCGCCAGTGAGGCACGTGTGCGGCACGGCCGCCGCCACAGCCACCGCCAGTGAGGCACGTGTGCGGCACGGCCGCCGCCACAGCCACCGCCAGTGAGGCACGTGTGCGGCACAGCCGCCACCAGTGAGGTACGTGTGCGGCACGGCCACCGCCACAGCCCCGCGATCCGAAAGACGTCATCAGCCGAAACCGCAAGCTCGTGGAACCGGCCGTACTTGGCCCCCCGCGCAGCATCCGTGCGCCGCTCTCGTGGTTGCCGTGCGGTCCCCTCTTCCGGCGACGCCGCGCTTCACCGCCAACGACCGCAAACCCGTGGGACAGAGCCCTTACCAAAATGTAATAATATCTGAAGTTCTGTATTTTCAGCAGGTGTGTATATCCTGTAACCACAGGGACTTTGGGTGATGCCAAAATAGCTACAACTAATTACCCCATAGCTCTTAATTAGACTACTGTATACAATTTTATTCGACAATTTTGGTAAAGATGTAAAGGAGTAAATGCAGAAAAGATTTACTTGAAAGTTCCAGGGATGAGGGGTTTTAGCTACTAGCTTAAGGTAAAGTTGTTTGAACTTCCAGTATAAAATAAGGTCATTGTTTAGACAGCAGGAAATATCCTCATTAAAAGGCAGCACAATGGCACAGCTGGTGGAGCTGGCTCGATTGTAATCATGTATTGTCTTTCCAGATTGGTTAGCACGCAACAAAAGCTTTTCACCGTACCTCGTTACACGTGACAATAAACTAACGTAACTTACTGCCTCATAGCACCAGATACCTGGGTTCAATCCAGACCTCGGGTGCTGTCTGTGTGAAGTTTGCATGTTTCTCCCTGTGAAAACGTGGGTTTCCCCGAGTGCATTGTCTCCTCCCGCATTCCAAATGCTTGTGGGTTTATAGGTTAATTGGTGCTGCAAAATTGTCCCTTGGGTATAGGGAGCTGAATGAAAAAGTGGCCTAATATAGAACTAGTGTGAACAGGTGATCAGAGTGGACTCGGTGGGCTAAAGGCCTGTTTCCATGCTGCATATATAAACTAATTAGTAGATGGCTCAAGGTCCAGGGAAGAGATTTATAGTTTTAGCCAAATGGTACAAATTGCCAAATGTCATAGAGTGGTTATGATCCAAATGCTGCTACCTCCAAGGGTGGTAAAAGCAGATTTAATTAATATATTGAAAAGGAATTGGATAAGCACCCACATAAATTTAAGCTGTAATGCTATGGAGAGGTACTGGGACTGGCAGGATTGCTTTCTTGCCAACTAGAAAATATTCAACAGGTCAAACAGATTTTATCTGTTCCACAACAATGTTTATGATTCTGCATAGTATTATTTTGTCACGATTTCGCTTGCAAAATCTATGGTTTATAAGATCAACAAACAGGATTTCTTAAATAAATTAACTTTGTTTCAAAGGCTATGGTCCAGTAATGAGGATATTACTTCAAATGCCTGCGCAGAGTAAGTAAAACATCAGTTTTGGAGTGAAAAATTTCCCAAATGTACAAGACGTAATAACACATCCTCCATCTTAGCTAGGCAAGTGTCTTGAGTGAAAAGATGTATACACTCACATCTGAAATTTAATTTTGAACTAAATTATACAAATATAAATGGACCCAATGGCTCAGAGGATAAAATATACCCAGTTAAATGGCATAAATGCAATTAGACCAGCAAGAAGCCAAGTTTTATCTTGGATTGTGCCGAGTTAGCAACAGTAACTCGGCACTGTAAATGCTAAGATTAGACTGTGTCTCCTCGAAATAGGGAAGAGGATAAAACAGGCAGTATTTCAGGTCTTAACTGCTAATATGTTAGTAGCCTGGAATTAAAAAGATCAGGTATGCACTAAATTGGCTTGCAAATACTCTACAATGTATTGATAGCCAAAGAATAACCAAAACCAAGAAAAAGATAACCCATGCAAAAAAACATAATATCCATTTCCTAACTGTATGACTCAACCCATTTGCCTAGTAGGGTTACAATTGCAGCTCTCATTGAGTGACATGGGCCACACCCAAGTTACTTCCCATCGATCAATTAAAATGTGTTTTGTAACAGAAATGTAAATAAACACAGATGATCGCAGCCCAGAATATCATATAAACCAACTCCTCCAACTCCCCTTCTCCAATCAACTCCATCTAAACTTAATGCTGCTTCAGGAAAGCAGTCAACATAAACCAACCACTCACACCCCAGTCCTTCTCTCCTCTCCCCTCTTCTGTTGGACAAAAACACACACTATCAGATTCAATAACACCCTCCACGCTGTTATCAGACTCTTGAACAAGCCTCTCACAAGCAAGGGACGTATCCCCGATCTTGCAAACTACCTCATTGCGGTCCTTGTACTACTATTTTTCTGCATGTTCTCCTATAGCTGTAACACCATATTCTGCACTGTTTATTTCCTCTCTTGCCTTGCTGAGAAGAGTATGTCAAAGAGGATTCTCTTGAACTTCTACAGGTGTACAATGGAGAGCTTATTGACTGGTTGCATCATGGCCTGGTTCGGCAACTTGAATGTCCAGGAGCAGAAAAGACTACAAAAAGTTGTGAACACTGCCCAGTCCATCACCGGCTCTGACCTCCCCATCATCGAACGGATTTATCGGAGTCGCTGCCTCAAAAAGGCAGCCAACATCATCAGAGACCCACACCATCCTGGCTACACACTCATCGCACCACTGCCATCAGGAAGAAGGTACAGGAACATGAAAACCGTAACGTCAGGAACAGCTTCTTCCTACAGCCATCAGGCTATTAAACACTACCACCTCAAATAAGCTCTGAACTACAATAGATTATTATTATTATTATTGCACTATTGTTTGTTTTTTGAGTATGCGTGCGTGAATGTAAATATGTGTGTGTGTGTGTGTACTTGTGAGTATGTGTGTATATATATACACACACACTAAACTTTTTTCTCTCTTGTTTATCATATTGTTTAAAGTGTACTATGTTTACAAATTCTGTTGTGCTGCAGCAAGTAAGAATTTCATTCTTCTATCTGGGACATATGACAATTAAAAAACTCATGTCTCCCATAACTCTTGGTGTACTTATGTATGGCATGAACATGTGACAGTAATAAAGCATATCCTGTCATATGTTTTAAATGTAGTGTGAAAGATACATCTTCTAGATGAGCTGGGACGCATCCTCAGTGATGTGACCTGGGTCATCGGGTGTTACGGGTCTCACAACATCGACACCCTCGCCCAGGCGACCCAGCCGGGGTTGATTAAGCCCCAACTTGCGACCCAGCAGCAACCGCCCACGGATCAGCCCTCTTACTAGACATTTGACATGGAGCAAATTAAAATAATATTAATTGTTAAAATAAGTCTGGCTTAAAAGGACATCACAATAACAATGATGAAAGGACCACAAATGGCCCAGAGGTTAAGAATCACTGTCACAACATAAAATCTATACCCTAACATGTTCCATTATTATCTAGAGAGAAAATATAAATTCCAAGTTCTTCATTTGTCTCAAATTTGGGCATGGTACACATCATTTTGGTTAGCGACCCAGCAGTCAAACAGCTAAAAATATAGACAAGCAAACCTTTACATTTTCCTGCTAGACCATAAAGTGACCTTGATCAAAATCATATGAAAGTCAAGCAATCTGCTGTGAAGGAGGCTCCAAGTAGATGTATGAACAATGACAGAGCAAAAAAAAGGGAAAACCTCAGTAGCAAATGGCAAAAAGAAAAATCGGTAGCAAAAGCTCCCAAACACGAATTTCTTATTTTCCTCAAAAAATGAACTGGACTGCACATTTTGATTTTTAAACATGACCAAATTAGCTCACCTCATCAAATGTTCGGCTACTGAAAGGGTGAAACAAAATCAAAATGCCATTCTCCATAGTCATAGAGTGATTCAGTGAGGAAACAGGCCCCTCAGCCCAACTTGCCCACACCGGCGTACTATGTCCCAGCTACAATAGTCCCATTTGCCTGCGCTTGGTCCAAATCCCTCCAAACCTGTCCTATCCATGTACCTGTCTAACTGTCTCTTAAACGATGGGTTAGTCCCAGCCTCAACTACCTCCTCTGGCAGCTTGTTCCATACACCCACCACCCTTTGTGTGAAAACGTTATCCCTCGGATTCCTATTAAATCTTTTCCCCTTCACCTTGAACCTATGTCCTCTGGTCCTCGATTCCCCTTACTCTGGGCAAGAGACTCTGTGCATCTACCCAATCTATTCCTCTCATGATTTTGTATACCTCTGTAAAATCCCCCCTCATCCTCCTACGCTCCATGGAATAAAGACCCAGGCTACTCAACCTCTCCCTATAGCTCACACCCTCTAGTCCTGGCAACATCCTCGTAAACCTTTTCTGAACCCTTTCAAGCTTGACAATATCTTTCCTATAACATGGTGCCCAGAACTGAACGCAATATTCTAAATGCGGTCTCACAAACGTCTTATACAACTGCAACATGACTTCCCAACTTCTATACTCAATAGTCTGACTGATGAAGGCCAAAATGCCAAAAGCCTTTTTGACCACCTTATCTAGCTGCGACTTGACCATCAAGGAACCATGCACCTGTACTCCTAGATCCCTCTGCTCTACAACACTACCCAGAGGCCTACCATCTACTGTGTAGGTCCTGCCCTTGTTCGACATCCCAAAATGCAACACCTCACACTTCTCTGTATTAAATTCCATCAACCATTCCTCCGCCCACCTGGCCAATCGATCCAGTACCTGCTGCAATCTTTCACAACCATCCTCACTATCTGCAAAACCACTCACTTTTGTATCATCAGCAAACTTGCTAATCTTGCCTTGTATGTTCTCATCCAAATCATTGATGTAGATGACAAACAGTAACGGGCCCAGCACCGAACCCCGAGGCAAACCACAGGTGTCCAGACCGAGAAGCAACCTTCCACCATCACCCTCTGCTTCCTTCTATGGAGCCAATTTGCTATCCATTCAGCTATCTCTCCTTGGATCCCATGAGATCTAACCTTCCAGAGCAGCCTACCATGCGGAACCTTGTCGAAAGCCTTACTGAAATCCATATACACAACATCTACAACTCTGCCCTCATCAACCTTTTTGGTCACGTCTTCAAAAAATCAATCAGATTTGTGAGATCCAACGTACAAAACCATGCTGATTATCCCATATCAGACCTTGCCCATCCAAATACCTGTATAACCTATCCCTCAGAATACTCTCGAATAACTTTCCAACTACAGATGTCAAGCTCACCGGCCTATAGTTCCCAGCATTTTCCCTGCAGCCCTTCTTGAAAGAGGCACATTTGCCACCCTCCAGTCTTCCGGCACCTCTCCTGTATTTAAGGACGACTCGTAATTTCGCAATTTCCTCTCCAGTTTCCCGCAATGTCCTTGGATATATCTGATCAGGCCCTGGAGATTTGTCTACCTTCATACACGTACCTTCTGTACTTCTTCGACGGTAACACTGACTGCTCTCAAGACACTCCCAGTGACTGCCCCAAGTTCCTCCGTCCTACTGTCTTTCTCCTCGGTAAATACAGAGGAGAAATACTCATTGAGGACCTTGCCCATCTCCTGTGGCTCTACACAGAGGTGACCGCTTTGATTCCTGAGAGGTCCCACTCTCAGCTAGTTACCCTTTTCCCCCTTATGTATTTATAAAATCTTTTGGGATTGCCCTTAATGTTACCCGCCAGAGCTATCTCTGGCCCCTTTTTGCCCTTCTGATCTCCTTTTTCAGTTTACTCATTAGAAATATAGAAAATAGGTGCAGGAGGCGGCCATTCGGCCCTTCGAGCCAGCACCGCCATCCATTGTGATCATGGCTGATCATCCACAATCAGTAACCCGTGCCTGCCTTCTCCCCATATCCCATGATTCCGCTAGCCCCAAGAGCTCTATCTAACTCTCTTTTAAATTCATCCAGTGAATTGGCCTCCAATGCCTTCTGTTGCAAAGAATTCCACAAATTCACAACTCTGGGAGAAAATGTTTTTTCTCATCTCAGTTTCTTTTTTTTCCTTCTTTTTTTAATATATTTTATTTATTAGAAGTAATGTACATTACAGTGATATAAGCCAAAAATAACATAATACATTTCCTGTACCACTTCTTGTTTTAAACTTTAAGAAGGAGAAGAATAGAGAGAGTTAGATAAGATAGTAAGTACGTGAAAGAGTGATCAGGAGAAACCCGTAGAAACGTAAAACACGAGAAAGAGTAAAAAAGAAAACCAAAGGAAAAGAATGAGAAAAATAGAAAACAGAAGATATAAGAAAGTAAAATAAGATAAAAGGGATGTACCTACTTCGTATCTTTACAAACCCCTCACCAGGTCCTGAAACCATTTATTTTCAGTTATGTTGCACCCTATGCTTGTAATAAGTCGATAAATGGAGACCAAATCTTTTGGAAATGGTCTGATTTGCCTGCTAGGAGGAATCTCATGTCTTCGAGGTGTAACATTTCAGACATATTTGAAATCCACATTTTTATCGTTGGTGTGGGAGCGTTTTTCCAGAATTTAAGTATACGTTTTTTTGCCATTATTAAGCTGTAATTAAGGAAGCTCTTTTGGAACGAAGTCAGCTCAAAGCTGGCTTCCATTGTTCCAAAAATAATCAATTCTGCGTTCGGTTTCAGTTTTATTTTAAATAATTTCGTAAAAAATGTCAAAGATTTAATTCCAAAAAATTTGGATTTTTATACAAAAAACAAAGGAATGTGCTATAGCTCATCTCAGTTTTAAATGGCCTCCCCTTTATTCTTAGATTGTGGTCCCTGGTTATGGACACCCCCAACATTGGGAACATTTTCCCTGCATCTAGCTTGTCCAGTCCTTTTATAATTATATTTAGACCAAGGGGGATCCGTTGGGTCCCGTCCCCTCCCCTCAACGCGCGGCTGCGAGTGCCTGCTTTGTCACACACACTAACCACCCCACACACACACAGGGAGGGGGACAGAGAGGAGAGGGGGGGGAAGGAGGGAGAGAGAGGGAGGGGAGGAGAGAGGGTGAGGGGAGAGAGTGGGGAGGGGAGAGAGGAGGGGTAGAGAGGAGGGGGGGTAGAGGGGGGAAAGGGA
>CM075977.1:125648164-125677939 GCA_038087875.1 Malacoraja senta
AGAGGGGGAGAGAGAGAGAGAGAGAGCTGGCCCAGGGGGGGGGGGGGTAGTGGAGGAGAGGCGGGCAGCAGCAGCTAAAATCACCAGCGAAAGAAGAAAAATGTCGGCATTTCTGGAGCAGAGCCGGGCGGCAGCAGCCATTATGGTGGCTGGCCAGCAGGAGGCGACAAAATGAGTGAGTGGGGTGGGGGGGGGGTGGGTTTTATTTTAAAAATGAGTACATAAAAATATCTAAATCTAATAAGGATTAGGGTATGTAAAAGTGTAATGTCTAGCGAAATGGAAAATATCGCGGCGTTTTCGCGTGTGGTTTTGGCGGAGCAAGGAATCAAAGGCAAAATCTGACACCCGCAAACACACACACCCACACACATAGTTTTAATAGTATATAGATATGATGATATGATAGATAGATATATGTTTCTATAAGATCTCCTCTCATCCTTCTAAATTTCAGTGAATAAAAGCCCAGTCTTTCCAATCTTTCCTCATATGACAGTCCCACCATTCCGGGGATTAACCAAGTGAACCTACGCTGCGCTCCCTCAATAGCAAGGATGTCCTTCCTCAAATTAAGAGACTGCACACAATACTCCAGATGTGCTCTCACCAGGGCCCTGTACAACTGCAGAAGGACCTCTCCTACACTCAAATCCTCTCGTTATGAAGGCCAACATGCCATCAGCTTTCTTCACTGCCCGAAAGACCTTGGCTCCAGGGATGCACTTGACCCCAGCTGCCTATGCTTATCCCATGCATCGTTGTTTATGACCAACGCCTCAATGTCCCTCGTCAGCCAAGCATCCTTACGTTTGCCTGCTTTGCCCTTCACTCTAACAATAGATAATAGATTCGGCCCTTCGAGCCAGCACCGCCATTCAATATGATCATGGCTGATCATCCCCAATCAGTACCCCGTTCCTGCCTTCTCCCCATATCCCCTGACTCCGCTATTTTTAAGAGCACTATCTATAAAGCATCCAGAGAACACCACTCTCTGTGAGAAAAAGTGTTTCCTCATCTACGTTCTAAATGGCTTACTCCTTATTCTTAAACTGTGACTCCCCCAACATCGGGAACATGTTTCCTGCCTCTAGCGTGTCCAAGCCCTTAACAATCTTATATGTTTCAATGAGATCCTCTCTCATTCTTCTAAACTCCAGAGTGTACAAGCCCAGCTGCTCCATTCTCTCAGCATATGACAGTCTCGCCATCCCGGGAATTAACCTTGTAAACCTACGCTGCACTCCCTCAATAGCAAGAATGTCCTTCCTCAAATTAGGGGACCAAAACTGCACACAATAATCCAGGTGTGGTCTCACTAGGGCTCTGTACAACTGCAGAAGGACCTCTTTGCTCCTATATTTGATTCCTCTTGTTATAAAGGCCAACATGCCATTCACTTTCTTCACTGCCTGCTGTACCTGCATGCTTACTTTCATAGACTGATGTACAAGATCCCGTTGTACTTCCCCTTTTCCCAACTTGACGCCATTTAGATAGTAATCAGCCTTCCTGTTTTTGCTACCAGTGGATAACCTCACATTTATCCGCATTAAACTTCATCTGCCATGCATCTGCCCACTCCCCCAACCTGTCCAAGTCACCCTGCATTCTCATAGCATCCTCCTCACAGTTCACACTGCCACCCAGCTTTGTGTCATCTGCAAATTTGCTAATGTTACTTTGAATCCCTTCATCCAAATCGTTGATGTATATTATAAATAGCTACGGTCCCAGCACCGAGCCTTACGGTACCCCACTAGTCACTGCCTGCCATTCGGAAAGGGACCCGTTAATCCCTACTCTTTGTTTCCTGTCTGCCAACCACTTCTCTATCCATGTCAGCACTCTACCCCCAATACCATGTGCCCTACTTTTGCCCACTAATCTCCTATGTGGGACCTTCTCAAATGCTTTCTGAAAGTCCAGGTACACTACATTCACTAGCTCTCCCTTGTCCATTTTCCTAGTTACATCTTCAAAAAATTCGAGAAGATTAATCAAGCATGATCTCCCCTTCGTAAATCCATGCTGACTCGGACCGATCCTGTTACTGCTATCCAAATGTTCGGCTATCTCATCTTTTATAATTGACTCCAGCATCTTCCCCATCACTGATATCAGTCTAACTGGTCTATAATTCCCCGTTTTCTCTCTCCCGCCTTCCTTAAAAAGTGGGATAACATTATCTACCCTCCAATCCACAGGAACAGATCCTGAGTCTATAGAACATTGGAAAATTATCACCAATGCATCCACGATTTCTAGAGCCACTTCCTTAAGTACCCTGGGATGCAGACCATCAGGCCCTGGGGATTTATCAGCCTTCAGTCCCATCAGTCTATCCAACACCATTTCCTGCCTAATGTGAATTTCCTTCAGTTCCTTTGTCACCCTCTGGCCACTACTATATCAGGACGATTGTTTGTGTCCTCCTTAGTGAAGACAGATCCAAAGTACCTGTTCAATTCATCTGCCATTTCCTTGTTCCCCATAATAAATTCACCTTTTTCGGTCTTCAAGGGTCCAACTTTGGTCTCAACTAATTTTTTTCCTCTTCACATACCTAAAGAAGCTTTTACTATCCTGCTTTATATTCTTGGCTAGCTTACCTTCGTACCTCATCTTTTCTCCCCGTATTGTCTTTTTAGTTATCTTCTGTTGTTCCTTAACATTACCCAATCCTCTTGTTTCCCGCTCATCGTTGCTATGTTGTACTTCTTCGCTTTAATTTTTATACTGTCCCTGACGTCCCTTGTCAGCCATGGTCATCCCTTTCTCCCCTTGGAATCTTTCTTCCTCCTACGAATGAACTGATCCTGCACCTTCTGTATTATTCCTAGAAACACCTGCCATTTTTGTTCCTCTGTCATCCCTGCTAGTGTATCTTTCCAGTCAACTTTGGCTAGCTCCTCCCTCATGCCCCATAGTCCCCTTTATTCAACTGCAACACTGACACCTCCGATCTACTCTTCTCCCTCTCCAATTGTAGATTAAACCTGACCATGTAATGGTCACTGCCTCCTAATGGCTCATTAACCTCGAGGTCCTTTATCAAATCTGGTTCATTACATAACACTAAATCCAGAATTGCCTTCTCCCTGGTAGGCTCCAATACAAGCTGTTTTAAGAATCCATCACGAAGGCACTCTACAAAGTCCCTTTCTTGGGGTCCAGTACCAACCCGATTTTCCCAGTCTACCTGCATGTTGAAATCTCCCATAACAACCACTTTTACTACATGCCAATTTTAACTCCTGATTTAACTTGCGCCCTATGTCCAGGCTACTGTTTGGGGGCCTGTAGATTAGTCCCATTAAGGACTTTTTACCCTTACAATTCCTTAGTTCTATCCATACTGACTCCACATCTCCTGTTTCAATGTCACCTCTTGCAAGGGACTGAATTTCATTCCTCACCAACAGGGCAACCCCACCCCCTCTGCCCACCGGTCTGTCTTTTCGATAGAAGGTATACCCTTGAATATTCAGTTCCCAGCCCTGGCCCTCTTGCAGCCATGTCTCAGTAACGGGGACATACATATCCTGAGCTTTCATCTGCACACTTTTAAATACATCCCACTATGCCGATGTTCTTTTCCCCTGATATAACCTGCTCCAGTCAACTTGAGCGAGACCTTCTCTCATACCCTCAAAGTGGGCCTTACCCCAGTTGAGCATTTTAACATGTGGACCCTCTCCGTCCCTATCCATAAGTATCTTAAACCTAATCGAACTGTCACTGTCCCAAATGGTTCCTCCACAAACACTTCATTAACTTGCCGTTCCTAATTTCCCAACACTAGATCCAACGTTGCCCTCTCATGTGTGGGGGCCTCTACATAGTGTTTAAGAAAACTCTCCTGATCACTTTTGAGGAATTGCACCCCATTTAAACCCTTCACACTATGATTTTCCCAATCTATATTGGGAAAGTTAAAATCCCCTACCGCAACAACCTTATTTGACCTGCAGCTGTCTGCAATCTCCCGGCACATTTGTTCTTCTAATTCCCGTCGACTATTCGGGGGTCTGTAGTACACCACCAACAAGGTGATCACCCCTTTCTTGTTCCTCAGCTCCATCCATATAGCCTCACTAGACGAACCGTCCATATCATCACTGATGTGACATCCTCCTTAACCAACAATGCAAACCTGCCCCCACCCCCCCTCCTCGTTTTCCCTCAACCGTCTCTCCTGTACCCTGGAACATTGAGCTGCAGTCCTGCCCCTCCCTTAACCAGGCTTCAGTCATGGCTACAACAGCCCAGTCGCTCTTACCTATCCATGCCCTAAGCTCATCTGCCTTACCCGTCAGGCCCCTTGCATTAAAATACGTGCAGTTCAAACCAACCCTCCTTCCTCGCTCTCTGACTTTCACCTGCCAATTCTGTCCACTAACCTTTCCCACACCACCCTCCATACCAACATTTAGCCCCTCATGTGCCTCTGTTCGGTACGAGATCCCACCCCTCCTACCATTCTAGTTTAAACCCTCCCGTGTAGCATTAGCAAACCTGCCCGCTAGGATGTTGGTCCCTCTCCAGTTAAGGTGCAACCCGTTCCTTTAGTACAGGTCACCCCTGCCCCAGAAGAGATCCCAATGATCCAGAACATTCAGTTCCAAGTTCATTTCAGTTATTTTAGTAACTATAATAAATTATTTCTACCCATTTTCACATGCACAAATGTAATATATTTGAAAGGATGTACTTCTGGTATATTTAATGCTGCCAAAGAATTATGCAATATATATTTCCAAACTACTTGTAGATACATAATTGATGCTTACAACAGCCACCTGGTATGTACTATTTTTATTAGTATATGGTCATTTGGACTCCTGTCCACAAGAGCATAACTTCCATGGAATTGAATTCCACTCATTTCTAAAATAATAATCCAGAGGTTAAATGATTTAAAAAAACATTTTGCAAAGATTTTCAGAAGACCTAAATTAGTATTTTTTTTTTAAAAGAAAACATGTAAAAAATAAACAGTATGACATTAATCAGACATATGACAGCCATTAGTTTCCATCTGAGCCTATTCATTCCAAAATGAAGAAGTGCCATCACATGACATGACCTAAAACATTTTGAAAATACATTGTGGCTTCACAGGCAAGATTAAAAACCAACCGCATTGATCTTTGCATTACCTCTGATCTTTCTGTAATTTCAGTATCTGTTAAGAGGCCAAAAATGCTTTTACGTTGTTAATATCATTTTGTTTTAAAGCAACACCAAACTTGCCACCCTCCTCTCAGCTCTGCGCCTCTCCAACCTCCAAACAATCACATTAACTACACGCTATGTGCTGCTTGGCCACTGCAGAAAATATGACAACCTCTTTCCCAGTTTGGATGGAAGGTTTTCGATCTGAAACGTTAATGGTGTTCCTCTTCCTGCAGCTGCTATCTGACCAGCTAGGTGTTTCCTGCATTTTCTGCTTATTTTCCCTTCATATTTCCATCATGTGCAGGCTGTTTTCGATTCTCATTTGTGACAATAATCTATAGATTTTTGGATGGTTATTTTTTTTTTAATATTTCAAGCTCCCCGAATAGGTCAGTGTTAAGTGCAATCTCTCACATTACATTAAAGCCGGTTCTTTAAAATGAGAAAGATCAATTACTACTCTCTGGTGTATTTGACATAGACAGTAAGGCTATGATTAAACACAGCAATCCCAAACTGGGAAGCGAGGTCACTGCAGGATGTTAACATCAATCAAGGACAAAACTGATTTAGGTTATAATGACTATACTATTGCATCATGGCAAGGCTTGTGTGCTGTACAGGCAACCCGTCTGTTACAGGAGGTTGGCATTGCTACAAAATAAGTTATATCATAATTTTCCATAACGCATGACATGATTTGAAATAAAAGACAAACATTGCACACAAAAAAAATGTTTACTTCTTTTCTATATATTCCATGGGAGTACATTTTATTCCATATCTCAAATTTTGGGTAGTAATTTGTGAATTCTGTAAGAATGCATTTCAGTAACCTAAATTCAAAGTAACATTAGCAAATTTGCAGATGACACAAAGCTGGGTGGCAGTGTGAACTGTGAGGAGGATGTTATGAGAATGCAGGGTGACTTGGACAGGTTGGGGGAGTGGGCAGATGCATGGCAGATGAAGTTTAATGCGGGTAAATGTGAGGTTATCCACTTTGGTAGCAAAAACAGGAAGGCAGATTACTATCTAAATAGCGTCAAGTTGGGAAAAGGGGAAGTACAACGGGATCTGGGGATCCTTGTACATCAGTCTATGAAAGTAAGCATGCAGGTACAGCAGGCAGTGAAGAAAGCGAATGGCATGTTGGCCTTTATAACAAGAGGAATCGAATATAGGAGCAAAGAGGTCCTTCTGCAGTTGTACAGAGCTCTAGTGAGACCACACCTGGAGTATTGTGTGCAGTTTTGGTCCCCTAATTTGAGGAAGGACATTCTTGCTATTGAGGGAGTGCAGCGTAGGTTTACAAGGTTAATTCCCGGGATGGCGGGACTGTCATATGCTGAGAGAATGGAGCAGCTGGGCTTGTACACTCTGGAGTTTAGAAGGAGTAAGCCATTTAGAATGGAGACGAGGAAACACTTTTTCTCACAGAGTGGTGAGTCTGTGGAATTCTCTGCCTCAGAGAGCGGTGGAGGCCGGTTCTCTGGATGCTTTCAAGAGAGAGCTAGATAGGGCTCTTAAAAATAGCGGAGTCAGGGGATATGGGGAGAAGGCAGGAACGGGGTACTGATTGGGGATGATCAGCCGTGATCACATTGAATGGCGGTGCTGGCTCGAAGGGCCGAATGGCCTACTCCTGCACCTATTGTCTATAAATGGCTGCAATGTGGATGTCACCTGCGTATAATAAATGACCACACAGGTAAGAGAATCATGGACAACTACACTTGTGGAATGGTACACCACCAGAATTTAATACCTTCCAAAAGGATAAAAATTAGGATAATGAAATTTACTGTGTGTGTAAAACCCTGGTTATTAAAAAGTATATGTTTAAAGCAGCAGTACGATCAACTGAAAACTGATAAATACAATGCAAATTCAACGTTCTGCCAGATTATTCCACAGACCGCAGACATATTTTCGTGATATTTAATATATGGACCGTTTCCATCCCAGAAATCATTAATTCATAAAGTAACGAGCAGCAACGTAGCGTCTCTCCACGTTTGCGAAAAGATCAATTTGCTAACACCACGGGTTTTAAAGAGATTAAAAACTTCACAGATTTAGATTAGAATAAAGTGGTTGTCACTTACGAGACATAAGCAGGATAAACGAATCCGATCAAGTTGCAAACTAAAGATGCTGCGTAGCCGATCACAAGGTAAATGGAAATCAATGCAATGAAGGCTGTTAAAATAAACAGATATACTGTAACATTAAGCACATTAGCGGCTATTCTTCTCAACTCAAAGGGAACCAGTTTAGCAAAAGGGCGGAGGCCGGCCTATCCGTCAGATCCAGTTTTCCCGGTAACAGTCCGAAAGTAACAACCATATCTATTTTAATATTAATTATGTTTCCACTGTTTATTTATTTTTTAACATCAGCGAGTTGGCTGATGGAAGGTAACGTTGACATACAGTTAATAAAGTATTAATCTGAAATGGCCACCTCGCCGTGTTAGATTACCCCAAAAATATGGATACGATTCGTTTACAGAAAGATTCACACACACACAAGTCCTACGATGCAATCCGGTGTGGACGTAGTTACATTCCCCGACGGATACATTGTATTTCAAACTAAAGTAGAATCGGACATCGTTTTTTTGTCCCCCACAAATTTAACAGTTTACGTAACATGTAGTTGACATGTTGTGGCAACGCAGAATGAACGACAGATATCTGCCATTACCAGTATGGGGTGTTGGCAATGAACGCAAGCACGGCTCGCCCTGACTCACCCAAAGCAATGTAAGTTTTTTTAATCCCCGTCTTGCTTTCGATTTTCCCCAGAATATCCGACAGTATATTTTTCTCATTGAGGAAGTTATCCAGGCGCTGCATAATGGACGCTGCCATGATTTACAGTGTGAGGCTGCTCGGTGTTTGCAGGTTGCAACTCTGATCTGGAACACTGCGACTGCGACTGCGAATGTCTGCAGCGCCCGGGCGGGGCGGGGAGGGGCGGGGAGGGGCGGGGCGTGCGGCCCGGGCCGGACGGGGCGCGCGGCGACGATTTCTCCCCCCGCGCCGTCTGTCTCGAGACGTCACAGCGCGTGCGTCACAATGTCCCCGGCTTTCTCTCGCGCGTGACACCCACCTCTCAGCTGCTCGCTCGCTCGCTCCCGCCACACCATCACTTTGTATCCATTCTTGTCAACCAGCGTCTGCAGTTCCTAGCAAAGATGCTCCTCTAGTATCTTTGGTTCCTAGTTTCTTCACTAGTTTAGGTCTTTGTAACTCGGCTTCCTATCCTAATGCTTTTAAGCACACTTTCTACGAGATTTTTTTATAACATTAAGCATTTTCGGTGACCATTTTTAAAAATATGTTTCAAGTTTATAACTAAATTGTCACACTTACGATTTACTGCGTGGTCTATGCGGAAAAAAGGACTTGTTTTTCTGGCTGGTAAGTACAAAGTAAATTTAAAGAAAACCGCTTTAAGTGTCGAATAGGTCAAGAGGACACATTATTGGCAAATACGGTGTCCTCCATAATGTTTGGGATAAAGACCCATCATTCATTTATTTGCCTCTGTACTCCATAATTTGAGATTTGTAATTTTAAAAAACACATGTGGTTAAAGTGCACATTGTCAGATTTTATTAAAGGGTATTTTTTATGCATTTTGGTTTCACCATGTTGAAATTACAGCTGCGTTTATACAGCTGTATACGCCTCTACTTCCTGAGAAGATTACGGAGAGTCGGTATGTCAAGGAGGACTCTCTAACTTCTACAGGTGCACAGTAGAGAGCATGGTGACTGGTTGCATCGTGGCTTGTTTCGGAAACTTGAGCGCCCTGGAGCGGAAAGGACTACAAAAAGTAGTAAACACTGCCCAGTCCATCATCGGCTCTGCGGAGGCTTGGCGATCGTTTCGCCGAACACCTCCGGTCAGTCTGCAATAACCAACCTGAACTCCCGGTGGCTCAGCACTTCAACTCCCCCTCCCATTCCGTATCTGACCTCTCTGTCCTGGGTCTCCTCCATGGCCACAGCGAGCAACACCGTAAATTGGAGGAAATGCACCTCATATTCCGCTTGGGCAGTCTACATCCTGGGGGCTTGAACATTGAATTCTCCCAATTCTGCTAGCCCTTGTTGTCCCCTCCCCTTCATCAGCCATCTGGTTGTCTCCTCCCCTCCCCCAGCCCTCGGGCTCCTCCTCCGCCTTTTTCCTTTTTTCCTTTCTTCTCCCCACCCCCTATCAGTCTGAAGAAGGGTTTCGGCCCGAAACGTTACCTATTTCCTTCGCTCCATAGATGCTGCTGCACCCGCTGAGTTTCTCCAGCATTTTTGTGTACCATCGGCTCTGACCTCCCTTCCATCGAGGGGATCTATCACAGTCGCTGCCTCAAAAAGGCTGGCAGCATCATCAAGGACCCACACCATCCGGGCCATACACTCATCTCCCCACTACCTTCAGGTAGAAGGTACAGGAGCCTGAAGACTGCAACGACCAGGTTCAGGAATAACTACTTCCCCGGGCCATACACTTATCTCCCCACTACCTTCAGGTAGAAGGTACAGGAGCCTGAAGACTGCAACGACCAGGCTATTAAAGTTGGCTCGGACAAAACTCTGAACATTAATAGCCCATAATCTGTTTATTTGCACTTTATCAGTTTATTTATTCATGTGTGTATATATTTATACAATGGTATATGGACACACTGATCTCTTCTGTATTCGTGCCTACTATGTTCTGGTTTGCTAAAGCAAAGCAAGAATTTCATTATCCTATCAGGAACACATGACAAAAAACTCTCTTGATCTTGATCTTGATCTAGTGCCCCCCATTTCAGGACACCATAATGTTTGGGACACATGGATTCACAGGTGTTTGTAATTGCTCAGGTGTGTTTAGTTGTGTCTGTCTTCCAGTCTGTCTTCCAGTCTTTCCATCACCTTTGGAAACTTTTATTGCTGTTTATTTATCAACATGAGGATCAAAGTTGTGCCAATGAAAGTCAAAGAAGCCATTATGAGACTGAGAAACAAGAATAAAACTGTTAGAGACATCAGACAAACCTTAGGTTTACCAAAATCTTAGGTTTGGAACATCATTATGAAGAAAGAGAGCACTAGTGAGCTTACTAATCGCAAAGGGACTGGCAGGCCAAGGAAGACCTCCACAGCTGATGACAGAAGAATTCTCTCTATAATAAAGGAAAATTCCCAAACACGTGTCCGACTGATCAGAAACACTCTTAAGGAGTCAGGTGTGGGGATTTGTCAATGACCACTGTCTGCAAAAGACTTCATGAAGAGAAATACAGAGGCTACACTGCAAGATGCAAACCACTGGTTAGCTGCATAAATAAGATGGCTGGGTTGCAGTTTGCCAAGAAGTACTTAAAAGAGAAACCACAGTTGTGTAAAAAGGTCTTGTGGACGAAGATTAAGTTATATCAGAGTGATGGCAAGAGCAAAGTATGAAGGAGAGAAGGAACTGCCCAAAATTCAAAGCAAACCACCTCATCTGTGAAACACAGTGGTGGGGGTGTTATGGACTGGGCATCTATGGCTGCTGAAGGTACTGGTTCACTTATCTTCATTCTTCTTATCGAGTCCACACACAAGATTAGAAGTTGTTCAGCATGAGCTGAACACACTTCTCGGCATCTGCATACAATGGTGTCTGTCTTGCGCTTCTTGTGCGTGGTGGTGGAAAGATTTGTGAAAACAGGGCCGCGACATGAACGTTCTTTCCTTGACCCCACTCAACTTCATTCATGATACAACTGCTGATGGTAGTGGCATAATGAATTCTGATGTGTATCTGCTCATCCTATCTGCTCAAGTTTTTTTTTTAAAAGCCTCAAAACCTATTGGCCGGCGGTTCATTCTAAAGCAAAACAATGATCCCAAACAGACTGCTAAAGCAACAAGTGAGTTTTTCAAAGCTAAAAAATTGTAAATTCTTGAGTGGCCAAGTCAATCACCCCATCTGAACCCAATTGAGCATGCCATGCTAAAGAGAAAACTGAAGGGGACTAGCCCCCAAAACAAGCATAAGCTAAAGATGGCTGCAATACAAGCCTGGCAGAGCATCACCAGAGAAGACACCCAGCAACAGGTGAGGTCCATGAATCGCAGACTTCAAGCAGTCATTGCATACAAAGGATATGCAACAAAATACTAAAAATGACTACTTTCATTTACGTGACATTGCTGTGTCCCAAACATTATGGTGCCCTGAAATGGGGGGACTATGTATAAACACTGCTGTAATTTCTACATGGTGAAACCAAAATGTATAAAAATGGCCTTTATTAAAATCTGACAATGTGCACTTTAACCACATGTGATTTTTTTCTATTACAAATCTCAAATTGTGGAGTACAGAGGCAAATAAATAAATGATGGGTCTTTGTCCCAAACATTATGGAGGGCACTGTAAGATTCAGCTGTTTACCCACTAAACAAAACCTGATTCTTTCTGGTTTCTGGTGGGAGAGACAGATTGCAATTTGCAAATTTTAGATTTGCCGTGAAGGTATTCAGGAAAACCTCAACAAGTTGAAGAGTGGATTGTAGAAATTGATCTAACACGGGTCCGGAAACAAGACATTAAAAGGTGTTGACATGGCAATGCACAGGTCCTCGACTTAACTAACATTTTTGTTCCTTCAAACCAACTCATTAATCTACCCACCCGACCTCTTTTTCATTGAAAACTGCGTTAGTATTGCTCGGGTGCCAAAATCTGGAATAGACCACGCACCCAAAATCGCTTGGATTATGCAATTTTAGAAGAAAAACTGTAGCAATGGCCACTGAGACAAAAACACTCTTAATCAGAGTTTATTGGACTTTATCTTGCACTAAATGTTATTCCTTTTATCATGTATCTGTACACTATGGATGCTTCGATAGTAAGTATGTATTGTCTTTCCGCTGACTGGTTAGCACCAACTGGTTTTTCGCTGTACCTCGACTAAACCTGACTAACGATGTGCAGCGGATAGAAATTTGCAGCACAGAAGAAACCCATGTGACTTATTCAGGGCTGCGAACATTGGGTGAGAGTTGAGAGTGAGAAATTGCGAGGGCACATAGCGACCGAGGGTGGGAGGGTGTGGTAGAGAGCTTTTGCATTGTTCAGCTTGAAATTGTGCAATCTGGTGCATACTGTAGCGAGTCTTTTAACTTACACTTGAATGCAACATTTATGCTTCGAATTGGATTAGGTATGAATAAGGTTAGGCTAAATTACATTCCTAATTACATTCCACAGTAGAGCCAGGCTCTGATCAACAGGTGCAGCACATGAATGACCTTAGTATATTTATGTATGGAAATCAGATTAAAATTCATGTTATGCATATATATAGAGAAACAAAAACATAGAAATAAGGCAAGAGGAGTCAGACTTCCATCACTGTTCTGCACAAATAAATCAATCAACCTTAACCTGTGACTATAGAAACAAAACTAAAATAATGCCACATATTCAACCGTATATGGTTCGATGAAATTAAGATATATATGTAAAACATATATTTGGAAACAGGCCCTTCGGCCCACCAAGTCCACACCGACCAGCAATCTACCTTACACCAGTTGTATCCTACACGCCAGGGACAATTTACAGAAGCCAATTAACCTACAAACCTGCACTTCTTTCGGATGTGGGAGAAACCGGAATATCCAGAGAAAACCACGTGGTCATAAGGACAATGTACAAATACTGTACAGTTAGCACCCGTAGTCAGGATCAAATCTGGGTCTGCAATTCTACCGCGGCGCCACCGTGCCACCCCATTAAATTATTTTTACTGTAATATATTTATTATGGTGTCACGTCAATAAAGATGAACACATGATTCTGATTTCTGCCCTTAGTTGGATAACACACATCTCCAGTCATTGTGTTTTATGGCTGGTTTTCAACCTCTTCAGTCTGAAGGTCTCGACCCGAAACATCACCTATTCTTTCTCTCCAGAGATGCTGCCTGTCCTGCTGAGTTATTCCAACTTTTAGTGTCTATCTTCAGTTTAGACCACCATCTGCAGTTCCTTCTTACACTCTTTGTTAAGCAAAACAGGTCCTATTCTCATAATATTATTCACCTCAACTAAGTATTTTCTTCACCTCCGTTGCTACAGAGAATACAATCATAGTTATCAAATCTTTCTTCAAAGTGAAAAAAAAATTCCAGCCCTGCCAATATGTTCATAAATCGCCCCTGGATCCTCTCCAGGGCAATTGCACCCTTTCTACAGTGTGTCATAGTCTTACAGCATGGAAACAGGCCCTTCATCCCAACTTGTCCATGCAGATCAAGATGCCCCATCTAAACTAGTCCCATTTATCTGCATTTGGCCCATATCCCTTTAAACCCTGTGTGTGCCAGTGTGTGTGTGTCAGGATTTGTGTTGGGTTGTGTGTGAGAGTGTGTGTCAGTGAAGCGGCGACAACACCCGGAGTGAGCGGAGACTTGGCGATGTCCGGGAAGCATATCCCTCTCTCCCCCCCCTCCCCGGGAATGCGGGCCGGCCCAGGTGCTCTGTGTCCAGCTTGGGTCCGGGTGAGGTGAGGGACAGTGACCCGGGGGCGGGCATCGGAGCAGAGCCTTAGCTCGAGATTCATCCCCGCGGATCAGGAGGAGGCACTCACCCGGTCCGCTCCTGGCTCCGAGGTTAAAACTCCATGCAGTGTGGACAGAGCGGCCGCCGGACACAGAGTGCGGGTGAGGCAGCATCTATGGAGCGGTAGACAAAAATGCTGGAGAAATGCTTGTGTGTGAAGAAGGGTCAAACTCAGACATAGATGCTGCCTCACCCGCTGAGTTTCTCCAGCATTTTTGTCTACATTGCCATTTTAAATAGTGTGCGATGGGCTTAAGACAATTAAATTGCTCGTTCTTTACGGGAAACCCGCCGACAAACAACTATTCTCATTGGTGAGTGTGGAGGAGTGTGACTTTATTTATTTATTTATTTGTTTATATATAAAAGATTTGAGCATGAGAACTTCTGTCATCTGCGTGAGAGCGTGAGAATTTCGTCAAATGCGTGAGTCTCACGCTCAATGCGTGAGAGTTGGCAGCCCTGCTTATTCCATCCATTTTGGTTGAAGAACCATCATTCTGCTTTCTACTCTTAAAAGTTGTGGCACTTCAGGTAGATAGCCAATTTAACAATAAATGGAATATGGTTCTCTGTTTGGGCAGTGAATTTCACCATTTCACCATCAATAGTTTAGTTAATTTCTGTCATGCTTGAGGGCAACTTGCAGGAAAAAAAATAGGCACACTGTTAAAGTGGAATGGTGGATTCAAGGTAATACGTACGAATCCCCAGTTAAATATACCTAGCCTCCAGGGAAAACAACACCCCCTATAATCACTCACTTCTTGTAGCTGAAATTCTCCAGTCTTTGTAGCATCTGCAGAAATCTCCTCTGTACCCTCTCTCTGCCATAAATATTCTATTTTCTACAATATGATGATCAGAACTGACTGGAGAACCAAAGATGTGGCCAAGATGTTTTTTTTACAGTTAAAGAGATAAACTAATAGAGGGATGTATCACATACCTCCGCTTAGCACATCATTTCTGGGCATGTGTCCAATGGTCCGTCTGTTCCTTTGCATTGCTCAGAATCTTACCATTTATTGTGACATCATTAAATATATTCAAAGATGGAATAGATTTATTTCTCAATAAGGGTCAAGGTTATGGGGAACACGTAGGAAAGTGGAGCCAAGATTGGATATCAGTTATCTTGTTGAAGGCTGAAGGGACCATAATGCCCAATCCTATTCCTATTTCTTATGTTCCTATTATCATGTGTATTCTCTTCCTGTTTACTTCCACCCTCAATATTGTATGTTAAGAGGAATTATAATAATAGGATTTAAAACAATGCTATTTCAAAACGAGTTTTGAAAATTTCTCACAGATTTCACCCTGCCTACCAATATGAAATATTGTATTGGCTTGCTTAACCCCATCCTTCTATGAAGTTCTAATACATGCTTTGGTGAACTGTTTCATTTTATTTAGCTTGGCCTCCATTTGCCATTTTGGAGAATGCCTTTTGCTGCAGTTCCTCATTCAGAATTGTTGTTTTCATTTGGACTCTTTGAGTGTAAATCAGGGGAAATTAAAAAAAAATCAGGCCGACTAAAAGTTGTGTCACCAAGAGAGCTCTACTATAGATTGTGCAGTGTTGGAAATTCTTACTTAAATTGCAGTATGACTAATCAGTTTACAGGATTAGCCTTAGATTCTGGTAAAATGTCAGGGAGTCACGCCTATCACTGGAAGTCACGAGTGCTTATCAGTTCTGATGACGGTTCTTTGACCAGAAATGTTAAATGTTTCTCATTCCACTGTTGCTGCCTGACCTAGTAGCAATGTTACAAAATTTTTAGATTTAAAAAACCAAGTCTACAATTTATCCCATCAGATAAAGCATTAAAAGAAGTTTAATTTGACACCTAATTCACTTTCATATCTTCAGTATTAAAAAAAGTTATGGCCATTTTCATACTCGGAAATTAGCATCTTGTTCCCTATTTCTTTTCCATTGACTTAACTCAAAAGCTGTGATCAAGGACAGTCAAAAGCCCATAACTTTCTTAAAAATTAAGAGAACTGAATGAAATTTTCAGTTATTATAGATTGAAGCATATGAAACAATCTTACTTGGATGAGCTGAAATTAAAGCAATTAGTTAGTTACCTAATTGTAGCTAATTACAAAATTCAATTACTAGATCTAAACATCTATCAATTTCTTAAGAAAAGGTTAACATTTTTAAATAGCCTAAGTGTCCAAATAACATTCACACAAGAATTCACAATATAACATGATTTTTAAATCTCATTGTCATGAATTTATAGGCCAAATGGAAGGAATTTAGTGTCTAATTCCCGTAAATTAATGGCCATTTTAATCATCTTGCGAGTAGGATTTTGTGGATCGCGATCATTTGGAACGTTGCGGTTGCGGTGAATTTAAACCCCATATCGGCAGGAAAAACACTGCCTGTTCGTATGGATCCTAAGTCACCTTTTTGCAACGTAAAATTTTGATTAAAGGCATCCTGAGAAGCACGTTTATATGCAAAATATACGTCTTTCCTTTATCTGTCCCATGCGTGAAATCCGTCCCCATTGTCGGTGTTGACGGCTTTAGAAGCTGATTTTTAAATTACTCCTGCTATTAAAATATCCAGTGCAGTTTAAAAAAAAAGTAATAAAACCGATATCCGAGCGATTATTCTTCAGCAGCTAAACAGCCTGACAAAAATCTATTTAATTTATGTTAAAACTGCATTTTAAACCCGCCCCCCTCTCAAAGGCGCGAAAGTCGCACACACGGCCATGGACAGAACTGCAGCGCCGCTGAAGGTAAGTTTTGTAACATACCTAGACCTAGTGAGGCTTTCCAGTATTTTCTATTTAGAGTCATAAAATCATACAGCATGGAAACAGGCCCGTAGGCCAAATTTGTTCATGCTGACCAAGATGCCCCATCTATGCTATTCCCACTTGCCCATATTTGGCTGATATACCTCTAAACCTTTCCTTTCCATATACCTGTCCAAATGTCATTTAAATGTTTTGTATCTGCTTCAAGTACTTCTTCCGGCAGCAGGTTCCACATATCAGTGTGAAAAACGTTGCCTCTCAGGATCCTGTTAAATCTTCTCTCTCACCTTATACCCATGTCTTGTGGGTCTTGATTTCCATAATCTGAGTATAATACTTTGCTCACCTTATCTATTTCCCTCGTGATTTTATGCCCCTCTATAAGATCACCCCGTGCCTCCTACACTCCTAGGAATAAAGTCCTTAACCTATGATGCCACTTCCAGGGAACTATGTACCTGCACTCCAAGATCCCTCTGCACTACAACAATCCCCAGAGATCTACCGTTCACGGTGAAGGCCCTGACCTGGTTTGATGTCCCAAAATTCAGCAGCTTGCACTTACCTGCGTTAGACTCCATTAGTCATTCCTCAGACCATTTGCCCAGCTGATCAAGATTTTTATTTTATTTCAGTGCTTCCCTGTTGACGAAGTGGATAATATGAATTTTACTATTTTTCGTTTATACTGTGCAATTTTAGTGACTTTATATTGATGTCAAGGTTTCTTGTTCCTCTGTAAAAGTTGCTTGGCCCTTATCTCTTGCTTTTTTCTTATCTGTGTTTTTACTGTAAACTTATTGAGAATTCCTGTTATTTGAACATTTTCTCACAATGGCTTTAGTGCAAGAGGCACGTTAGGCACATGAAGGAGTATTCTTACTTGGAGTCTCCAGGAACACTCCTTGTTAGATGGTCCTTAGTTTAATTTAGTTAAATCATGGGGCAGATTTAGCTGCCAACACCATCGAGGAATGGTGTGGAATCACAAGTGGAAATGCACAGAAGGCCCTAATTTGAGCAAAATAACATTCTGAGAAGCATTAAATGGAGGAAAAAGTCAAGAGAAATGTAAACCATGCCACCAGTTTGCTATCTATCTTCTATCTTCTATACATAACTGAAACTCTGATCTTGTTATCTTCCGGTTTGGCGGTCATTCTATTTGCGCAAAAATGCGATGGCACCAAGTTTCGTTCTGATAAGTGGAAGCTGGTAAGTGTTATCGAGGTTTAAATAGCTTTAAAAACCGCGCATGCGCAGATTGATTGCCTCTCCTGCCATTCAGCGCCGTGCGGATTGGTCCCTTCTACTGTCACTCCGCGGGACGGTCCGCCCCTTCCTGCACCATCGCGTCTTTACTGCAGCTGCGGGAGGCTCTGGATTGCCGGCGGAGGTCTCCAACCGGACACAATTTTCAGAGGGAGGGACCGTAAACGGCCCAGCCCAGCACGGAGATGGCGCCGATGTCGCCAAAGGGAAAGCAGAGATTCTGATCCTGGCGAGGAGAATTGACCAGCGACCAGCACCCGCTGTGAGTCCCCATCGCACCGCCAACCCCTTCCGCCTCGCTAGCTCCTGCCCCACGCACTCTCCCCCATGGCTCTACCCCCGTCTTTTCACCGAGCTCTCTCCCCCCCACTGCCACCACGCCCCCAGACTCCTCCACACACCCCAGACCCCTCCCCACGCCCCCAGACCCCTCCCCTCACAACCCTCACCCTCACACCCCTCCCCCTCACACCCCTCCCCCCTGCACCACCCCCCACACCACTCACCCTACACCCCTCACCCCACTCCTCACCCCCTCACCCCACTCCTCACCCCCACACCCCTCACCCCCACACCCCTCACCACACCCCTCACCCCCACACCCCTCACCCCACAACCCCCCCTCTCTCCCCCACAACCCCCCCTCTCTCCCCTTTCTCAATATAACTTAAGTCCCTATTCTGGATATATTTTAGTAAATATTATCTGCATCTTCTCCAGGTCTTTGTGACCTTTCCTAAAAAGTAGGATTGGTTCCTCGTTTGACAGCAGATTGGCTCCAGTGCTCTTGATCCTGCAGTCTGAAGGTTGTGTGTTGCTCTACTTGTGAGTTTTGCCTGAAATCCTACCTTCCCTGCTGCTACATTAGAATCCTGAGTGCCAGGGTTTTAGTGGCTAGTGTTGGGCAAGCTTGGGCACATAATGGTGGGTCAATGTTGAGATACAGTTCAGAGTTGCACCCTGATTTGATCAGTCTTGTGAAGACATTTGCATGCTGTCCAGGCAAACCGGAGCATGCACAAATACAATAGTGTAAAGAGAAAATAAAAATTTGGTGCTACAGCTGCAGAGGGCAGATAGAAAAAGTTCAAGGTCCATAACGATGGTGACTCAGATATGATGGAAGTTACTGTTTCCCCCTCTCTTGGCTGCATAGCTCAACACCGCCTAAAGATTTTGCTCTCAACAACCACAGGAAGATCAGTGGGCACAGAATAGGACATAATATTTCCGTGCCTGTAGAAGGGTCTCGGCCCAAACAGTCACCCATTCCTTTTCCCCAGATGTGCTGCCTGACCCGCTGAATTACTCCAGCATTTTGTGTCTATCTTCAATTGATTTTAAAAGTTTCGAATACCATGAAATTTCCTGAAATTTTCCTCACTGATGTTCCTTTATCAAGGTGAAGGTTTCAAAATAGTATAGTTTATGGAACAGTATTGGAACACTTTCAGTGTTAACTTGGATACACAAGGAACTGCAATGCTGGAATCAGCATCTCTGGACAACGTGGATAGACAATGTTTTAGTTTGCAACTCTTCTTCAAACTGATCGTATGGGGGGGGGAGAAAGCTGGAAAACAGGTGGGGTGGAACAATGCCTGGCAAGTGATAGGTGGATAGGAAAGAACTGCAGATGCTGGTTTACATCGAAGATAGACACAAAAAGCTAGAGGAACTCAGCAGGTCAGGCAGCATCTCTGAAGAAAAGGAATAGATAATGTTTCAGGTTAAGTGCAGATGCTAGTTTACACCACTGTCTGAAGAAGGGTGTCAACCCTTAAGTGATAGGTGGGTATGGGTGAGGTGGTTGATTTGCACTTGGGTGAACAATGGCTAGAGATGAAAAGGAAACAAAATGGTGGCAGATAAGGAGAGGATTGATATGTTACACCTAAGGGAGGGATATAGGACGGGGACAGGGGAAGGATGGTGGGAGAAAACAAATTGTGGCCTATCCATTGCCTCCACAGAAGCTGCCAGACCCACTGAGTTACTCCAGTTCAGCGATTAATTAACTAAAATTAATTAGAATAATTTGTGATAGAAGGAAATTGATTATTTAGGTTTGTAAACTTTAAATAAATACAAGATCGTTTGGAACTGATATGCTTTGAACTATGTAGGAATGAACTGCAGAGCTGGTTTATACCGAAAATAGACGTAAAGAGCTGGAGTAACTCAGCGGATCAGGCAGCTTTTCTGGAAAAAAGGTGATGTCGTCACCTATTCCTTCACCTGAAATGTCACCTATTCCTTTTCCTCATAGATGTTGCCCGACCCGCTGAGTTACTACAGCTTTTTGTGTCTGCCTTGAACTATGATGGGTGATGTTGACAACAGGTATTTTATTTGAAAATGGATTTTGCAACAAGCCGTATCATCCGATTGGCTCTCCTGACTGTCAACGAGGATTAACTTCACCCCTCGAGTCTCCTTCGCTCTGAGGGAAATAATTGAAAGAAAGCTGGGCTCGGCGGGGCTGTCAATCAGCGCCGACGTCACAAAGGCCGGGTCGAATGGAGCTATCCGGGCTCCCGGAAGAGGAGACGGCAGCAGCAGCAGCAGCAGTAGCAGTGAGCGGCGGCAGCAGGGCAGTGGCATGTGTGCGGCATGGAGGGTAAGAGAGTGGAGATCCCAACCGGAGTGCTGGACGATCTGTGCAGGTAAACACACTGGAAGCGGCATGCAAGCCCCGCGGCCGAGCGATTGCTCCTGGCCCGGTTGATGTGGGTGGAAGAAGGAAGTGAGGGCCTGAGAGGAGGAAATGCACTCGGATGGAGAGCCCGCCTAGTGAGGGCCAAAGTTAGAATTGAATCCAATTTTGAAGACGAGTTTGGGATTTTCACATTTTTATTTTGCATAAGTAGACAGCAAGAGAACGCATTTTCCCTATTACTGTAAAACCATGTTTTAATTAGTTTTTCCCATTTATTCGCGATATCCAGTTACCGTTTAAAAAAAAAGCAAACTAAGAAGTCACGGATTTAATGTTTAAATCGTTTTACGTGCGAGACTTCAAACTTTTAAAAGGCGCAATAAGTGCTTTTGGTGGAAATTCCTGAAACGCGCATAATTATTTTCTTCATGGAGAGCGGAATGGAACTGGTTGACCACTAACTTGCATTGCCTCTTGTGTAGATGTAATGTTTAATGTATTGTTTCAGTGATGAGTTTTACGTGAACTGCAACGTAGAGGAAAAGAGAACCACTTTATACTACACAACTAACCTATACATTTGTTACTGTACTGCCTTCCTAACATTGGCCCAACTCATCCTACCAACCAAGATGCCCACATAACCAAATCCTATTTGCCTGCGTTTGACCCATATCCCCTCCAATTCATTATTATCCACGTACCTGGGCCAAGTGTTTGTTAAATGTTGCTATTGTACCTGCCTCAACCACATCCTCTGGCAGCATGTTCCATCCAGTTCCATTCTCTGTGTGGAAAATGTGGCCCCTCAGGTTCCCATAAAATCTTTACCTTACTCTAAACCTATGCCCTCTAGTTCTTGATTCTCCACCCCTAGGAAAAAGACTGTTCATTCACAGTCTAGATTTATTGGAATGTACATTTCTCAAAGAAGATTCAACCTCATGTTTCAGGATCAATTGTCCAGACTCTGGCTCCCAATTCAGTAATTTAACCACTGTTGCTAACCCATATGATGGTTATCATTATGGTTATTTCACTGGATGACTAATTTATATACGTAGATGAAACCTGGTGTGGAAAACCAACCATGCTTGTGCCTGCAACGCTAGAGAACAAGGTTCAATCCTGACCTTGGGCGCTATCTGTGTGTGATTATCACGAGGGTCCTCCAGTTTCCTCCCACCTTCCCAAATACGTGCAGGTCGGTAGGTTAATTGGTCATTGTTAATTTTTCCCAGTATGTAGGTGCGTGGTAGAATCTGGGAGGAGTGATGAGAATGAGGTGAGATTGAATGATATAGGATTAATGAAAAGCGGTGGTTGGTGGTCAACATTGATTCAGGCTGAAGGGCTTGTTTCCATACTATATATTGCAATGATTCAAAATTTAACAGAAAATAGGCAGGTATTACTGGTGTTTGTGAAACCATTGGATTGTCATATAATCCCTTGGGTTCATTATTGTACATTAGGGAGGGATATTTACAGTCCACACCCAGTCTGGACCTACATGTGACATCAGAACTTCAACAAGTTAACCTTTGTCACTGAACTTCCCAGTATGAAACCAAATTGCTACCACATATTCAGGGAATAATCACACCACCACCAAGGGCGATATAGTGGCCCAGCTGGTAGAACAATATTCCAAATGTGGCCTCACCAATATCTTGTACAATTGCACGTGATATTCAAATACCTTGACTGATGAAGGTCAGCATGCCAATAGCCACCTTCAACACTCTGTACAACTGTGGCACCACTTTCAGGAAACAATGTGCGTGTTCTTCTAGGTCTTTCTGTGCTACACATTCCCCGGGGCCCCGACTGTTGACTGCGAAAGTCCTTTCCTGGTTTAACTTCCAAAAATGGAACACCTCACATTTATTTACTTGGAAGTTACCCACCTTCCTTGAAGCTGTCCCTCTCCATTGAAATGAATAGAATTGTGGAACCTGTGCCAGGATTAACGGGAAATTCAGCATTTAGATCTCCCAAGGAAGGTGCTGGGAATCTGCAGAAAATTAGTACTTCAGTCCAACATGTGAACATATTCTGTATGACAGCACCATGGATTTGTAAAGTATCATGCTTATCAGGTTTCCGTAAACTAAAATCACAGTTAAACTTGAATGCAAGTAATATTCAGAAACAATACTAAATTTTAATTTTTGAGAAAATGTGCTTGTGTTTATTCACTGTTCATAGCTTAGTTAAAACCAAAGTTGGACCCTTGAAGACTGAAAAAGGTGAATTTATTATGGGGAACAAGGAAATGGCAGATGGGTTGAACAGGTACTTTGGATCTGTCTTCACTAAGGAGGACACAAACAATCTTCCTGATATAGTAGTGGCCAGAGGATCTGGGGTGATGGAGGAACTGAAGGAAATCCACTAGGCAGGAAATGGTGTTGGATAGACTGATGGGACTGAAGGCTGATAAATCCCCAGGGCCTGATGGTCTGCATCCCAGGGTACTTAAGTGGTTCTAGAAATCATGGATGCATTGGTGATAATTTTCCAATATTCTATAGACTCAGGATCAGTTCTTGTGGATTGGAGGGTAGCTAATGTTATCCCACTTTTTAAGGAAGGCGGGAGAGAGAAAACAGGGAATTATAGACCAGTTAGCGTGACGTGCTGTGGGGAAGATGCTGGAGTCAATTATAAAAGATGAAATAGCCGAACATTAGGATCGCAGTAACAGGATTGGTCCGAGTCAGCATGGATTTACGAAGGGGAAATCATGCTTGACTAATCTTCTGGAATTTTTTGAAGATGTAACTAGGAAAATGGACAAGGGAGAGCCAGTGCATGTAGTGTACCTGGACTTTCAGAAAGCATTTGATAAGGTCCCACATAGGAGATTAGTGAGCAAAATTAGGGCACATGGTATTGGGGGTAGAGCGCTGACATGGATAGAGAAGTGGTTGGCAGACAGGAAACAAAGAGTAGGGATTAACGGGTCCCTTTCAGAATGGAAGGCAGTGACTAGTGGGGTACCGTAAGGCTCGGTGCTGGGACTGCAGCTATTTACAATATACATCAATGATTTGGATGAAGGGATTCAAAGTAACATTAGCAAATTTGCAGATGACACAAAGCTGGGTGACAGTGTGAACTGAGGAGGATGCTGTGAGAATGCAGGGTGACTTGGACAGGTTGGGGGAGTGGGCAGATGCATGGCAGATGAAGTTTAATGCGGATAAATGTGAGGTTATCCACTTTGGTAGCAAAAACAGGAAGGCAGAATACTATCTAAATGGCGTCAAGTTGGGAAAAGGGGAAGTACAACAGGATCTGGGGGTCCTTGTTCATCAGTCTATGAAAGTAAGCATGCAGGTACAGCAGGCAGTGAAGAACGTGAATGGCATGTTGGCCTTTATAACAAGAGGAGTATAGGAGCAAAGAGGTCCTTCTGCAGTTGTGCAGAGCCCTAGTGAGACCACACCTGGAGTATTGTGTGCAGTTTTGGTCCCCTAATTTGAGGAAGGACATTCTTGCTATTGAGGGAGTGCAACGTAGGTTTACAAGGTTAAGTCCCAGATGGAGGGACTGTCATATGCTGAGAGAATGGAGTGGCTGGGCTTGTACACTCTGGAGTTTAGAAGGATGAGAGGGGATCTCATTGAAACATATAAGATTGTTAAGGGTTTGGACACGCTAGAGGCAGGAAACGTGTTCCCGATGTTGGGGGGGGGGGGGAGTCCAGAATCAGGGGCCACAGTTTAAGAATAAGGAGCCATTTAAAACGGAGACGAGGAAACACTTTTTCTCACAGAGAGTGGTGAGTCTGTGGAATTCTCTGCCTCAGAGGCGGTGGAGGCAGGTTCTCTGGATGCTTTCAAGAGAGAGCTAGATAGGGCTCTTAAAAAATAGCGGTCAGGGAATATGGGAGAAGGCAGGAATGGGGTACTGATTGGGATGATCAGCCATGATTACATTGAATGGCGGTGCTGGCTCGAAGGGCCGAATGGCCTACTCCTGCTCCTATTGTCTGAGGTGATGAAGGTTGTAGAATTAAAGCTTGGTAATGAAAATATAGAATGATTTTGAGTGGAGCCAAGAAAGATCAAAGGGCATAAAATATTGAGACACAAAGCTGATTTACAAAAAGAAGTTACAAAGTGCTGGAGTAACTCAGCGGGTCGAGCTGCATCTGGAGAACATGGGAAGGGAAGTGGGGACAAGGCAAAGCCTGGCAAGTGATTGGTGGTTACAGCTGAGTCCAGCCTGAAGGGTCTCGACCCAAAACGTCACCCATTGCTTCTCTCCAGAGATGCTGCCTGTCCCGCTGAATTACTCCAGCTTTTTGTGTCTACTTTGGTTACAGGTGAGGGTGGATTTTGATTGGCGGATGGTTGGACAAAGGCCAGAGATGAACATACAAAAAGTAGTAAGTTAAGGATAGAAAAAGCATGAAATGTGAAGCCAATGGAAGGAGAGGGGTAAAATGGGTGTCCATGCAGGTGGGGCTTAGGAAGATGGGATGGGAATAACGGGGTGGTGGTGTTTGTAGTTGATACAAATACATCTATAGATGCTCCTGAACACATCATCAGTGATGTAACCTGGGGTCATTGGGTGTTTCGGGTCTTTCAGCATCAGACACCCTCACCCAGGTGACCCAGCCGTGGTTGATCAGACCACGACTTGTGTTCAGGTGGCATTCGCTCCTCCCCATGGACCTTCTCTCCTGATCCAGAGCCATCTCGAGGCCTTCTCCGCTGCCTCTGTGGTGTTCTTGATGGCCCTTCTCCTCGCCACTCCGGTGATGCCCAGTGCACTCAAGGCTTTGTAGAGCGATTGCCCTGCAAAACCTCTGCAGCCCACTTCAATGGGCATACACCTTGCCTTCCAGCCCTGCTTGCGGCAGTCTATGACCAGCTCTTCATACTTGGCCATCTTCCTCTCGTGGGCCTCCTCCAGACGGTCTTCCCACGGCACTGTCAGTTCCAACAAGACGATGTTTTTGGTCGCCTGTGAGACCAGGAGGATATCTGGCCTCAGGGTGGTCGTGGCAATGTGCTGTGGGAACTTCAGCTGTTTCACCAGGTCTACAGAAAGCTGCCAGTCCTGCGCAGTCACCAGGATTCCTGACGGATTCCTGGCTGCTGTGGTTCTTGGCAGTTGCACTCATGAAGGTGATCATCTGGGTGGTGGTTAGTTACGTACAATTGGATAATTCAATGTTCATACTGTCAGGTTGTAGCTATCCAAATAGAATATGAGATATGGGAATTCAAAGTGAGTTAAAATGGTTAGCAACTAGGAGATCTGGCAGGCCTTGGCAGACTGAGCTGAAATATTCAGTGAAACGGTTGTTTTGTCTATGCTTGGTTTCACCTATGTAAAAGAGGCCACAATTTGAGCAATTTTGGGCACCATATCTGAGGAAGGATGTGCTGCCTCTGGAGAGAGTCCAGAGGAGGTTTACAAGAATGATCCCAGGAATGTCAGTTAACCTATGATGAGCGTTTGTCGGCACTGGGCCTGTGCTCGCTGGAGTTTAGAAGAATGAGGGTGGACCTCATTGAAACATGCAGAATAGTGAAAGATTTGGATAGAATGGATGTGGGGAGGACGTTTTTTTCTAGTGGGAGCATCTCGGAAGTCATAGTCCTAGAATTAAAGGACGTTCTTATAGGAAGGAGATGAGGAGAAATTTCTTTAGTCTGAGGGTGGTGAATCTGTGGAATTATTTGCCACAGAAGGCTGTAGAGGCCAAGTCAGTGGATATTTTTAAGGCAGAGATAAATAGATTTTTGATTAGTACAGGTGTCAGGTTATGGGGAGAAGGCAGGAGACTGGGATTAGGAGGGAGAGATACAGTGGCTTGCAAAAGTATTCATACCCCTTGAACTTTTCCACATTTTGTCACGTTACAACCACAAACGTAAATGTATTTTATTGAGATTTTATGTGATAGACCAACACAAAGTGGCGCATAATTGTGAAGTGGAAGGAAAATGGTTTTCAAAATTTTTTACAAATAAAAACTGAAAAGTGTCGCGTGCAAAAGTATTCAGCCCCCTTTACTCTGATACCCTAAATAAAATCCAGTGCAACCAATTGCCTTCAGAAGTTACCTATTTAGTAAATTGAGTCCACTTGTGTGTAATCTAATCTCAGTATAAATACAGCTGTTCTGTGAAGGCCTCAGAGGTTTGTTAGAGAACATTAGTGAACAAACAGCATCATGAAGCCCAAGGAACACACCAGACAGGCCAGGGATAAAGTTGTGGAGAAGTTTAAAGCAGGGTTAGGTTATAAAAAAATATCCCAAGCTTTGAACATCTCGTGGAGCACTGTTCAATCCATCATCCGAAAATGGAAAGAGTATGGCACAACTGCAAACCTACCAAGACATGGCCGTCCACCTAACTGACAGGCCGGGCAAGGAGAGCATTGATCAGAGAAGCAGCCAAGAGGCCCATGGTAACTCTGGAGGAGCTGCAGAGATCCACAGCTCAGGTGGGAGAATCTGTCCACAGAACAACTATTAGTCGTGCACTCCACAAATCGGGCCTTTATGGAAGAGTGGCAAGAAGAAAGCCATTATTAAAAAAAAGCCATAAGAAGTCCTGTTTGCAGTTTGCCACAAACCATGTGGGGGACATAGTAAACATGTGGAGGAAGGTGCTCTGGTCAGATGAAACCAAAATTGAAGTTTTTGGCCTAAATGCAAAACGCTATGTGTGGTGGAAACCTAACACTGCACATCACCCTGAACACACCATCCCCACTGTGAAACATGGTGGTGGCAGCATCATGCTGTGGGGATGCTTTTCTTCAGCAGGGACAGGGAAGCTGGTCAGAGTTGATGGGAAGATGGATGGAGCCAAATACAGGGCAATCTTGGAAGAAAACCTGTTAGAGTCTGCAAAAGACTTGAGACTGGGGCGGAGGTTCACCTTCCAGCAGGACAACGACCCTAAACATACAGCCAGAGCTACAATGGAATGGTTTAGATCAAAGCATATTCATGTGTTAGAATGGCCCAGTCAAAGTCCAGACCTAAATCCAATTGATAATCTCTGGCAAGACTTGAAAATTGCTGTTCACAGACGCTCTCCGTCCAATCTGACTGAGCTTGAGCTATTTTGCAAAGAAGAATGGGCAAACATTTCAGTCTCTAGATGTGCAAAGCTGGTAGAGACATACCCCAAATGACTTGCAGCTGTAATTGCAGCGAAAGGTGGTTCTACAAAGTATTGACTCAGGGGGGCTGAATACTTTTGCACGCGACACTTTTCAGTTTTTTATTTGTAGGAACATTTGAAAACCATGTATCATTTTCCTTCCACTTCACAATTATGCGCCAGAAAATTGCCTGAGGACGGGGGTGGTTTGCGAGGGAAGGGATGAGTGAACTAAAGGTGGGGTTGGTGGTCTCTGGTAAGCAGAGAGGGGTGACCTTGGGAGGTGTCTGGAGTTTGCATGTTCTCCCTGTGTGACCATGTTGGTATCTTCCAGGTGCTCCAGTTTCTTCCCACATCCCAAAAATGTGTGGATTATTTGGTCAATTGGCCTCTGTAAAATTACCGCTAGTGTCTCGGGAGTCACTGAGAAAGTGGGATAACAGAACAAGTGTGAATGGTCGATCAATGCTCAGCATGGACTCTTTGGGCTGAAGGGCCTGTTTCCATGCTGTCTTTGACACTAAACTAAACAAGAATTATATCAGTGTAGCAAATGTCAGAAACTAAATATTTGTCACTGAAAGAAATTATGCAAACCCTTCTGGAAATAGTCAAAAACAGGTTGAGACTGAATGGGGAACTCGGAGGGAAAGAAAATGTGGAACTACAGACCAATTGGCCTGACAGAAATAGGAAAAGTTTTACAAAAGGCGAAGACACGCCCCTGTTTTGAGTTGTTAAATTTTTGAAAAATGGCCTGCGGGACAAAGAATTTCTCATGCTCAAAAAAATGAAATATAAAAACAAAGAAAGTAACAATTCAATTTGCCCAAGGCTTCCAGATCTCCTCCCACTGAATGGGTGGGGGTGAAGAGTGATGGCAGGTGGCGAGATGGTGGGAAAAACGGGAGCACACCGGGACAAATTGAATCAGTTGTGATCTTATTGAATGACAATACTAGTTCAAGGAACCAATTGGGGGGAAGAGTACCTTTCACAGCGTGTGGGGAGTCTGGCCCGGGTCAGCACGGGCAGGAGCGTTGAGAGGAGGGGGTCGGGGATCATGCCAGCAATTCACTCACTTACCACTGCCGCAGCGCTCCGGGCACGGAGCCACCGCATTGTGGCCGGTGAGGGAAGTAGCTTGGGTGGCTGCGAGCGGCCGCCGTTCCTTGAATTCCAACTGCCGCCGGGAGCAGGACATGGCCTCACTTGCTGCGCTGGGTGACATTGCATGGCATCAGTGCCCGGTCCGTGTCTTTCAGTGAGGGGACCAGCTCAAGAGCAAAGATCATGGAGCGGAGCGGGTCAGCGGGCGACAAATAACAGGACAGCGGGCGGTGGAGCTTACTCCTGTATCAGCGCGATCAAGGGACCAATTGAGGTTACTCGCGCTGACACAGGGGTATGGGCCCCAGCTATGCCTGCCTTTTTGTTGGTTACATCGAACAGTCCTTGTTCCAGATGTACACTGGTCCTATTCCCCAACACTATCTCTGCTGCATCGGGGCTGCCTCCTGCACCCGTGCAGAACTCACGTACTTCATTAATTTTACATCTAACTTCTACCCTGCCCTCAAATTCACCTGGACTATCACTGACACCTCTCCCCTTTCTTTTTTTTTTTTTTTACATTTTATTTATTAGAAGTACATTACATTACAACCACATACATTAGTATTCGTCATTTATATCTTCTTACAATTAATGTACTTCATTTATTTTTTACACTAGAAAAGGAAAAGATTGAAAGAAAGAAGAAAGTGAAGGAAAAAGTGAAAGTGTAGAAAATGTGACAACAAAAAAGGAAGAAGACCCTATAAGAGCAAAATTAAAAACAAAAGAAAAAGAGTTAAGGAATAGACCCTAGAAAAGAAAGAGAAAGAGGAAAAAGAGAGAAACAAATATTTTTATGAGCATTACGTAAATGGGACATACCAACTCTTCAATTATCATCCCCCCTTACCTGACCTCAATTTTTTTTTTTTTTTTTAAGTACTTTTGCAACTAATATTTGTAATAATTCTATAAATGCAGACCACGTCAGGTGGAAATGATCTGGTTTACCTGCTAGGAGGAGTCTTATCTCTTCTAGGTGTAATGTTT